>OU015472.1:10701612-11301612 GCA_907164805.1 Brachyptera putata
AATTAATACCACTATGTTAGAGCTTCTGAGTTTTGAATTACACATTAGTTAAATCTAGTAGTAGAAATAATGTAATTTCTTCATAAGAGCAATTAAACTCTCTGTATTTAAATGATAACATGATACTGATAACACGTATTAATTATATAATTGAAATATTATACAATGCACAAATTGAGAACAGCTGTTCAGAATCAACCAGTATGACTCACTATCACAAAAAAATACAATATTTTGAAGAATAGCATAATTTATTTGATCCTAGAATCGATTCGAGGACCTCCACAAGACATGAACCACTCCTTCACATGGCATCCTTCAAAAACAACTGCAAAAGTGTTTTTGTCTATATTTTTTTTTCAGTTGGTATGGTAACCTTACATTGACGAAACTAAATGCTATCTCTTCACAATGCGACGCTAACTTAAACTCCAGCGTGAGCGTGAACTTATAAAATTTTTGGCTCAGGGGAAGTGAAAAGCCTATCCACAATGTATGTCGATAACTTATTATCGCAAGCCGTTAATTTGTAAGCTAGACCAAGGTCCAAGCTTTCTCGTTACAAGTTAAAGTTCAACGTAAAAAGCAACCAATAAGAAACCCAAATCGAAGGACCTCGAAGAAGGGCGCGGGAACTGTCAACACCGACAACAGAAATGAAATTGTGATTCGTTAAAATTCGAAATTGTGATTGGTTGTTTTTTCGCGTATACGGTTACTTGCTGGTCTATTGTGAATAGAGACTTCAAATATTACGATAGCTACTTGAGTTAACGACTACGTATACGTATAAGTTTAAGTTAGCGTCGCATTGTGAATGGACCTTTACGAACAACTGATATTATAAAGCATGCCTGATGTGGTCAATGTTGGTAGCTGTATGGTCAGATGTTACTTCAACCACAGTATCTGTACTTCGACCAGAAACGAGGTTATTCAGCTGTCAAATCTAACATAACCATGTAGTAAGAGTAAGTCTTATTAATAACCTGAAACGAAAAATTGGATGATATATGAAAATGAACAATTGATTATTGTACGTATTTTATTGAGGCTTATACCTCGTTCACATTACAGAACTTAACTCTAGTTACATTAACTGCAGTTATGAGAGAGTGAGTGGAGGTTTGGTAACTAAGAACTCTGTTCACATACCTCTAACTTAATTGTAGTGACGTAATTTCATAGCCACCTAAACAGAACTTAGTATGGATTAGAAGGCTGTGAGCCATTTGACATTCACTGCTGTCACGTTTACTTGACTGTTACATTTATAGGTTGAATTACTAAATATTCAAGTACTTGAATATTGAATACTAAATTAAATTTTTGATGGATGGAAAGGAAATGACACGAGAACAAAACTCAACAAATTCATAAGGCGGTGTGTTGACACCTCAGAATGAAAAATTCAAGAGGGCGTAGCTTTCTTTATCGCAGTTAACCTCTTAACTGAGTTCTATAACCTTAGTTAAGACATAACTAGAGTTAACTACTAACCAAGTTCTGTTCATATTATTACTTAACTAACGATATCTACTTAACTGTAGTTAAATTCTGTTAAGTGAACGAAGTATTAGGCCTACAGCATGCTATACCACCGTATTGTGGCCGAGATCAGTGAAATTGCATTCTGAATATTTTAATAGTGCTTACAAATTCGGTCTCCTTATGCACATTGTTGAAATCTAAGTACCGAGATATACAACTTGTACTATCTTTCATTTTACTCACTCTGTCAGTGTGTCAATATCTTAGACTATAGTGAACATATTGATGTTGAAGCTGAAGATAATATCGCAAGTAATTAAGTTCACTGTATCGCATGCAAATATAAACCATTCGTGCAAGATAGCATTGGCAGGATACGACTTACGAACGCTACTTCAAAAGTCGCCGATTGATGGCTCTTTCATTTTTGAAAGGGTATGTTAAAAGGCACCGTGAAAGTGTAACCGAGAGCATGCCGAGAGTTAGCTATTTGTTGTTTTCTAGTGTTGGCCATCCTAAAGTCGGGGAGGCTGACGAGCATATACCGGAATAAAGTCGTCTCGGTCGTGTGACATGGGCTTCGGGATACTTATGAATGGATGGTTGTTATTGTGGTTAGGTTTCAAGTCAAGTTGGACACCCAAGCCCATGTCACACAACGCAGTTGACCTCATTCCGGTATACGCTCTTCAGGCGCCTTCCATAGTCTCCGAACGTGATCACAAGAAAAACTTTTGATACACTATTATTTATATATATATATATATATATATATATATATATATATATATATATATATATATATATATATATTTATATATATATATATATATATATATATATATATATATATTTATATATATATATATATTTATATATATATATATATATATATATATATATATATATATTTATATATATATATATATTTGTGACGCTTGTCAATAAGCTCGAAATGACAACTTACGGTAAGGAACGTCTCGAGTGAAAGTGGTAGAAAACTTGCTACTTTTATCACCAGAGGCTGGTTTACAGCTGTCATGAAAATGCGCATCGAGCGTTTGAAGTCTTCTGAAGCGTCTGTCCAATCACAGCTGTACAACGACTCACCAATTAGCGAGCTCTAAACAGAAATAATGACGGAATTTTCAGTTTTATAGGGGTGAACAAAATTTCAACGCATATTTCAAGAGTCCACGGAAGTCGACACATTTCATCGTGAACCAATACCTTCTAAACCAGTTGCTCGATACAGTCCTACTCGATTTTTTTTTTTTAAATGCTGCTCAACGACCCCACCAACATCTAGATTATACGGGGGTACGAATGAGCGGGTGATAATGCAACGGCTAAGGAGGGGCAAGGGGTGGCAAGAAAAATGTCCTGTAAGACTCAATTTGAAAAGACGAGAAATATAGAAGACCAAAAAAATAAGGAAGAGAGAAGGGAAGAAAGAAAAAAAAAGAAAGAGAAGGAAGGAAATATGTATATAGATGGATGATATCGTACATAGATTCATATATTACATTGCATAGAAAATGAAATATCAGATAGGCACCTTTAGAAACATATTGAACCATATTAAAAAAGTGTCATATAAAGAAAATTGATGTACTGTTTCAAAATTACAGCTCTGGTACGTAGTTTATGAGTTAGTAGGAATCAACAAACATAACTATGCAGTTCTTCCAGATGTAGGCCTAAATCATTTATTGCAATTTTTGTATATTTTCAGAATTATAACAGTCGTAACGATGACAATGAAGTGAAACGGAGGAAGGGAACTTCCGAGAAGGGTCGTTTCTAGGGGTCATTCACAAAAAATCATAGTTTTACACAACTTTCTGACATAAACCATGTCCAGCCGTTTCAATAATGAATGATTCATCATACAGGTAGAGGTGCCGGGTTTTCTCGAAAACTTCAGAAAACTTCGAATATTTCATTCACCGAAGTGATCTTCGTCACATACATTCAATGAACCCCGTGCACTGGCGTTGGAACCGTCGAGGGGGGGAGGGGATTGAAGGAAGGGCATTGCCCCTGCTAACTTTTGGCCAAGGGGGGCAAGAAAAAGGTCTTGCAGGACTCAATTTGTGTCGCTGTTTCCTGTTGAAACCCACTTTGTTAGAGATTCACTTAATTTTTAATGCACCCCATGACGTTGCCGTCCGGGGGGTGGGGATTGATGAGCATGCTTCCCCCCCCAACTTTCCAAGGGGCAAAAAAAGCCCTTGCAGATCAATTTGTTGTTTCTGTTAAACCCATTTTATATAATACTAATTTTAGTATCACTATTATATATATATATATATATATATATATATATATATGTATGTATATGATTAGATGAGAGTTAGCGAAGATTTCCACTCAACTCTTACGGAGCTTTGTCTGTGTGTTTTTTTTTGTTTTTTTGGAAACACTGCACAGGTCGCAGGGTTTGACCGATCGTCATGAAACTCTTTCTGTATACGCAAACTTATCCAACTCAGAATCCTGTAGTGTTTCAGTCATATCTGTTGGACCATTATTTAGAAACATCATCTCAAAGTTTCTGAAAACCCCATAAGATTAGGCTGAGCAGAAAAAATTGAATATAAAATCTCTGTGATATAATTCAAATTCTCCCCAAATATAGACACAAAAGTAATACACGTAATTGAGAATTTGTATCCAATTCGGACCAGTGTTTTTATTCATCGAAAAGATAGAAATAATAGCAGAACAAATAGGATTTTCAACTCACGGCTACCTAGATTCTTTGGTATCGAATGAAGTTTATTTCATATGATCAAGGTATGTAGAGTTTTAGATTTTACTTTCTGGATATCTCGCTCATTCTGCCTAGTTAGATGTTATTGAGAATTTACCTGATATGTTAGTTCACTCGATAAAGCACAGATAACGAGTGTATCAAAGATACCGATAAAAACGATGAAAAGAGAAGTAAACTGTTTCACATCGAAACCAGGGACCTGCAAGAATAAATGTTCCAATTATTCCCAATCAAATTAATTGACAATAGTTGAAATCTATCAAAACGTTATGAAAATACGAATGGAAGAATGGAAAAGCGAGCGCGTTAACCACTGCGCTGCATGTGCCGGTGACATATATATTACATCATTAATAATATAGAAGGCCTTACTTAGAAGCTATTTGGAAAGTCCAATATGGCCGTCGAGATCGAAACGGGCGTATGTCGCTAGTCTACCGCAGAATTGACATATATCGGTAAGAAATAGATATAGACTACGTATATCACACAGTCGGGAAACGGTTTAGTCAAACCGGTTCAGGCTGAAACGGTTTACAGATGGTGATATACCTGTCAGTTTTGGTGTAAAACACTTTAGTTCCAATCCAGTTTGGCAAGTGAATTGGAGAACTCGATACGATTGATATACACGTCAAACCGATTCAGGGTAACCTTGAACGCGAGCGATAAATCGATCCTTGTTGAATTCCAGCTTAGTTGTCGATTATACGTCACGAATATCTAGTATATACCAATATACTACCAATATAAATATATATATATATATATATATATATATATATATATATATATATATATATATATATATATATATATATATATATACCAATATTACGTAAATATTAAAAATGACTGGCGCTGAAACGTTTTGACCGCGGTTTTGACAAAGTGTTTCTGAATTATTGTGATATAGGCCTACACTCATTTGTTGAACCGTTTCAGCGTGAACCGGTTCGCCTAAACCGTTTCCCGACCGTGTGATATACGTAGTCATATATGATGTAATCAACCTACCAGTTTGGCGTACAAAGCAAATCCTATTATACCGAAAACCTCCCAGCCAATCAAATACATCAGACGCACTCGAAATATTCTCGATATACGGTTTGTAGCTCTGTGAATAAATTACAGATGTGAATAAGAAATATTACGAATAAAATACCTCGATGACAATAATTGTGTAATATCGATTCGGAACCCTCGGTTTCAGAAGAGTGATTAGACGAGCTTTAGCGAGGATTCAATTTGACATACTGAAAAAAATTGGTGTTCGTTTTTATGTTTTTGTTTTTTTTATGTTTTTTTGTCGGTTCTCCACAGGTCAAACGACTACAGCTATCAACTTCAAACTTTTTTCAATATGATTCCTCACCTAACTTAGATCTGTATAGTTTTGTGGCAATATCTGTCGGTAACTTTTTTTTGTATGAATTTTAGAAATTTCAAAAATACCTATTAGAATAACATGACGGACAAAAAAAGAAAATGTTTTTATTTTTCCAAGAAATGAAATTTTGCTTGAAGTTGGATTACATTTTGACACACATTTCTAAAAATTGTCAGCTTGATCGGGTCAGCCATTTTGAAAAAAAAAACATAGAATGTGCTAAATTTGTACCACTCGAAGCAGTTTTTACCCATTTTTACCCATGCTATTACTATTCGATCGTCTAACAACGCATATATGGCGTTTTCCTAGTTATATCAAATACAGAATATAATCATGGCAATTTTTTTCCACTAGGTCTATATATGCATGCAATTATTTTATGATTTTTATTATTTTATTGTTTTTATTCATCATTTCATAATATATCATTTCGATAATTATTATTATTTCATTTGATTTTTCGATTTCATTAGAATATAAGTTCGACCCTGAAGTAACCCAGAAAGTAGATTATATTGGATGATGATATTTATTTCCCTAATTTCAGAGAAAACTAGGAATCATCATCTCAATTCCAGAAATAATGAATAATTATGAAAAATTATAAAAACTATGAATATATTCTCACTTCTCACTAAAGTCCATGTCAAAGATAGATAAGTCTGATAAAGGATGATAAATTCGAGACCCTCGAAGAGATCGTAGATAGAAGGATGTATTGCCTAAATTTCACATCAACGAAGTCAGTAGTGGGGGTAACGTGGCGGGAAAAATAGCTCTGACGTCAGACTCTTCTCTCCTTGACATGGACTTTAGTTCCATTTTATAATTCCTTTTTTATATTATTATTAGGTTATACCTTATACATTGTTTGTAATGTTCCATACACTCATTCAAAAGTCGACGCATTTCTGAATGCACATCATCATCTTCAGAAAATGTACTTTCTTCTTTCTCCTCTGTTTCGAATTGTTTATTTTCTATCTCATTCACAACAATGAGTCCTCTGTCTTTCTCATCATGCAGATCATACAGACTGTCCCTGTACAAAGATATAGAAGATATGTAATTCATATCAGTAACCATCTCGTCAATTATATCGTAATCATTGTTCTCGAATGTTCTGTTAACATAGAATGTACCAACTGACCTAAAAACAAAATGACCTGAACTTCAAATTCTTGAGAAACCTGTACAGAAGTCGAGGAGGGAGGTTGGATTCCTCTCCTTGAGAAATTTCATTCGACACAAATCTTATCCACCGAACCTCAACCGTCACTAGAGCCTATAGAACATTCAATGGGTGGTAACAATTTGTAGTAGTAGTACTGTTTATTCCTTCAACCCTCTTTCGAAGAAATCGGCACACAAATTACATATTTTACTAATATAACTTATAGATAATATTAAAAGCTTGAATGTGGCAGTACCATAATTTACAAATTAGTGATGAGGATGAGCCAAAGCCCTCAAATTCACACATGTCCAAGTTGTTCAAGAAATATAAGATCAAGTTGGTTGGTATTCACGTCAGTTGGGTTAAAGTGCAATTGGGTCTTACTCTTAGTACAATTGATCGTTTTATAGATCAGTTGATATTCAGTACAGTTAATTTCTAGTGCAATTGTCCAATCCCCCTGTGAACATATTCCACGTCATGTCCTTGCATCAAATTTCTTACTTACATTCGGATTCCTCCTTTTCGAGACGACCTATTTTTCTTCAGCAGAACATTTCTCACGGCTTGTTCGCGTAGGTTCTCCAGTTTGTGACGTAATATCCGGAACTGTGTGATTGTATGAATCAAGAAGACGCTCACTGTGACGTCATACGATGAAATGATGTTGAGCATTAACGTTATAACAGTTGTTTGGTAGAATATAGTCAGCTCATATTGCGGAGATGACGTCACGTCCCAATCATAGTAGCCTCTGAAAAATATGATGAAATTATTTCCTGAATTTCATTTCAACAACTTTGAACAAAGTCCTTGTCACCTCTACCAATTTTATTACTGTTTTAGTGAATCATCTTCTCAATTAACAGTACATTTGGAATACATATATGAAATATATATATGTATACACTGGCGTCAGAACCGTGAAGTGGCGGGGAGGGGGCAAGGTGGGCAAGATAAAGGTCTTGCAAAACTCAATTTGTTTCGTTGTTTCCTGTAGAAACCCACTTTGTTAGAATTAGCAGTAATTTTGTTTTTTACATGTGGCACCCAATACTTCCTTCCTCCGTAGGTTGTAATTGTTGACCCCCCCCCCCCCCCTCCTCCAACTTTCAAAGTGTTCCGACACCCATGTATGTATTCATATATATATATATATATATATATATATATATATATATATATATATATATATATATTATATACATTTACATATTATTACATCAAGAGGTGGCCTATATTGTGGGAACCATCCCAGCATCAGCCCAGTCTACAGAGGGAAACCACAAAAATAAAGGTGTAAAGATGGGTGGTGGCAGGGATCAAACCAGGTTCGATATTCCCATCACCTACCGTATTACACGAAGGGAGCGCCGTTAACCACTGTGCTCACTCCATGTGCTGGTAAATTCTATCATTTTGATATAAAACACGTATCGAATCTGTATACATTATCAAAAAAATCTCCTCACTAAGTTCAATAGAAATATAGTTGAATAATTATTCTCACCTAATGAAAAGCAGCCTGGGTGGGTATAGATCCAGATAAACCATCAGAAAATAGAGAGAAATCAGAAGAGGAATAGTAATATTCAGCAGTATTGGATTAACGATCGTGATAATATCACATATTTGTTGAGTTTTCTTTGACAATCGTCTTTCTACATCAACTGTTAATCGTCTAGGGTGATTCAAATCTTGAAGGAACAACACAAACTTCTTGTGTTCATCCATATCAGCGATTCCTTTCCATATCATGATGATCGCTATGACATAGAGCGAGATAGACATCAACTCTTCGCACACGAACAAAGCGTTGTGTCGTATCAGGTACAAATCGTACAGCTGATGATAAACCAATACTGCAGATAAATAGCAGAAGCAGAAACGAGGACAGAATAATCGCCAGTAATACACCATATTGTGAGGCTCATTATCCATGGGCCACAGTCCTGCAAAATAGTAGAACAAATATATGAAATAGAAACAAATAGAACATATATATATATATATATATATATATATATGTGTGTGTGTGTGTGTATGTATATACATATGAATTCATTCTTCTAAGAAATGTACTGTGTAATTATATATGAATATTCAACTCAATGAATTATAGAAACAACTAAAACATATTCAATTAATAATACGTATAGTCATTTATACCTAACGTTTGGAAAGTTTCAAGAACGCAACAATCAATTGCGCTCACGACAAAATCATATTGATGACCACGTATTGACATGTCACTTACGACACTTTGCACATCGATGAAGGTGACCTTTCAACTTGTAGAGCATGAAAAAAAAAGTCTTGTTGTCTTACTACATTCTCTTTCCCGCCATCGTATAAATATATATATATATATATATATATATATATATATATATATATATATATATATATATATATATATATATATATATATATATATATATATATATATATATATATATATATATATATATATATATATATATATATATATATATATATATATATATATATATATGGGTGTGTGCGTGTGTGTGTAGCTTATATACGCAGATAGGAATTAATTTATTACCCATATAGAATAACATCTTCTTATTGATTGCCATAAAACCATCCACCGATTGTCCAATCAGCTGTGACTGCACAAAATACATTTTTCCAACTTCAGGACCAACCCGTTCAGGCGACCTGGAAACCCTGAAGAAAAAAGTCACACTGAATATAATACTCACTGAGACACAATGTTTCGTTCAAGTTTCAACCCGACCTAATATGAAATCACATACTTGGTACACATACATACTGGTACACCTGGCATAATAAATCACATAATCATATCATATCGAAACAAAATAGTGGCTTATATACGCTGTGACACTTTCCGAAAAAGGTAGACTTTTGTATGCCGCCAACCAACACGCCCTAATAGGGTTCGTCTACTAAATATTTCAATGTATTTTCATTGAATCGATTCAATGTTGGAATGCCTTCTGTTAGGTTGGTATTTGATTCAATGAAATTGTACTTCACGTCCATGAAAAATAATTAGTGACTTTTCAGACGGTATATACGAAATTTACCAAGAATCATTTTTTGTATATTTTTGAAGAAATAATGTCGTTTACCAAATAAAACATTAGACAACTTCAATCATGACCCAAGATCACTGCCACGCTGGAGCTTCCACGCTTTTGAAAAATGTAGTTCCGTCAGACATCCTGAGAATGCCATAGCTATACTTAAATTAAAGTGATATTTGTGTTTGGGACTAATGTTAATGACAACGTTCACAATTCGTGGATACAGGTATACACAAATGGAGTATGGGAATACACAAAACAATGGTCAGAGATGGTCTGTGGTTCAGAATACACATACTAAGGTAAACCGTTACTCGAGTCATGAACGGAGGATATACTTCA
Organism: Brachyptera putata; assembly: GCA_907164805.1. NCBI lineage: Eukaryota > Metazoa > Arthropoda > Insecta > Plecoptera > Taeniopterygidae > Brachyptera > Brachyptera putata. Next base: position 10,711,872 of record OU015472.1, read on the forward strand.
AGACATTAAAAAAAATATGAAATGATACTCATTAAACCCACTTGAATCCCCAATAATTCATCACCACATCCTACAATTCCAGCTCATCACCTTTCAGCACAGTGAGAAGCGTTCTCTCGATCCTGCCTTATTATTCAATAAGATTGTTAAATAAATCAATTAAATCATAGGCCCACATTCCAGGATTGAAATCATTTTTCATCAAATGGAGAATAACGATATGCGTATCATATTTTGATTCGCTATAGAGTATTATACCTACTCACATTTAATGTGGGTGGAGGAGCCAAGTTTGAGGTCCTATCCTTTACGTGGGTGGCGGTGCCAAGTTTGGTCCCCTACATTAACAATCATGGAGTATGAAACATTGTGAAACGTATAGCAACAGGACACACACACGCACACACACATATATATATATATATATATATATATATATATATATATATATATATATATATATATATATATATATATATATATATATCGGAATATAACTTATATCATAATTACACGTGACCATTTTCAACTATTTGAAACAACTGACTTTTGGCTAAATTGAAAATAAACAGTTCAATCATATGCGCTTGGCTTGAAAGACCAGGAAAAGTCACGTAATTTTGTATTGTAAATCAAGGTAACAGAAGATATCTATTCGTATTGAAATTGTTGCATGTTTGCTGTTAAAATCGTATTAATCTGATCAACTAAGTATCAACTGTCAATTTCGTGCTGACTATCTATACTGATTGTGTTGTATGTAACGGTTGAATGTATTTTTTTAGAGACGTTTTCCCAAGTAGTTTTTTCCAGAATTTTCCTGGAATTTCAAACTTTTTTCTCTTCGAATTGATAATATATTTTTTCAAGATCGATACATCAATGACTGAAAACAGAATGATTACACATATATGGGTGAGTACCACATAAATATGATCGTTATACAATACCAGTTACTTTAGCAAAGTTTGCCATGTTTGTGATGATGAATATGAAACTGCTTTTAACCAATATTATAAAGCATGACCATAACACTAGGCATAAAGGAAACCTACAGGCACGACACCATAGTTCAACTCTTTATTCTAAAGGCCCCTTTCATATGTGTACTATTATCCTCAATCGACTTCCATGTAACATAAAATCTCTTACGAATATGACCACTTTCAGACTATCTTTAAATTTATATCTTCAGGAACATTGTTTTTACTCTATATCTGACTACCTCCACGATGTTGTTTTTACATAAGACTGTTTGTGATCCTACAAACTGTGATATTTAATACCTATTTGACTTGTTATAAACTATGTACCGTATTTCTGTACACATGCAATAATAATAATAAATCAAATCAAATCAAATCAAAATCAAAAAATCAAAAGCATAAAATAAGATAGCATTTTGACAATTCTATCCCATAGGTTCCTAGCTCCACCATTGTTCGTTTAAATAATGTATTTCAAGGATCTGGACGATCATTATCTTGTTGAACTTTTCCCTATTCAGTAGAATTGATATCATCATTTTCGATGTTGATGGAACTAGGCAAATTAAGACGTGAACAATATAAGCTCGTACGATGAAGAAAGTGAATACAGGTCGGATTTCAATACTAGTGTTTTATTCGGGCAGTTGTGAGTGTGAGAATGAGATTGGTATATTGAAATTGAAATTGTTTTATTATTGTTTTATCATTTCCCAATATTAAGCATGGACACGGAAACGTTCATAGTTACCCACAAAGCCTGACACAGGCTTATCTGTGGGTTTACATCAAGGAGGTTAGATTACTAATAGGCTGTAGAGGGCTCTAATTATTGGAGACTGAAGCTAAAAAATCTAGGTGGCTTATGAGTTTGAATTGTTGGCGGCCATCTTACGAGTGTGGATTCTAACTCCCAAAAGATTATTTTGTATAAAAATATTGTATATTTCACATAAAAAGACCTTGCTAAAGACAGTCACAGTATGGCCGCCAGGAAATAAATTGGCTTCACTTTCAACAATACAGAAATAGTCTAAGCCCTCTCCAGCCTATTAGAAATCTAAGCAAGAATATATCCTGCGTCATTCTAGTAATGGTGAAGCAGCGTTTTCAGTTCCAATTTTTTCTTGACGTCCGATTCCCCTACTGACCAATCACAAGCCAGTAATCACCTGAAAACATGGCGGTTCACGACACCGTTTCGTTACCGATTCGGTATCGTAGTTTTTGACTCAACTTCAACTAACACCGATTTCACTCTCTAATACGTATAATACAAAATTCCTGGTTCTGCAACCTGTGGCATGTCTTTCGCGGCGTCCATTTCACCGTACACTATGCCGTAAGGCCGCAAGTAGTATATCAGGTAGTCCAGGATGTACATGTGACCGGGAGGCACGTAGTGGAAGGTGATGGTCGTGTCGGAACAACAGTTGGGACCGTCGGTCGAGTTGTAGTAGATGTACGACCAGAACCAGTGATGAGGATCAATAGAGTTATCCAGGGCGTGGAGGTGATTCTCGACGGTAAACGGGAAGAAACGCCCTCGACCAAGTTTGTCACGCGTGTCCATGGCTTTTACTCCGAGTTTCTCGAGAGATATGCCTGTGGAAAGTGTCAAGATTAGGTAAGACATAATTTCAAAAGAATAACTTTGGAGATATATAATTAAATATACTTTCGAACAGTTTGTTGTTAACTGAAACTATTTGATACCTTGATGCCAGCAATACCCATAACCTCTTTTGAAACCTTTCGAAACCTTTTTCGAATATCTCGTACTGCACGCTGCTAACTTTGAGCTGTAAGGATCGGAATTATTCAGATATTCTTTCTTTCAAAAACATTCACATTCCGTTGAGCAAACGTTTAATTTGTCACATCTCCCACCACTCACAGAATGAAGCAACAGAAAGATTGTGTATCGATCTGGGATTAAGAATGATAATGTCAGATAACCGATTCTCCAAACTAACCTAGATGTTGTTTGGTTCGTCAGACCAACAATGATCTTGATCGAGAATCATTTTAAAGATACTTTTCAGAAAGGAAAGTTTTACAAACTTGATTCATTTACCGACTTCTGCGTCTTCGGCACCGAGCGGGTCTTGCTTGACAATGGTTTCATCGTGCAGAGCCGCTACGAACAAATCCAGAGCCTTCTTGCTGAGCACATAGCCCGCTCCTCCGCTCATGTAGCCCTGCCGAGTAAACGGTCTGAACCGGCAACCGAAGTACAGCGGGTCTGTGGTGTCGTACGCCGACAACATGTACCGCAAGTTCTCGACAACCACGTATCTGAAGGAAGATCAATGAGTTGAAAATATCGATTATTATCGGTCGCGTTTCAAATCGTTCGATGCTCAACTCGTTACATTCTTAACTTGTCTGGTTATCAACTTGTTTGAGGTCTCAGCTCGATTAAATTTTACCTCGATTTTGTCTCAACTTGTCTGAATCTCAACTCGTTAGAATATCAACTCGTATGAATCTCAACACGTCTGAATTTAAACTTGACCTCGTTTTTTGACTTCAACTTCAACTAACACGATTCAGTCTCTAATACGTATACAAAATTCCTGGTCGGCAACCTGTGGCATGTCTCTTCGCGGCGTCCATTTCACCGTACACTATGCCGTAAGGCCGCAAGTAGTATATCAGGTAGTCCAGTATGTACATGTGACCGGGAGGCACGTAGTGGAAGGTGATGGTCGTGTCGGAACAACAGTTGGGACCGTCGTCGAGTTGTAGTAGATGTACGACCAGAAACAGTGATGAGGATCAATAGAGTTATCCAGGGCGTGGAGGTGATCTCGACGGTAAACGGGAAGAAACGCCCTCGACCAAGTTTGTCACGCGTGTCCATGGCTTTTACTCCGAGTTTCTCGAGAGATATGCCTGTGGAAAGTGTCAAGATTAGGTAAAACATAATTTCAAAACAATAACTTTGGAGATAAATAATTATATATACTTTCGAAAAGTTTGTTGTTAACTGAAACTATTTGATATCTTGATGCCAGCAATACCCATAACCTCTTTTGAAACCTTTCGAACCTTTTTAGAATATCTCGTACTGCACGCTGCTAACTTTGAGCAGTAAGGATCGGAATTATTCAGATATTCTTTCTTTCAAAAACATTCACATTCCGTTGAGCAAACGTTTAATTTGTCACATCTCCCACCACTAACAGAATGAAGCAACAGAAAGATTGTGTATCGATCTGGGATTAAGAATGATAATGTCAGATAACCAATTCTCCAAACTAACCTAGATGTTGTTTGGTTCGTCAGACCAACAATGATCTTGATCGAGAATCATTTCAAAGATACTTTTCAGAGAGGAAAGTTTTACAAACTTGATTAATTTACCGACTTCTGCGTCTTCGGCACCTAGCGGGTCTTGCTTGACAATGGTTTCATCGTGCAGAGCCGCTACGAACAAATCCAGAGCCTTCTTGCTGAGCACATAGCCCGCTCCTCCGCTCATGTAGCCCTGCCGAGTAAACGGTCTGAACCGGCAACCGAAGTACAGCGGGTCTGCCGTGTCGTACGCCGACAACATGTACCGCAAGTTCTCGACAACCACGTATCTGAAGGAAGATCAATGAGTTGAAAATATCGATTATTATCGGTCGCGTCTCAAATCGTTCGATTCTCAACTCGTTAAATTCTTAACTTGTCTGGTTATCAACTCGTTTGAGGTCTCAGCTCGATTAAATTTTACCTCGATTTTGTCTCAACTTGTCTGAATCTCAACTTGGCTGAGCCTCAACTCGACCGAATCTAAACTTGACTCATTCAGCTAGTGATTTGCCAAGTCCACAGTACTATCGTTCAAACTCGACCAAATATCAACTGACGAGTCTCAATCAGATCTCAACTCGAAAGAATCTCAACTCGACCTAATTTCAGCACGTATTCACACACACCCACAGTCAGTACTATGCTACATTATTATTATTATTATCATCATTATTATTATTATGGACTTTAATTGGCAAGATTTAGCCTGTTGGCCATTCTTACATCTAACCTTGCTATACTATAATAGCGACAAACTATAACAAAGAAACATACTAAACTACAAACTTAGTATAAATAATACAATTATTTTCCGAGACTTGAGATATTATAATGATGCAACCACTCACGTGTCGTCGTCTGCCTTCATGAACCAGTCATATTCGTCGCGGTAATGTCGGTGAACGTACTCGAAAGCACGCTTGGTTTTCCCCCACAAGACATGCCGGCCTTCCTTTGCGTCCAGCTTCACAGTGCCTGTACGAGAAAGAGGATATCACCGTGATACTTGGGAATGATGTTCGAATTATGTAATGGATCTGCTAGCAATCAGGAGCATGGAGAGCTGGAGACGTGAATATACATGCCGTTGTATCGAATGTGAGGATGACGTGCTGTTGACGTGCCGATAACCTATTTATGACGTGTTAATGACGTGGTGATGTCATGGTATGAAGTACCGAAGACGTGCCTATGACATTACAGTGACCTGATGATGACACAATGACTTGACGAAGACGTGCTGATGATGTGCTGGAAACGTGTCGAAGACGTAGTGATGACGTTCTGATAAATTGTCACTGACGTTCCAGTGACCTGATGATGACAAATAACGTTTTGTAGACGTGCTGATGATCAGATGAAGACGTGCCGATAACATCCCGATGACGTGCCGATGAAGTGCCGATAACATCCCGATGACGTGCCATGACGTGCCATGACGTGCCGATATCGTGCCGATGACGTGTATTGTATCCTGTGATGTCCTGTTCCAAATTTTATTTTTTATCACATCGCACTTGTGGAATACTTGTATTTTGTTGTCAATAAATATATGATGATTTTATTATTATTCTTTGCTTAACGACCCCAACAGCTAGGTTATACGGGGGTACGAATGAGCAGGTGATTATGAAAGTATGAAGTGATGATAAGTGAAAGGACGTTTACAAAAACCCATGCCTTATGCGGGATTCGAACCCACGCTCAGCGGTTCGCTTCAGTGTCTGAAGCGTGCCTCAGCTGACTGAGCTAACGAGGGCGGCAAATGAATAATAATAATAATAATGACCTGGTGTTGATGTGCTGATGACGTGCCGATAACTTCCTGATGAATTGCCGGTGACGTGCCGAAGACCTTCTGGTGACGTCCCGAAAACGTGCCGCTGATATGCCGATTTAGTGCCAATGTGATACCGGTTATGTGCCGATAACGTACCTAGTACTGGGTCATTGGCGGTGCTCATGAAGAGCAGCTTGTTGCAGCGCTGGCCCCACGTTGCCTTGACGTGCCTTGCCCTTGTCTCGTGGTTCTCAGGCATCGTCATCACCCAGCACAATATCCGCACTTTCTCAGACAGCTTTCTAGCAACACTGTCGTTGTAACCTGGATAATGACAATACGACATATATTTCATTGTAGTCGCACTACAATGTTTTGCTATCTTTAAAGGGCATCATGACCCTGAAACTAATTTTAACGGATAATTACGATTTTGCCATTTTTAAGAGGAAACTAGAAATTATTACCTCAGTTTCTAAAATTATAATCAATATAAATGTCCTCCTTCTACCGGCCTTTTTTATCAGTAATGACGTAGATTTTACTCGATTCTATTCATGTTCCCATACAGAATCGGTAATATCTAAGTCATGACTCATGGTCTGTGAAAGACAAAATAAATCGTTCTTTTTTTGTAATTGATATGATGATTTCCAGTCTCCCTACAAAATTAGGGAAATAGATATCGTGATGATTCGTTGAGATCCAGTTACAGGGCTGTGATGTCCTTCAATTGTTATTTCTGTGAAACAGAATTGGTGATGAAAATGGGATGAATTGGTGATTTGTAAAGATTTCGCCAGGCTAATAATTGACTGATTTGTCAATGGAATGACACATCCAACCACTCGAGAGAACAAGTCTTGAAAGTATGAGCTTTTAACAAACTATTGATGAAAAGGGTTTGGGTACCAGTAGGCCATTAAACAGGACACATACAATCCAGATGGTAACAATAGTTACATAAATTTCTCTTTTGGTAGGAAAAATATTTTTTTAAACGATTTTCTGTGAAAACGGCATACTTTTAATCGGTGCAACTGAATTATGATCAATTTAGATATAGAATGTCAATCGATTCGTTATGTCTATTTGTGGGGTAGACACCTATCAGACCAGCAAACAATTCGCAATGATTGGCTCTGGTATCATCTATTCCACAAATAGATAGTATTTTGAGATTTTTCAACCTTGAATGAATTACATTCGATTCCGAACATTATATAAACACATGCCGTGTGCACCGAAATCTTGGTTCAATAAATGAACTGTCATCCAGCTAGTCTCAACTAATGTTTTGTTGCACATTATCTTTGTATATGAAAACAATATTAATATTTTCAAAGAATTCTAAAGAGCAAAATACAAATCTTCATGCATAACGAACTCGAGTTTTACCCCTTAATTTCGGTGTTGCCTGTGTAGTTTTCGTCTCCGGCTTCTTCACCGCCTTCATTGTCTGGTCCATGGAACTCTCGTAAAGATGAGACCGCATGGATTCGAACCTCGACGACGACATGATGACGTAAGCGAAGCTGAAACCTACTATTATCCCGGTGGCCACGCCCAGAAGGTAACTCCGACCCACAGGCATTACTGTTGATAAGGGTGAAATAGACCTTCAGTAGACTAATTGATAACTTTAAAGGTGATAATTAAAGCAAGATAAGTCTATGCTTTATCCATGAAATGATAAGGTCGTCCACCAGTTCCATGAATATGTATTCATTCGTTCCTTTTTTTTATTTGTTATCAACGCAATGATTTGAAACAATTGGAAAAATGATTGTCTATCAAGTTTCGTTGTTATTGAAAAAATAAAATATTCGAGTGGATTCGAATATGAAATGGAACATTCAAAAGTGAATCATGAGGTCAGTCAAAAATGAACAAAAGATTATAAAATACACACAATATTGAAAATACAAACAGAATGCAAACAAAGGTATATACACAAGAAAAAATGTAAATGATGCCAGGGATGACATCTTTCCTAAATACCCGTTAACTACCGAGTCAAGTTTTAAGATAAAAAGTAAATATCGGAGGTATGGAAAAAAATATAAAAATTTAATTTTCGAATAAATATGAAAATATTATATTTCAAATGAAAACTAATTATGATACTGCGGTATTGTGAAGAACAATTCGCAGCAGTAATGAACATTTGCCGTTTTCGAGGAATGTAGTGTTGTGTATAATCTTAAATCGTGTTCTGAAATAATATTGACCATCGGAGCTGTGAAAATATGTTAACGCATTTACCTGAAAGTACCAGGAAAAAACTTTTGATTCAAATTATTAATATACTGAGACTACGTATGTTCACACGGCTACTATTATCCGTCTGTAGCGCACTGAATCGTAATTCAGGGGAACGAGCTAGGTTCAATACAAGCTGTAGTCAACCAAAATAATTAGTGAATGTGAATTTCTCTATTTCTTTAAGCACTGTACAAGCACCCCCTTAACAAGTATAACAATAAATGAATGTCACAATTCATCACAGTTATCCTAAAACTTACCGAATTGATGTTTATGTGCTGGTAACTAAAATAACAGTGATATTTATTTATTCTTTTTAGTTATATTAATTTTTATGTTTCTGTATGCCTATTTAGGTCAACGCTCACAGCGGTATAGGGTGTGAATAAAGATAAAGAATAAATACTTGGTAAACGAAATTATACATTAGATTCTATGAAAGTGTTTAAATGAAGGTTGAATTTAAACAGTTCCATTAATGGAATAAATGAGATGATAACAGCTGCTAAATAATCGTTTTGATTACGCTTTTCACCAAGAATTCAAATCCATGAGCAAAATGGCGCAAATATGAGCAAAAATGCAAACATGAGATAAAAGATTATTTCGTGTGTTTTCTGGGTCTGGTTAATCTAAGTCGTCTACAATATTCAGCCCTATAATGAGGAATAGTACGTTCTAGAGATTGAAGTGAGAATAATTATTCCCGTTTGTACATTAATTATCAATGTTATAGATTGTTAATCTCATACACTACTGTCTTCGAAAATGAATATTATTTGAAAACATGTCACAACAAAATTATTTCCCCACTCCATCCAATAACCACTAAACTACCCCATCGCACACCCCTATTTTGTCAAGCTATGATTTGTGTGAAAAACTGGTGAAATGAATATGTTTTTCCTCCACCAAATCACTATAGTGGAATGTTTTTTTAATTTTCTATGAATATTTGTGGGGAATTTAAAATTAGAAAACAAACATTAAAGCTTACATGTCCATTAGTTTACAATATTCTTCACGGTCAGTTCAGTCATTGTATTCTTCAACCGCTGTATTAGACATAAGAATGTCAAATTAATGCTATAGTTGATTATGAGCTTTCATAAATCTAACACTCATTAGCATCACACTGATATTCGTCCGACCAGAGGTACTCTACACGCGGTGTAGCAATTTGGGGTTTCGGGTTAGTTTTCGATTAGGCCAATATTGCACCATGAAAATGCATGAATTGAGGTTGTTAGATATACTGAGTATATCGGTTAGATTGAGTTGATCAAGATTAATTTAGGTTGCGCGCAATAACAACAAACTCAGCAATGGATCCCGATGGATTGATATCATGAAGTGCCTATTTTGACCGTTTTACCTTGTTCATAAACAGTTTATTGTTTTTATGCTGTTCGCTAAATGACCCCACAAACAGATGAGTTATTTGGGGGTATAACCCAATACATCACATTCTTATACTAAAATGTATTGAATTATTATTCCTCAAATATGTTCATCTGAAAAAATGTATCTACCTCTATTTCATTATCATATTATCAATATTTAATTGTTTTTATTGTTAATGTTTGTATAGTGGCAACCTTGTTGTAGGCGGGGGTTAATATCCTATGATCTCTGGAATCGCGACGAATCACAGAAGGGCTCGAGTAACAGCTGACGATGTGATGATTAATTAAAGCTCGATATTAGACGAATGATTACAAGCAAGATAGACTCATGTCACAATTAGAGTGACTTCGACGGTGTGGCCAACTATCGCAAACTCTTGTGACAGTGATACTCTTGTGAGCCCATCATATTAGATCTCATGAAGAATGAGATTTCGAATATAATGTTCACAGATTTTCTATGTATCTTTATTCTGTAAAAACGACGCACTGTTATGATAGGTGAGTTCTAATGGCGTCGGATGATGATTAATGAGATGATGGGATGATGAGATGAAGGTTCTTAGGTAATGGGAAGAATAGTGGGAAGGAAGCGGTTATGGCCGACTTATTGTAGGAACTATCCCGGAATTAGCCAAGACTACAGAGAGAAACCATGAAAAACCTCTGTAAAGATGGTCGGCGGCTGGGATCGAACTGGGTTCGGAATTCGACCACTTACCACCGTCGCCTGATGATGCTGGATGAAATTCCAGCGAAACGTCGCATCAACCGGTCCTTTTTAAGACCCAACATGCTTTCTAATCGCAGCAAACATTTTTACCATATATATATATATATATATATATATATATATATATATATATATATATATATATATATATATATATATATATATATATATGTGGGTGTGTTTTTCTGCATTACCAATACGATTTACAAACCTAGTTGCTTCATGGATATGCTCTCATCATCATGAAACGAACAATTGAATGAGCTTGTGTGTGGGTGAATGTGTAGGAGTGAAGCTTATTTCTCATTTGATTATAATTCACTGTGCTGACTTGGATCCCTTTTGCATCAACAAGTTTTCAACATCCCGATATCTCCTAATCTAATTCTACCGGCGTCGACGCTACATTTTTCTATTGACTCTATTTATTATGTCAATTGAACAAGGATATATTAATAATTCCGAACAGAAGGTGAATTATTGTCATTCATAAAACATACAGTCGAACTGTGTGTAGTATTTTAATATTAAGACCACAACAGAGTAGATGGAAATTTCAAGTTCTCAGTCATGAATTGTGACTGATATGATATATTTCATTCATATTTTGTACGAAGTATCAATTGAAAGAAATATTTCTGTCGCACGAATATTTCAGTTATAGTTTTACAGGCACTTGGTGCCAGAATTATTTCAGTAATAGTGGTGGCCCACACTATCTCGTTGGTCATTTTTCATGTATTTTTATTATTATTATTATTATTATATTGGGTTTAACGACGCACTGTTATGATAGCGCAGATCTATTGGCGTCGGATGGATGATTAATGAGATGATGGGATGATGAGATGAAGGTTCTTGGGTGATGGGAAGGATAGTGGGAAGGAAGCGGTCATGGCCGACATATTGTAGGAACCATCCCGGCATTATACCAGACTACAGAGGGAAACCATAAAAAATTGCTGTAAAGATGGTCGGCGCGGCGGGGATCGGGGAAACCACTACGCTGCATATGTGCCTTTTTTTTGTAACTATTGAATATAAATAGGTATTTGTGAGATTTCTCTTGATTGCCAACATAATGGAGTTAGCAATTGCTTATCTCAACCTCAACTTTAATGTATGCACATGGGTATGTTGAACTGACATGATCTCAATTTCGGCCAAATATCATAATGTTCGAAAATGTCACAAAACAATCTAACGTACAATCGACCCACAAACCATTTTTTCCCATGTTCTGCTCTCATGAAACGATCCGACATAATCTCCAAAGACTGAGGAGGGCTACTAAATATTTGATAGAAAAGTATAAGCATCATCTTTGTCAAAATCAGATATTCGAAATTTCTTTTCGAATAGATGCTAAAATTAAAAAATGAGAGTATGTTCACATTGTTCATTTTTGATAAAGTGAATAATTGGAAATGAAGACAGCATTAGCTGAAAAATGATCAGGAAAAGATATTCATATTCTCTATATTCATATTCTCTTAAGAATATTCATATTCTTCATAGAGATTATCATGGGTTGGATTGAAAAATGTGTGATAGTGGACCTAGAGGTGGACCTGATTGACCCAAGAATAAGTGATATTGGAATCATTTGTGAATACACGAATAGTGGAAGTATTATAGTAACTCGAATGCGCTCTTAATATCTGAACAGATGGTCATAATGATTGCCTATCATTATTAATTATCTCCTCCCTCATTGGCTAAAATTAAAAATCGACGCATTATGAACATATAAAACAACGTGTTTCATCAAAAATAATTCTATTATACGTCAAGGATCTTCTTTGGATACAACATCCTCTCACTTCACTATTCAGCAACAGGTCAGCGCACAGTGAAATCAGCAGTGTGCGACAAAATCAAAGTCAGCGCAAGGTCAATAGTCAGCCAGTTGAGTGTTGGCAAAAAGTTGATAATCAAAGATAAGTCAGCGGTCAGCAAGTCAGAGGTCAGCAGTCAGAGGTCAGAAGGTCATCAGTCAGAAGTCAGCAAGATCATGGGGAAACGAGCGTTGTTTGTTTGTCTCGCAGTTGTCATGGTAACTGTCGTGACATCACGAGCGATGTCCGATGAGGAGACGAATAACTTGGCAGCTAGGTAAATACATTTGTATGTATTGTTATTGGATGGAAATAATGATATAATCGTCTCTCCCAGATTCCAAATGATGGGTCAAGGGGTGGAATATATTACACCAGAATACTAGGGCCCCGGATCTTCAGGAAACAAGCTGGCCAGGCCTATTTCTGTGTTTCATCCTCTTCTTTATCCTCCATGTCTTCCTTTTTCCGCACCAACTCCCTCCACCTTGTTCTATCGTCCCACAATCTTGTTTCTTTAACTGCTTCCATATTTCTTCTCTTGCAGCAACATCATCATTGATCAATCTACTCCACTTCTCTCTTGGCCTTCCCATTCTTCTTTTCCCAAGTGATGAAGTTTCAAATTCACGCCTCGGAATTCTTGTCATATTCATCTTTTTCTTGTGGCCAAACCACCGTAGTCTCTCTCTACCCATTGACGGTGTTAATTACTGGTTCTGGTCAATTAGTTCTCTTGATTCATTCATTGTATAAACATTGAATAGATAACTACTTTACCGTTCCCATGGCCCACTAACATGCACCATGTTAAAAACTGAAGTCACGTTGGGCTTGAGTTCGAGTCCCGCATAAGGCATGGTTTCTTGTAAACGTCCCCTCACTTATCATCACTTCATCATTTCTTCATCACCCGCTCATTCGAAGTCCCATATAACCTAGCTGTTGGTGAGGTCGTGAAGTAACAGTGAAATACAAAATTAATAAAAGTAACTAATACTGGATTCTGTGTATGCTCTAAACAAGAGTCGGTGATGCCTACGCCAGGACTCATGGTGTCTGGAAGACCAAAAAATGAAATTAGACGATGATTTCTATAGTTTTCTCTGAAATAAGGGAATTGATCATCTTCATTAGATTTTGTATATTTTCTGAGTTGTGAGTCCCTTTAAGTGTGACGATCTCTATTTGAGACAACTCAACATGCAATTGACTTATTCCGTCAACTGTATGTGAGGGAAAATGGTTTATATGTATAGTTGAATTTTAAATGCTAGATGCTTGATATAGCTTCCCCTAGTGACAGGCACACCAAATTCATGAAATGAGGAAAAATTTCATGACCCAAGCTGAGTGGTCGTGTTTTCTACCAACAAGGTTTCAACACAAATTAACAAGGTATATCGATATGTTGAATTATTATAAATGATTATTTCAAATTTTCAAAAATTTAAATCTTTACATTGTTATGAAAAGTTGTATTGGAATTTTACTTGTCACGAGAGATTGCATTTGAAACTTTCACATCACACCTATATAATTATTGGGCTATGAGTGAGGTAGTCACAGGCATGCAGTGGGGCCAGAATGGTCCAGGGTGGTGCCCTGGTACTTTTTTGGGGGGCAGGGCATAGCCCTGCTTACAATTTTAAAGCGGAGGCAGGCTTTTTTAGTAATCTGTTATTTCATATCTAATCATGGGACGATACATACTAAAATAAAATTCTGGTGATAATAGTAATAATAATTAACTTTTGGGGCCGTCCCAGTTTGCCAGCCACGTGCTAGAATTACAAGTACCAAACCTTACTGAAAACAATTATTAAAAAAAAAAAAAATCCTTGTGGGGTGTTGTGGGTTGCCAACCCACCACAGATTAGGGATCGCATTGACTGCTATTTACATTACATATCGATTTTTATGCGATATTTTGGGGTACACCTAACGTTATTTTCACGACAGCACCACTGCCGGGGCACGTCGTGGTGACACCGCTCCGGCACTTTATTTTTCACGACTACACCACTGGGTGGTCATAATTATATAGGTCACAACGTGTGTATTTGTTTGCTATCACGTGATCTAATAGGTCACCTTCTTTACCGACCCTCAGCCACAAGGTGGTGATATTACAGGAGAATCCCAGCACGGCCACCTTGCTGGCAAGACTGCTCGCCGACTTGTTCACCTATCAAGGAAAACAGATGAAGACGACCGATCAGTAAGTCAATCGGACCGTGACTCGTCATCGCGTTATGCAAAGAGTGAATCGAATTTTTTTCAGGATTTTTTGAAAAACATTTTTTGGATTACTTTAAGAAGTGGATGAGATACCATAATTGTCGTAGTTCTTAGAGTTAATACTAGTTATTAATGAGTCAGTTTGCTATACTGATCAATACCTTTTTAATTCTGGGGAGAGGGCATTCCTGTACAATATAAACCTAGTCTTAAGTTAACTTTGGTTCAAGGTGGCTGTGTTCCATTCTGTTATCAGTATAGGATGATACCGCTTTTCTGCTGTTTTTTCGAGGTTAGACTGTATACTTAAAAGTAGAAGTCTCGGTGTACTACCGTAACCAACAAAGCAGGAGCAGAGATCAGAGTAATCTACTTATGAATATCCATATTGAATTCGCTGATCAGTGTCAATAATACCGTGTTATAATTAAGTTTGTTAATCTTCATAGACTCAGCACTGATCGTAGCATTACCAAGTGGATAATTCCGGATCTTACTGTATACAGAAAATTCGAATCGGATGATACTTAGTGGATCAAGCGATATTTAGCGTATCAACTTCTAAAATACGAAAGATTTTTTTTCACCGTATAACACCCCGTTCACGCTACGTTCACTAACAGACGCTAACCTACTAACTGATGTTAGCAACGTGATGTGAACGGAACCCAGTTAGTTCTAACTGACATCAAACTATTCAACTTCGTTCTGTAAACGCAGTTAGCGCTGATGTCAGTTAGTTCTAACAGCAGTTAGTGAATGTGGTGTGAACGGGGTATAATTATTGATCAGTTGAAATAAATACATTTATATTTTTCGAGAAATATTGTCTTGAGCAAATATCTTTGATTGTGATCTATTCCAACAGAAAGAGGATCTGTTCTTTGAATGGTGGTATGGCGCATGGATGCGATTACAGTGACGTCATCAGTGCGTTCAGGAACAACGAGTACTGGAATGACCCAGAGGCGCCCGGAAGAAAAAAAAGTCAACTATACTTACCGGAAGAGGGTAATAAAAATCTGTTTTTTTCTAACATTAAGTCCATTATTTCTTATGCCCATTTCAATACAGTAATCGCAAAAAGCGTTGTGCCAATCTGCTGGATGACAGTTGCATCAACGGACAGTATCCCGGATCTGGAGGTGACGGAGATTATTTCGGTTCCGGAGGAAGTCCAGGAAAACGATCCTCCGCAACTCCTATGATGGAAATATTCAAGAACCAGATGGAAAACCAAGGAAAATTCCGTCGTTGTGCGAATCTCCTGGATGATAGTTGTATCAACGGACAGTATCCTGGATCTGGAGGTGATGGGGATTATTTCGGTTCCGGCGGAAGTCCAGGAAAACGATCTGCTACTCCGTTTCTGGCCATCTACCAGAATAAGATGGATAACGAAGACAAGGTCAAGAGAATCCCGTCGCTGATGGAGATTCTGCATCATTACTGCAGTCAAGGTCATGCAGCTGCTTGCAAGCTGCTCAGAATGTAGACCGTCTCGGGACCGAGTAAGACTAAACTATTGTTCTGGGAAAAGGTGGTGGTTGGATAAGGACACGTTGGTGTTGGAAAGCTGGTGTGAAATCATTCGTTCTGGTGGCAATGTTGTTGTTTCTTGTTGTTGTTGTTGTTGTTTCTTGTTGTTGTTGTTGTTGTGGGTGGTGGTTGGATAAGGACACGTTGGTGTTGGAAAGCTGGTGTGAAATCATTCGTTCTGGTGACAATGTTGTTGTTTCTTGTTGTTGTTATTGTTGTTTCTTGTTGTTGTTGTTGTTGTGGGTGGTGGTTGGATAAGGACACGTTGGTGTTGGAAAGCTGGTGTGAAATCATTTGTTCTGGTGGCAATGTTGTTGTTTCTTGTTGTTGTTATTGTTGTTTCTTGTTGTTGTTGTTGTTGTGGGTGGTGGTTGGATAAGGACACGTTGGTGTTGGAAAGCTGGTGTGAAATCATTCATTCTGGTGGCAATGTTGTTGTTTGTTGTTGTTGTTGTTGTTGTTGTTGTTGTTGTTGTTGTTGTTGTGGGTGGTGGTTTTTGTGCCAACCTAAATTGTATTATTGCATTGCTGATTCAGCTACAAATAGTTTTCCTCTGCATACCAGCAAATTATACCATCGACACTTATGAAATCTTGAAGATGGGTTGACATATATTGGATGATAGCTTGCGAACAGACAAGGTATTTTATGAAAATAATGAAAACCGACAACATATCTTGAGCTAAGTCTAAATCAAGTTGATATTACTGGTTTCTGTATTTTTTCATCTGATGGAAGAAAAAACATTGAATTCTGTTGATATCATTAAATTTCAGTAATATGTTACATGATTTTACAATATTGTGAAAGTGATTTCACAATTTGGTCCAAAATCAAAATATATAATTATGTCCATTTTTAGAGATAATAATACGATAATAATGATAATAATACAAATCAATTCACTTACATAAGTATTCCATCAGTAAAAGGTTTATATAATATGGTACGATAGATTTTTGTGGTGTCACTTTAAAAAGATCTTAGCTTCCATCAATAACTTCACTGGGGAACAATGATTTGGTATCAAGTTCAGATGTTATTAAAAAAAAATCTATTAACCATCAATTAGGTGTTGGGACTTCGATCCTCGCCAAGGTCCTTTCTCGTACGTCGGATTTATATGGTTTCTATAAGTCGTAAAAAGTTTGATTAGTCAAGATCGACTCCTACCAATTCCTCCACACGTCAAGTTATAGCTTGTGTATGCCAGTTCTTCGAAAGCGACATCAGGAGATTTCTTGCTTATTTTGTGGTTGTGTTGGTATTTCACAGTGATCAATGTCAATATAATTGTAACTCGAGTGAGTGATATCCACTAATGCAAATAATTGTTTCAGCTTTATTTCTGTCACGCTGTTCATGACGTTAAGTGAAACGCCCTGAACGGCACCTCCACTTTAATAAAACTTTCTTCAAAAACACGGCTCCTCCACTTGTTTTTGTTAGTGATCCTAATAATGGAACAAATTTTAATCATTTTCAATCTCTACATTCCCAAAGTAGTTAAGTTCTTTATTTTAATGAAAACATCAAAAAGGCGAAGTTCGGTCTTCCAACCACTCTACCACCTAACCTTGTTCTATAAACTAACACATTGAAAGAATATGTTAGTATTAAAATACTTGACTAATACTTGATCTATACGAAGGAAGTTCATTATAACATTGACAATAATGGCAAGGTTAGTTGGGTAAGATTTGTGTCAAATGACATTTACGAAGAAGGCCAAACCCTCTCCTTCAACGTCTGTATAAGTTGTTAAAGAAGTAGAAGTTTAGTTCAGTTGATTTTTTGGTATTTTTGGATTTTTGGTGAAACTCACGAATATTTCATAATGACGAAATATCACGGCTTCCTTTGAATAAAAGTATATTCTGATTTTTGAACATCTGTTGCTCAATTGCGTTCAGTGCCGCTCAGTTGGTGTGCGTCCAGGTTTTGACAGTTCTGAACATTATGAATGTCTGGGATTAGGACTGTGGGCATTGTCCTTAGTCACCGAAAGCATCCCTCTCACTGTTACCAGTCAGCGTTATATTAAACAGTGAAATAGGAGGAGCATACGGTCAAAACGAACCACAACAGTGCACCATGGCATTGGACATTGATGATTTAATAGGTTAAAACTTGGAGCAGGTGTATAGATTATTGGAAATCATTTGGCAAAGTGTGAGAATAAAGTTGTATCTTGAATAAAATCAGAACCAATTCATTCGTGATTATTCAGATAAAAGAAACACATATTTTTTTGATAAGTTGAAAAAATTATCTGTATAGAAGCGAGAAAAAATCACTCCATTTTCCGCTTGAACTGAATTCTCACTGATAATGTACATGACATTGAATTTTATCTCCCTTTTATTGCTTGATTGTGGATGCAACTTACATTTTCAATACTCATGTGATATTTCTATTTCAGAATGAACTGGAGAAGATATCATTCATTCTGGAAATGAAGACGATGAATAGAAGATCATTCAAAAAATAATGAGTACTAAATGACATAACTTGTAGAATCTTCTACTGATTCAATCCATCATCAGTGTGAGAATAAAATAATGTACAATTTAACGAATCACTTCATTCAATCCTTTATTTCATTGTACGAGAAGAATCGTACAAAGACCACAATAATACTCGAGTAGTTCCTTTATAAGCCAAAGAATCACATTATCAACGTTAGCTTCATGGTAAAAACTTAACATTCGGAAACATCCAATGTCCTACTCCATTATAAAAGATGAAAATCGTAAGTTATGAAGTACTCGATTCATACTAGCTTGAGGAGCATGTCCATCGTCACAATAAGTAATAATAATAATAATAATAATGGTTTTATTTCCTTTAGGATCATTACATGATATGGTGGGAAGTCATGAAGGAGTTATGTATCAAAATAAAATAGTAATTGCAGAATACAAATTGCAATATATTATATCTTAACAAAACTCATCAAGCCTATAAAAACATTTTCCAATTAGAAAACTGCATAGTCTTTTTTTGAACACATATTTGGAAACGAGTTTGCTGGCATCTGTCAGCACAATCGGCAAAGCATTAAGAAATCTACACCCAGCATATACTGGTCCTTTTTTGAAAAATTCCAGCTTGTGGGCCTCCAAGACGAATGCGGATTTGTTTCTTGTGTTGAAATCATGTATTTTATCGTGTGTTATACCTTCTCGGTTCTTCTCTAGGAGTGGAATCGTCGGTGAATAATGTGACGTTACTTTTGTCAATATGTCACGCCCGTGAGTGAGTTTGACCTTTCACCCCCCCCCCCTTCTCATCTGGCTCATTACTAGCAAGGGTAGTATGATGACACGTTATGGGACGGAGACGTACACCCTACATAGCGAGGGTTTTAGTTTCGGTTCAGTTTGGTTAATGATCTAGTCGGATCCCTCGAGAGAGTGAGTGTACGTTGCGAGATAGATGTTAGTTTTGGTGTGTTCGCGTGTGTTTGGTTGTGGACATTGTTAGTCAGCTGGGGGATTTTCGTAGTTTGTCCCGCAGATTTAATTATTCTTTCATTTATTAATTACTATTTAATTTCGTGAACTACGTGGCGCCCGTTTCGTTTTTTTTTATTTATTGGTATCGTTGAATTCCGATCCTGACCTCCTCCTCCCCCCTTCCCCAACCTACCGAAGTAAGGAGCTAGGCCAAACGGTTTAGTACAGCGAAGCCGAGGTAAGTTGTGGTAAATATTACAATCTAGGTCATTCATATATTAGTCATATATTTCACAAACTTGTATGACCTTATCTTAGTCCGGTGAATCAAATCAACTAAAATTCTTTCGATAATCTGCGAGTTTCTCAAACACGTTAAAACGCCGACAACACTTTGTAAAAGTTGAACGCTTTCTGCGTAACCTGGAATAGAAAACAAAACGAATCAAACAAAACGAAATACAAACAGCTGATCGGCTGACGTCATGAGTACAGGTCTGAGTGAGTCAATTAATTATTGATTATTTCCGAATTGCATTACAATTATTGGCTTTACTATAGAATAGTACACTAATTGATGATTGGATCACCTATGAATGGTCGCATGAATGGTCATCAGTCGCATATTAAGAGATGGAAAGATTCAACTGGTAATGTTAATTGGATCAGCGATACAGCGAAGACTTCCATTTCCCTCTCTTTTTTTATTTATATTGGGTTTAACGACGCACTGTTATAATAGGACACATCTAATGGCGTCGGATGGATGTTTAATGAGATGATGGGATGATGAGATGAAGGTTCTTGGGTAATGGAAGGATAGTGGGAAGGAAGCGGTCATGGCCGACTTATTGTAGGAACCATCCCGGCATTAGCCTAGACTACAGAGGGAAACTATGAAAAACCCCTGTAAAGATGGTCGGTGGCGGGGATCGAACTGGGTTCGAAACTCCCCTTGCCTCCCGGATCACGCGAGTTAACCACTGCGCTGCATGTGCCGGTTTCTCTGTCTTATGGAGCTTTATCTGTGTATGTGTGTCTATTTGCTGGCACTGCACAGGTCGTAAGGTTTGACTGATCAACATACAACTTTTTCTGAACACGCATACTTTCCAACCTTAGAACTGTGTAGTTTTGGGGTCAAATCGGTTGAACCGCTATGAGAAACACCATCTTGAAATGTATAAAAAAAATCAGTCTGAGCAGGAGAATGTAAAAATAGAATCTCTCCGAAAAAAATATCTCTCTCCAAATAACCAGAAATTACCAACGTCAAAGTAACTCTAACCAGTAGTTTAAAGATGTTATCACCATGGTTACCCAATCATTCTATTTGTTTTCACTAACTCTCAGATAAAGACTAACTGGACTTGGTAATACCGGGCCGAACTGAAATATACGTACAATTTGGAACATGATGAAAGTTAACGGTATCAATTCAGCTGCTCTCATGCCAATGGGTACATTACATCGCGACATAATGATGGTTATTGACCTTTTGAAGCTGGGAGAGGCGTCGATCCAGTCACTGCCGTACGCCGAGTCTCGTATATATTCACTCTGGACAAACAACTCGACCTATTATGTGTTTATAACTTTGTGGTAAACCATCTATGAACCCTGGAGAGACATTCAGCAAAGAGTTCCAGGGGCCGTGATGGTTGCTGTCCTGTTGGACCTGTTGTCCTGGGGGACGATTGTTGCCGGCCCTGACAAAATTTGTTGATTCTTGAGGGTGTAAATTATTCTGATTTCGGCATTCAAATCAAGCAGTTCATTCTGTATTTTTCGAGAGTAAATATACTTTTTCAATCTATCTTGCGTGTACACCAAAACTTCAGT
Organism: Brachyptera putata; assembly: GCA_907164805.1. NCBI lineage: Eukaryota > Metazoa > Arthropoda > Insecta > Plecoptera > Taeniopterygidae > Brachyptera > Brachyptera putata. The sequence continues at coordinate 10,733,264 of OU015472.1, forward strand.
GTATACTGAAGTTATCAAATTGAATCATCATCCTCGATCGACGTTGATCATATATGATGATAATATCATTTAATTTTTATTATAAGATATCATTTGAATATGACGTTAATATTCTCAATATATGGAATGCAAGATTAGGTATGAATTGGAATGTTATTTAAATATTATTTGAGAATTATTTGAGAGTTGGAATCATTCAAACTAATTTTAAATTATTAATATTTCTGACATTCATGATTATTTTGAACTATCATACTATTATTATCATCATGAATGTACTATATTATTGTTATACTCTATATTTAGTAGTTTCGAATCCTTCAATTCTATATTTCAATGAGTTTTTACTCCCTGTATATATACTAACAAATCTGTATAATTCGAACTATACTATTGTAACAGAGATTGTATGGCAAATAATATTATTATTTCCATTATTACTACCAAGATTTTCTGTAGTTTGAACTCATGGCTCAACAAAAGTAAATCCACATTCATACTTCCATTCATCTCGACTACGTATGTCCATTTGGCAGTTTTGTGGGAATTCCGAATGATATTGCCTTATTTTATTTGTACTTCTGTAAATGTGCTATCTGTGTTTATTTTGCATTCAAAAATGAAAAATAAAAAATAGTACATATGCTCGCCACTTAAGGGAATGCCCTGGTGACTGAATTGGCAGCAACACAGTACAGTATACCTATAGCGCTTTCTAGTCTTCTAAATATGTACTACAGATGTAAAGTGTGAGGAGGTTAGAAGAGAGTGATGATGAAATAGTGGAGATATAATTGATGGCGAGTAATGTTCCAACATTACTTGATACGTCTCCAAAATTAATCTTTTGTCTACGGACGAATCATATCATATTAGACTCAACTGTTTCAAGCTCTGGAAGTAATTAGGTATTGATGAAGACGACTTGCCTCTGAACTAATCAACTCGGCGAGTAAAACTTGGACGAAAAAGTTGACCAATCCAGTAAAACAGTTTGCAATGAGCGCCAAGATCCGGAAGTCAATGGACTTGGCCTGAAAATTGTGTCAATTAAAAAAAAGAATGTTGATTAGTAAATAGAAAAGGCCCATTCACAATGCGACGCTAGTTTCAAGTTCTAACGTAAGCGTTAACTTATATAATGTTTGGCTTAGGGAAAGTGACTTGCCTATCCACAATACATGTCGCTAACTTATTATCGTAAGCCGTTAACTTGTAAGCTACGAACGTCCAAGCTTTCGCGTTACATGTTAACGTTCAATGTAAGAATCAACCAATCAGAAAGCCGAATCGATCGACCACGAAGAAAAGCGCGGGAACTGGAGAAACCGCAATTATCAGGTGGTGAAACTTGATTGGTTATTTTTTCACGTATACGGTTACTTGTCGGTCTATTGTGAATAGATACTTCACATATGACGATAGCTACTTGAGTGAACGACTACTTTAACGTATAAGTTCAAGTTAGCGTCGCATTGTGAATGGGCGTTTGTATCAAATAATGTAATATTTCTTGGTGATTGCATGTTGACGATGAATTATTCTGTTGGAAAGGAATGATTCACGGACTGGCTCGTCGATCAGCGATCTAGTGGGATTCAAAGGCGCGTTAACATATTTTTTTCATTTTCTTCAAATGTGATATTACATCATTGTGAAAGAATCTGATTGAAATCGTTAATAATAAATTATATATGACTTCGATCATTTCACATTAACACCTTTTTGGTCCCCATTAATTCAAATTACTCAATCAAAACATTAATTTGATTCAATGCGCATCAACTTACGTATCAGTTGATTGCTCGTTTCTACATTTAATCATGTGTAATGTACTTTTTCTCAGCCACGCATGAACCGATTTACTTCAAAGTTCCAGTAAACATAGGTGTGGTAATATACTACATACAATCAGCTTAATTTTCAATGTGATGTGTATAACCAAAGATATAATTTCCAAGTTGAAGTTTCTCATCATAAATGTAGAATTTTATTGAAATATTTCAAAAACTGGAAATAATTTGAATAGAATTTATCTATCTGCTCGCTTTGTACCTATTAGTGTTCCGAACATACTGAAAGAACAACAGCATTGAATAGTTAAATTTTCTATGGTTACTGGTAGCTTAAGTGATACAATGCGTATACAAGTTGGGTAAATTATCCCTAACCAAAAAGAACTATGTGATATTTATATGATTATTTTTAATTGAAAAATGTTATAATAAAGTATTCATCTATATAGGCCCTACATACTGAATTCCCTGTGATGAAAAATGAAAATTCAATTGTTATATAGTTTCCAATCAAAACCTGCGGAAATCATGAAAATGTTTTAAAGCCCCCTCATATGGATGAATTTGAGGGGTTCTAAGATGCATCTACAGCTGAACCCGAATGACGCTACCCCCGTATAACATAGCTCTTGGTGGGGTCGTTAAGCAGCAGCTGAATGACATAGTGGGATTTATCTAACAAAGGTAAGGGATAATAGTTCGGATTCAAATGTATTCGCTGGAATGGAAGGAAGAGCTATTGAGATTTTAGAGGAAAAGTCAATGAAAAATGAAAGAATTTTTGGAGAATAATAATCTTAACCCGTCCCGTATCAGCCTAGGACTGAAACATGCTGATTTGTTGATACAGATGGTAGCAACTGCCGTATATTTGAAGTTATATTCCTATATTTGTTCTATAGTTATGCCATGTTAATGAATCTATTGTATTGTATTGTATTTATTTATTTACAACTTTTGAATACAGAGGAATTTCCGGTTGTTGCAAGAATTTGTTCGATTCAGTTACGACTGTTCATTCCACTCTCTGACTGTTCTTTCCAAAAATGAGTAACATCCGGTGTTTGTTCAATATCTTGGGAGTCTGATTATTTTTTGTGGTCATTTTTGCTAATAGATGTTGGTTTTTGGAGTAAATTTGTGATTCCACCCATGCTGGTTCACATTCAATTGCGTTCCTCAGGCACTTAAGGCTAGCATATTTCTTTCTCTGAGATAGATCTTCCCATTCATGATTATTCTGTGCATCACTGATGCTGAGAGTATAGGTCTATATGCAACGATTTCTGAGTTGAAAATTGACAGAATCTGGCATAATATAGCAATATTGCACATTATCCTTGTGGGTAATACAAAGTTTTGTGGTTCTCAGGATTGATTATATGAGGAGGAGTTTTATATTTCTAACAACGTCAATTTGTTAAAAATAAAATTATTATTCACGGACTCTCACCTTAGTGTTTCATGCGTATAGCTTCTCTGACGTGATTAAGAGAAGTGAAATATGAAAGTAAAGTTTATTTTATGCGAGTGAAACTTACCGCTGTGGCTATCACTATCACAACAGCTAGAGTACAGAGCAAGCAGACAAACTGCATGAAGAATACCATATCGAGGACAGATTCGAAGTCTCCAATAAGCCTGTCGGCAAAGATAGATAGTGTTTTACCATAAAAAAAGAGACAGACAAGTTTATTGCATTGTAATTTCAGTTCAAAATTTTAGTATTGATTCCTTCATATATATATATATATATATATATATATATATATATATATATATATATATATATATATATATAATTTTCTGAAATATGCTTTTTTTAAGTTATTGTTGCGATCTACAAGCAGTTATGGAGGGTAATAGTTGATCCATTATGGACATTTCCGAAGTTATTTTCGTGATACCTTCCAGCAGAATATTTTATTGTGTATTATTTGTAGGTCAACATGTATATATATATTTTTGAAGAAGGATACATTATTGGTGGGGCGCAAATAACGATTGGTAGGGTGCGCGCCCCACCTTGGACCCCCTATAACGACGCCCCTGTACACGACGCGACGAAATCACCCAAATGACAAATACCTCACATTCGAGACTCAACAATTTCGAAATAACTTATAGAGAATATTTACTTGATTAGCGCCTGGTGATGTATAACGCAATCTCGTAGTATTGTATCCATCTCTCCATTCAGTTCTTCCCTTTCTTCCCCTTCACTTCTCAACCTTTTTCTCAGATATGGATTAACTTCCTTCCTCACCACCGCCTTCTTAATATTCTTTTCTATCTTAATTTCTCGTGTCAATTTTTTATATAACAGATTTCTCATGTCATAGCTATCGACAGGTTGAATGTGGGAGAAATCGTCGGCTACATTTCTTTCGTAGACATCAATCGTTGTTATTGAACTTTTCAACACAGGTACTGATGCTTCAATCACAGCTATCTCTCTTATATTGTCTTGGGTTGAACGTTTATATTTGATTTTTATTCGTTGGACGGCTTCTCTTCGAATGTTTTTGAGCCTATAATTCAATATTTCGAACTGTGCCGTTATTTGGATCATTAGATTCAAAACGAACACAAAACACAATACTAGACAATTGATCATCACGATGATAATGGCAATTGACACCAGCAAAGTGATCTCGTAGTTCGGTGTAGTAGTTACGTCAAAGGGAAACCACATTCTAGAATGATAAATTGAATCAACAAATTAGAAAATTCGTTCTTCAAATTGAAATGTCATATCCTTCACGAGCTACTTCTCTCAGTCTCAACTTTACTGCAAATATTGGTATTTCTGATGCCACGATGATTGCGGAACAACAAAATGCCTGCGAAATCTCTATTTTACTATTCATTATGATGAGCACCGACCAAATACTGACTTCACCATGACCAATTTCCTATAATGGTTCTACAAATGATACAATGTTATAATGTTGATATTATCGTTTATATTCATGTTCACTTTTTTTTTTTATATATATTTCAATATGCAGCCACTAATCACCATTCTTGTTTTCGTGAAAGTGAAGGTGAAAACTTCTGAGAGTGACAATGTAGAAAATAGATTAAAAAAACAATAGAAATAATCCATTTACGCTATAGAGGTTGTATTATAGTTATTCCGTACTAGTGCTGCAATTATTGCTATTATTCCTACCTTGAGTGCTATTTGATCCCACTAAATTCAAGAAGAGGACTAAAAGGAATTTTTGGTACCTGTATCTTTTTTAATCAACTTATTAGTTCGCTCAGCAGCCTTACATACATGGCTTGGTTACTTAGAGGGGGGGAAGGGTTGCCAATATTGACTTTCATAAAATGTATACTAGGGTTCAAACTTCTTCTCGAAACGGAAGTGATATTGTTCCAAGTAATTGCGGAAACGATTTTCTCCCGGATTATGTCAAAGGTTACCACTCATTAATACTCACTTAGTTCAGAAATTAAGAATGACATTAAGCATTAAGGGGGTCGACAAATCGATAAATTTATCTCTACTTATTTTTCCATTTCCAATAACCAGTCTAATTGAATGAAGAGTTCACACCCCCAAGATAATTATATGCTCTTTAATTAATATGACATTTCAATTTTGTGAATTCAATCAGTTTTGAGAGAATACGTCAATGAATTTCATCACATGCTTTTTATTCATTGACGTATTATCTTAAAACTGATTAAATTCACTGAAATAGAATGTCATTTTAATTAAACAGCATCACATTATCTTGGAGATGGGAACTTTTCATTCAATTATACTTGTTTTTGAACACGGAAAAAATTGAGAAGGTGAATTTCTCTATTTTCATAGGCACCGTGCATGCACCCCCTTAATATAATAATTGATATCATAATGTCTTACTTGAAGATGAATATCCGTTCTTGATAGAGGGATGGCATGAGCACGACGGGCGTTATGAAGACTCCAACGACTGAAGCGAGCGTGATGGCTGAAAAGCTGAAGAAATTTGTTATCATATCACTTATGTGCCGAATATTCCTTTGATAAGGATTTTTCAATTGGTCATCGGATTGTATCGCATATAAACCGTTCACTATAGTGATGATATCTTCCATACGATAGAAGAAAGTACACAGTGTAATATTTATGATGAGGAACAAACACCAGAGAAATATCGTTTCTGATATGTCGATTATGTTATATCTATGAACATACACGTTTACTGGTAAATAGATTACACATGTGAATATTCCGAAAAGGCGTAGGGGATGCGCCACAATTCGAGAGTACTTTGTCCATTTCGTATGCTCGATGTTCCAGATACCTAGAACAAGAACGCATATCTAACAAAATTGCACATTCTTTCTATTTGTCTTCGTTTCGCCAAATTTTCCCATCCCATTTCCTGGTGATATTATTAAGGAAATGGGATGGGAAAATTTGGCGAAACGAAGACAAATAGAAAGAATGTGCATTTTTTTAAGAGTCAAGAATTAATATACAGGATGGGATGAATTAAGCAATAGAATTGGAAAGGGATTACAAAGAAGTACAAGGGGAGGGATAAAAATGGAAGAGGAAAAAGTGGATAGAGAAGTAGGTAAATATGGATTCATAGAAAGAACGACGCGGAAATGGAATTAATTGGAAGAAGATATCAAGAATATAACGAAGATCGGTGATTTACGAAGAGAGCTAAGAAAAAAATAATGTATAATTTTATCGAGTATGTTTGATTGTTTGATTGTAATTTCATCAGGTATAGTAACCATTACAACGTGTTTTATGAACAATCTGTAATGAATAAATAAAATATTTAAAAATATGTAAAATATATTTGTGACGTCATCAATATTGCCTCATAATAACAGCTTCATCTAATCACTTTACAGAAACTCACAGGTTCGTATAGCTGTATTTATAGCTTTCAAGCTGTTCGTAATGCATCACTGTGGTTCGATTTCGTCAGCAATGTTTGCTAGTCATTCACAATTCCGTATTTCAGACGCGAACTCTTTGGAGAACATAAAAAAAAATATTTTAAATCAATGCATGAAATTCATATTTCACTAGTGCACTTCGGGCGTGGAATGAAAAATGGCCAACAATCTTCAATACAGCAACAAAGCGAACCGGTGGCCCAACACTGTGTGATTGGATATGACTTCGGTGTAAATCGTGAACCGCCACTTTCACTTAAGAGTGACGCCTTCAATTGAGGGCAAACATAAAAACGCAAAAACGTGGCGTTCAGCCCAAAATTTTTCGGTATATGGAATGAAAATCTTCGCTACGCTCATCTAATAACTCATTTAACAAACAAATCAAATCTTCAATAAGGTAGTAATTTCAGGGTTAGAAAACAATTCAAACATTCACAGTGGAGAGAAAAAATCTTGAATCTTATTATTATCATCTTGATCTTTTTCTTCTTCTTCTTGAAATCTTCTTTCATCTCTCTTTTTCTTTTCTCTCTTTTTCAAAAAAGGTGTCGTAAAAACGTCACCTTATCACAATTTTTTTTTAAATAACATCGAAACTTGATACAAAATCATTGTTTCCCTTTTAAGGCTGAGGATGAAAGTAGGATCGTTTGGACGGGGCACCACAAGGGCGATCTTACCACCCCATTTTATTATTATTTTAAATTAAAAGCAATGAACTTTGACACCAGGTCTACGCTGTCTGTGACCACACTTCTTCGCCGCAGATAAAAGTATTCAGTTGCCGAAAGTCCGGACACATAAGAATAAACCGTTTTTGCGATATATTCGGACAATAGAAAATTAGTAATAATCCAAACACACGAATGTTGATATATCTTTCACTTTGAACTATTCTCTTATAGGCAATGTTTACTTCTCCCAAAGACAGCAGATGCAAAGTGCGTCATTATACAAAGGATAAAAAAATGAAAAGAAAATAAGGAGTGATAATTTATAATAATTATAAATATTACTTATAATTATTTATTTATTATTCACATCATCAGTTCGGTCAGAAACAACACTCCCAGACTAGCTCGCATGATACGAGTTAATTCGTCATTTCAGGAAGAAATAATTTTCAAAATAAACTGCATCTTTCAGCGTGATCTATAGAACCTAATCGGTTTACTCAACATTCAGGTCACCACACAGATCACAATCTTGTTATTGTTGCTATAGTGGAATGAATGAATGAATGAGAGAAAGAAAGAAAGATAAACTCACCTACTTCATTCATTGCGGTAACCAATAACCACATGCACTTTTTCGATTCAAGGAATGCCTTCCCTTCATATAACTTATTTTTGATGCCACCCATTTTATCAATGAGTAAGGTTTTCATTGCTTGCGATTATTCTCACGGAAAGTTCGTAATATTACACTTGATTATGAATTCATAACATGACAATTTCAACTTTTTTTCAAATCTACAATTCGTAATTCTGAGAATCAACACACTTGTGGAAGTAAGAACATAATTGTACAATCACGAGTGTCGTGTATATGGATGAATCATTGCATTCAGATTAAAAATAGTGTCAATTTTATTCCTAGTGCTATACTGTTAATAAAAGACTTTTCAATTTCTTGAAAAATATCCTTACTTCTTTTCGTGAGCCGCACTATATATGACTGATATTCCTTTTCGACTACCATAGGCGACACACAATATCCTATTGTTTCTCAACTGAGGTAAGATTGAATATTTTATAGGTTTCGTGTGTAACATATTTCAGTTCCTCGCTTGTGACGCGCCTTTAACCCACTTACTAACCGTATGAGTAGTACTAGGAATATTTCGTATAAACTCAAAGAATCAATACTAAGATATCATTTTTCAAGAACTGTTCTTAAAATATGCATAGGAGGAATTATTTGCCACTTGATGACGTTTCTTTGACTGTACAATTTAATAATCGAAGAACTCACCATCATACTTAAGAACTTTCCAGAGTTGATGAGTAATTCGACAAAATTTTTGGCGATTCATTGAATCTATATTCACATTATTAACAAACTTCACAATTGATTCAGTTGACGTGAGGACCTCTAAGTCACTCTGATGATCTCCCAATCACTCCGATAGCCTCTCAATCACTGTGAGGCCCCCCTCAATCACACCAAGGGCCTCTCAATCACTATGAGGCCCCTCAATCTATCTGAAGGCCTCTCACTATCTATAAGGGCCTCTCAATTACTATGGGTCTTAGTTATTTTACATTTCTTAATTAATTTTCTCTCATTTTTTTTCATATGTTCTTTCTTATGGTTTTTATTCATATTGCGGAGAGTTCATCGAATTTTTAATGTTCATTTTATTTATTAGAAATATTTCAAGTTGGATAAGATGAGGTAGGCCTTTTGCAAGACAATTCCTACAGTGCTGGCGCCTATTAAGAGGCACCAAGGAAAAGTGAGACATAACCAAAATGTGTACCAATCTTTGAATGCTCTTTTCTCAAAATATCGATATTTATATAGCATTAATACAAGATATTACATGAACTATACTGGACAGATTTGCATCACATTTTTACAGCATGTTCAACTATGCTCATTGCGCAAATTACAATCATTAATGTTGGCTCAGTTGCTATTCGAATATGAATATTAACAACTGTGAAAATGTATCAGAAATCTACTATTTCTATGAGCAAAACTGAAAAAAAACGCTCTGGTGGCTCAGTCAACTATCGCTAGCGGTAGAAACCGGAGTCACCGTTGGGCGTGGGTTCAGTCCCGCATAACACATGGGTTTTTATGAATGTCTTCTCGCACCTGTCATCACTCCATCAATTTATTATCACCCGCTCATTCGTATCCCCGTATAACCTAGTTGTTGGTTGGGTCATTAAGCTACATCAAAATAAATAAATGATAAAATAATTATCTTGGCACCTAGATTTTTTTCAGTTTGTGCCGTAAAAAATGAGGCTGTAAACGACAACTAAATTTTTCAAGTTAATTAATTGTTGCAATAATACAATTCGTATCCTATATTGAGGTATACAATAATTAAAATTTTTAAAATACAATGTTTTATCACAAATATAGGGCCTATGAAAAAAAATTTAGGGCATGTAGAACACTTGAACAAGAATTTTTAGTGAGAGACACAATTTGAATCAAGACCATAGCTAACGAGATAACAATAATAATAATAATAACAATGATAATAATGATAATAATATTTATTCACAGTAAACAATAAACATATTACACATTTTTTGTCATTTTCACTGTACAATAAGAAGTCAAGTTCATGTCAAGTTCATCTGTCATGGTAAAATTCTTTCTCAATTATTTGACATTTTCCTTTTGATTTGAAAGTATAGATAAACATTCAGGTATAAACATGACAAACATTCAAGGAAGTATTGTATTATTACATGTTTGACTAGAGACTATGGTAACTGGCAGGTAGAGATCCATAATAACTATAATTATGTTTGAATAAACGTGATGTCCCTCCATGAGTTTATAGTACATTGTCGCTGTGCGAATACGCACCATTTTATTATTCACCGTCGTATAGTATAGCGTGTGATGTAAGTTCAAGTTGAACAGAAACCTACATTTTCTCGAAGCTATATTTCCAAACCTTGACTATGACTTGAACGCTTGCTATAGTTATATTTAAATCATGCCAATTTCTTATACGAACCTCATTTTCATTCCTTCCTCGAAACGCCCAGTTATAGTCAAACGCTAACACTCAGAATAACTAAAGGCAAACAAGGAGGAAACATTGGAAATACAGTCAAATAACAGAAAATTGATTGTGGAGAAGTTGAGTAAGTAGTTGAGAAGTCGCATGAATATTATTATTCAATTCAATTCGATAGTTTATTTTTCTTTTTAAAATTACAATACATAAGTGACATATACATATAAACTTGACAGGATGTTGGACTCTCTTCTGATATAATTTATAAGAGAAAATTATTAATGACCGTATTTGTAATTATGTGAAATTATCGAATAAATGGAAAAAAAAAATATCACCATGATAATAATTATTGATATTGTAATTTTCTTCTCATTCCACAGATAGGAGAGCGTGCTAATTATTCTTGTATATATATATATATATATATATATGTATTATTTAAATATAATAATAAAAAAATGTATTGAAAGAAAAGGCAATAATAATAATAGTTGAATTATTGAAAGACGTTACAATAATAATGATGAGTCAGATTCAATAATACTGGATGTCAGTATCGATTAAAAAACAATTGGTGAGTTAAAGAACTTCCCTACTGTGTACTTTCTCGAGTGGATATCTCTTGATTAAACTATTTCTATAAACATTTAAGCATTGATATCAATCATTATTTCTTCTGGCAGCTATTATAGAATTTTATACCCCAATAAAATACGCTTCTCTCATGGCGCTCAGGTTATGATCTGGTATCACTAACTTGTTGCGATATATTCTCACGTGTTGGGGATTGTCTACATTGATCGTGAGTAGTGACTTATGTTCAAAAATAAATAGCAATATCTATTTTATCGGCACATGGAACGCAGTGGTTAACGCACTCGCTTCATGTGATCCGGTAAGTAGGGGAATTCGGATGCGGTTCGATCCCCGCCGCCGTCCATCTTTACATGTTTTTTTGTGGTTTTCCTCTGTAGTCTAGGTAAATGTCGGCATGGTTCCCACACTATATGCCACAACGGCTTCCTTCCCATCCATCCCATTACCCAAGAAACCTTCATCTCATTATCCCATTATCTCATTAATAATCCATCCGACGACATCATTGAACCCAGTATAAGAAAGCAATGTCTACAATATAATAGTCCGTTTCATTTTCAATAACAAACTAGCAGAGTGTAGTAAAGTTTTCCAAGCACTTGGGCGTGACTTGATAATTCCATATATTTTCATATTTATATTTTCTTCCTACTGTTGAAGCTCTACACTTTGTACAGCTGTTCATGAATAATATACTTTTTTATTCATCGTAGGGAAGTACAGGAACTTTCTGAATCTAACGCAGAGATTAACTTATTGTGTACCACACAATACAGGTCATGTCATTAACAGGTCATGATGTTATTGGAAATACGAATTCTACCACACAGATTCACGCGTATCTAGGTGACGCGTACCTGGCTATAATAATAATATATTTTTTCCTTTTTATTAAATGAACGAACTACATACAAATTCACAAATGAGTTCCTCAAAGCCCTACAAGGCTCATCTGTGGAGTATTTTCAAAGAAATAACAGTAAATGCAATCAGTAAAGATTCGATTAAGTAAATTGTGTTCTGCTGTATTGTGAAATTCTGTATTGTGATCAGTGGTTGGATTCTTGAAATGAACAAATTTTTGAATTTTTGAAATTTTTGAATAAAACGTTATTGTAACTTTATATAACATAAATCAATCATGCATAAATTGAATAGCAGAACACAATTGTAACGAAACATAAATTCGATTTGTTTCTGACACAAAAATGACACATTAATATGTATACGTTATAATAATTTCATATAACAAAATTAATGATATTGTCTAATTTCAAATAATAGAACATAATTGATAAGACAGTTGATAAGAAAATGAGAAATTTAATTGAAATAATATAATATCATAAGAAATATAATAATAATAATAATAATAATAAATATCAATGCGGCGAAGTGAAGTCAATGGCATCTCTTACACTAAACTACTTTTACATAGACAGATACATAGGCATAATATAAAAAAAAAATCTGACAACTATATAATATAAAGATAGAATATAGCAATAATACGGTCACCGGTATTGTAGCCACACTTATGTACATCTAGTTTACAAGGTAACACGCTGTATCGCGACAATGATAGGAAAATGAGACGTAGGCCTCTCGCCTTTCATTTCCATTTTGCCTTACTACCATCGATAGAATGAAATCTGTTGGTATCACTACATCGTGATAAATACATAGAATAGGAGGCCGTGAAAAGTGGAACAATCGAGAATAGTAGAAGCAAAATTCTAACAAATAGTGATGAATACGATAACTCGTGTAATTAGATGAGCGTAGCGAAGATTTTCATTCCATATACCGAAAAATTTTGGGCTTGGTTTTTATGTTTTTTTTTTTTTTTTTTTTTTTTTTTTTTTTTTTTTTTTTTTGTGTGTAATTTTGTACGCGGCATACAGGTCAGGAAAAGTTTCAATCAACTCGAAACTTTTTTTACAAATTGGTGTTATACCAGAATAGGTTGGGATTGTTTTTCAGAAAAATCGGTCAAACGGATTTTCCGGAAAAAAATCGGAAAGTATGGAAATTCCCCATAAGAATAGGCCAGGGGAGAAATACTTGGAATTTTATTTTTTTCAAAAGCTCTCAAATTTATACTGAGTGTGGGAAGAACTATCATACACATTTTAAGCGACTTATGGAACAATCGGATGTGAAACAACGAAGAAAACTCATTTTTAATGTACTTTTTTACACATCAATAAAAGCAATTAAGAAAAGCAATTAAGAAACTATTAAATGTGAGCAACAAGTGTCACCAATGAATTAAAACGTTTAAAATCTGTGATGGATATGAAGAAGGCACTGGTTTAATTGTTTGGAAACCAAGGTCCATATACCAACAGACAGCCGTGGTTTTTAAACCTTTGAAGTGATCCACGGCCTGTATATGTACATTGAGCTGACCAAATGTTCTTAATTCTACATTTCCATACTTCTAAGCTCATCTCACAACGCATATAAGGCGTTTTCCTAGTTATAGTGCAATACAACAAGTAGATCTTTGCTCACTGTGAATACAGATCTGTGAATAAAGATCTGTGAAATTTGAGATCATTAGAATCATTAATAACTATAGCCTATCATTCCGAAATAATCACTCGTGCAATAGATATCATATAAAATATTAAAACTATAGGATTTGTGATTTTCTGGCCCGAATAACATGATATTCTCGAGAATTTCAATGTTCTCAACAATTGGGTTCAGCATCTCAAAAACTTCAACAACTGCAGAATTAAGAAGAAAGAATTCCAGTAATTTGTTTCATGATAAATACATAATACAAATAGGATCGAAAAATTGTAACTTTTATTAGGTTGACTCTTTCTGATTTTTGCAAGTTCCTTGGAAACATAGTTAAGATGTCGCCCCAATCAGTTTGTAGAAGTTGTACGCAGACTCAGTTACCTGAAATAAAAACCATTTAATAGAAATACATTTTAACAAGAGCAGTCGAGTGGTTTGTCTATGTGAAACACCATATCTATGCAGCTTAACGACCCCAACAACAGCTAGGCCGAATGAGCGGATGATAACGCAACGATGATGTGATGATGAGTGAAAGGACGTCTCAAAAACTCATGCCTTATGCAGGACTCGAACCCACGCCCAATGATGACTTCAGTGTCTGAAGCGTGCCTCAGGTGGCTGAGCTAACGAGGGTGGCCATATCTAGACTGTTGACTTCATCAGAACGAAATAATTGAATATGGATTCATCCCAATTTCCATGATGCAAGTATGTGAAAAATATGTAGTGTATATACTTTCTTGTTTTACTCCTCACATGGACAACGCATTATAGTGACAACAGCAGAGAAGTACTAACGAAAATCTTCACGGTGCTAACGCGTACTACCGAAGGGCTAACGAATGCTTTTGAAAAATGCAATATTGGAAATAGTGAGGGCCTGTTTTCTCAATTGACTCCGTTATCCTAGCCAAACGAAATTTTAGACACTAATAACCGGTACTAACAAAGCACTAACGCTGACCGTTGGAATTTTCACGATCGGAGATATATGAGCGTAGAGTTAGTCCCTCACATGGACAAAGCTTTATGACGGTGAAACTAAAGGTGTACTAACGAGACATTTCATGGTAATAACAGTGCTAACGAAGAAATTTGAAAAAATAAAATATAAATACAAATAATATCTAAATTTGGAATGAAATCATATTCATACAATGAGGGGACAACTTGAAGGACTTATATAATACACCGTATAAGATACCGGCACATGTAGCGTAGTGGTTGACTCATTCGCTTCATCTGATCCGGGATACGAGGGGAATTCGGACCCGGTTCGATCCCCACCGCCGTCCATCTTCACAGGATTTTTTGGTGGTTTCCCTTTATAGTCCACGCTAATGTCGGGACGGTTCCAAAAATATGTGCCACGACCGCTTCCTTCCCACCATTCTTCCCAATACCCAAAAAAACCTACCTCATCATCCCGTCATCTCAATTATCATCCATCCGACGCCAATAGATCTTCGCTATCATCACAGTACGTCGGTGAACCCAATATAAAAAAACAACATAGTAATTTTGTTTTACGTACACTCTGGAACTTGACAAGCGTTAACGGTATAAATCCAGCTATGGTCATGCCAATGGGTTGATTGCATCGCGACATCATGATGCTTATTGACCTTTTGAAGCTGGGAGAGGCGTCGATCCAGTCACTGCCGTAGGCCGCGTCTCGCAGGTATTCACTCTGGACAAACAATGCAGTTTATCGTGAGAAATAACAAATGAATGAATGAATGTTAGGGTTTAGAGGCGCGTCGACAGCTTGGTCATTTTGCACCTTCACAATCTAAAATTTCGAATAATGTATTGAATACGCCATTTGTTACTAACTAAACTTAATACTATTATCACAGAATAACGCCACTACTAACTAATTTGTAGATAAATACACATTTGAATATAGTTTCGGTGTGGAACCTGGAACCTATTCTATATATATACCGGACTATATATCTAATAACAAGTGTGTGTATGGTGTAAAGGACAATACATACACGCTAAACAATGAATAACAACTATATTAACCTAATGCTAGATGTGAATGACTGATGAAACTCATAGCTTATGTTTAGAGAAATAACAAACGTAATAACAAGCACAGACAGGAACACGCTCTTCTAGGATTATTTCAAGCGTCGTTTAGAAGGTTATGAATGTTTTTTTCTGTGTTTCATGATTATAGTTTGCCTAACGACACCAACAATAGAGCTAGAGCTTTGAGGTCAGGCTCAGAGCTTTGATTGTCCAATGCGTACTGAAAGTGCTGCTCACTATGGTAACACCTCTACTATTTCTGTTATATTTGACACTGGTGCCTGTTTTTAGAACATTCGCAATTAAGTCTTCAGGTTTTATAAAATTATCGTACAGGCACAAAATGACCTCGTTAACGACGCGCCTTGAACCCCAACATTTCGTTCAAAATAAAAAAATGTATAATGAAAGAATCTAAGAACGAATTCTTAGATAAGGAAAATTATCTTCAATTTTTGAATCACATCTTAATTTATTGGTATAAATAAATTATTGATAAAATACAAATCTTAAAATACAAAATATGAAATGATATAGTGGGAGTAAGTGACTGATAAAATCCCTTGACCTGATTGGTTAATGTATTGTGTGCCATCATTTGGTAAACATTAGAATCAGAATCTACAACATTGATCGGGTCCTGGAGGATCCTTGGTGCCTCATGGAGATGCCTGAGACGTTATTCCAGGGTCAACCATCATCTACTCCGGCTCGGGTCATGTATTTGAGCTCTTCTCAGAAACTTGCCTCTGAGCTGATGATCTCAGCGGATACAATTTGGACGAGAAAGTTGATGGTTCCAAGAGCGCAGTTGGTTACTATTCCGAGAATTCTGACCTCGATAGTACCCGACTGAAAAGCGTGGTAATCAAAATGTGAGATTGGAACATAATTTCTCTAACCGAAGGTCATTATCGACTCAAACAAATATGTCTTCATATATATTGGGTTCAAAGACGCACTGTATTCATAACTAAGATCCATTGGAGAAGGTGAATGCTAATGAATGTAAATGAGATGCTGGGATGATGAGATGAAATGTTATTCAATTATGAGTTTTTGGATAGTGTGAAGGAGTCGATCGAGGCCTGTTGTTGAGGAACCAGCCCAGTATTGACCTTAATGAGAGATTTAACCAATGAAAAACCCTGTTAGGATTGTCGATCATGGCGAGAATCAAACTCCGATCTTATGAATGACGGTTCAGTGTGCTAGCCATTCGACAACAGCTCGTAGAAGCAAGAGAATTAATTTCCGGCGTGAGTAGTTATGGATCTTAGTTATTTCATGGACTGAATTGAATCGTGATGAAATTAAAATAAATGACTATTAAATTTAAAAACGTATTTTGGTTGGCATTCATTTCAGGATGTGATCAAGGACTTATCTGATAATAATTTAGTTAATCCTCCATTGGACGAAAATTGAATGAATAAATGAAATAGAAGTAAGAAATTACCGGTGCTCGATGAATATTTCAGAAGTATTCACAAAAAGCACTGATTATCTTTTCAATCATTACACGTAGACTGAGAACATAATTTCGGACCAGTTCTATAAAAACAATAGGTCAATAGTTTATTCTATCTGATTAGAACTCACCGATGTTGCTATCACTACAATAACCGATAAAGTGACGAGTAAGCCGACAAACTGCATGATGAATATTATATCGAAGACCGATATAAAGTCATCAGTGAACCTGACAACAGAAGATATTATTAGTAAATATTGTACCGATAAGCAAAAGGTTTCAAAGTATTTCCAGAGTTTCTTGAAGGTTCGTTTACTTTTTTGCTTTGTGCTAAGCGCAACAAGATGCTTCGAAAAAATGTTTAAAGTTGATAGCTGTAGCCGTTTGATCTGTGGAGAACCAACAAATCATAAAAAAAAAACGGACACCAATTTTTTTCAGTATGTCAAATTGAATTCTCGTTAAAGCTCGTCTAATTATGGTAAAGTATTTAGGTACTTGATAATCGCCTGGTGGTGTATCACGCATTCTCGTAGTATCGTTTCCATCTCTTCATTCAATTCTTCTCTCTCTTGACGTTCCCTTTTCAACCTCTCTTCAAGATTCGTATTCCTATTCTTCCTCTTAAATGCCTCCGTATTAATCTTCACTTTCTCAATTTTCCGTGTCATATTCTTGACTAACAGATATCTATAATCTTCTCTATCGACAGGTTGAATGTAAAAAGGTTCGTCTGCCATATTCCTTTTGGACACGCCTGTTGTTTCTACTGAACTTCTCATCTTACCTTCTGACATTTCGATCACAATTTCCTCTGTTGCACGACTATTGACTTTTGAACGTCCACGTTTCATCTTCACTCTATGGACGGCATCGTCTCGGATGTTTATCAGTCTGTGATTCAATATTTTAAACTGTGCTATTATTTGAATCATTAAATTTAACATCAATATGAAACACAGTGCCATACAATTGGCCATCGGAAACAAGACGAGAGTTGACAAGACTAGAGTGATCTCGTACCCCGGTGAAGTAGTTACGTCATAAGGTAACCACATTCTAAGTCAGAATGAAATCAGCAAAATTAAAGAATGATGAAAATAAATCATCAAAGTCAGAATGGTGTGAGTCAATTTTTACCCAATTCGAGGCTTTCAATTCTAACACTAATATTGCACGGAAGTTCTGGTAGTAAAAGCATAGAGTAATCTATGATAAATGTTTCAATGTAAAACAGTTAACGCTATCTACCATAAAATAATTGAATTACTGACTTGAACCACTCTGGTTCAAGTAGAATGGAAATTGCAGATTGATTTTAATGCATAATCTCGAATTGGGTAGAAATTGAGTTAAACCATTCTGGCGTTGAGGCACCCTATTGTTTCACCAATTTTGTAATATTTTTAGTTCTCTTATAATTATCTGTATTGCTATTTTCACCCCATTCAAAACACTACAACTTTATGAAATTATTCAAACGATCGACGGAACTAACACGTTTAGACTACCACTTGAGTACTGGAGTGATCCTATAGTGACTGTGCCTTACCTGAAGATGAATACTCTTTCCAAATACAAAAACGGCGTCAAAACGAATGGCATTAAGATCATAAATACGTATAACATGGCTGCGATAGTTACAACGCCGAGTAGATTGGTAAAATAATTACTTTTCCGCCGAATTTCCTTTCGATACGCATTCTTCAATTGGTCATCAGTTTGAATCGCATACAAGTCATTCACCAAACTGAGAATGTCATCCTTCCGGTAGAAGAATGTTGTAATTACTGTAGTCATGATGCAGAATAGACACCAGAGATATATTGTTTCAGCCAGGTCAATCAGGTTTCTTCTATTCATGTACGCGTTGAGTGGTAAATATGTTACACATAGAAGTATCCCGAAAAATCTCAAGAACTTGGTCATGACTCGCGAGTATTTCGTCCATTTCGTTTGCTCCATGTTCCAGACACCTGAAAGATATACATTTATTTATTTTGAAATTACTTTTCTATGACGTATACATACATTTTCAAAGTACGGAGAGTTTTTTTTTTTTCAATAACATCGAAACTTGATACAAAATTAGTGTTCCCCTATTGAGGCTAAGGATGAAAGTGGGGTCGTTTGGGCGGGGCACCTCAAGGGTGATCTAACCACCCTATTGTATTATTATTTTAAATTAAAACCAATGAACTTTGAAAACAGGTCCACGCTGTCTGTGACCACACTTCTTCGCCGCTATCAATAGTCTTCAGTTGCCGAAAGTTCGGAAGACATTATGAGTATAAACCGTTTTTTGCGATATATGCGGACACTACCAACATTGGTATCAGGAATAATCCAAACACACGAATATGGATATCTTTCACTTTGAACTAAGTCTCTCAGGCAAAGCTCACATCTTCCAATGACAGCGGGTGCAAAGTTCATCACTATTCAAGGGATAAAAAAAGAAACAAATGAATGTAATTCACTTAAAATAATAATATCTTCTTTTTTTCCGCTATGTTATTCTAACGGGTATTTTTGAAATTTCTAAAATTCATTGAAAAAAACGTTACCACCCGATAATGCCACAAAACGATGCAGATCTGAGTTAGATGGGGAACCATATTGGAAAAAAGTTTGAAGTTGATAGCTGAAGCCGTTTTACCTGTGGAGAACCGACAAAAAAAAACATAGAAAAAAGAACCACAATTTTTTTCAGTATGTCAAATTGAATCCTCACTAAAGCTCGTCTGATTTTATATCTTTCGAGTCAATGAATACTCAATTTGGAAAGATGATTAGATCTTCGTAATTTTTTTTTCGATTGTATATGCCTGATGAATCTTGAAATAGGACAAGTTATTTGCCCACGGAAATGTATAATGTACGGAGGCTAGGGACAGTGTGACTGCAAGAGGCACCCACCTATAGTAATCAACTCTAAAGATGGCCACAGTGTAGGAAATATATGTGAACTAATGTACCACTACCTCCTTAGATGTTTGAATTTCGATATTCGTCAGCGATTTGATCAATTGCTCATCAATAAGGGCAACGAAAACCAAAATAAACTCCATAATGTTCACGAGAAAAAACTTAAAAACATGTGAAAAACGTCCAGAGGAAACCCTCTTTAGAGCAAAATGAATGATCGAAAAATGTGAAATACACTTACCTATCTGATTCACAGTGGTAACCATCAACCACATACATCTTTCCGATTCAATTCTTTCTTTCCATTCATAGAACCATTTTTTAATGACATCCATTTTAATACCTGAGAAACTGAACGTACTACGCACAGTTCTTTCGAAAGAAACGTACCGAATTCGGAAATATTGTACCGTATTGCAATGTGTACAGTACGTAAGAATTCACATTCTTATACTGAGTCTGTTTCTATCAAATAAGTGTTGGTAAACCTCTAGGTGCATGTAAGTTCGCTTTTGGTCACGACGTTGTAATACTAAAACATTTGTTGCAATAAGAAAAATTAATGCCCTCCGCAAGAAATCGATACTTATATATGACATATAATCACGTCTTGACAACGGTCAATTTCCAGTTCGAAACAGTGAAGGACTTATGATGTGTATGATTACCGACAATTCAGGTATACATAATTGAAAATGCTTTGTTTTTTACTTTTAACCAGTTTTCTGGAACAGTGAATTTCACAGGGAGTGAAATGGAGTGAAATGTAGTACTGAGAAAATCTATTACTACTTTCGAACTACTATTAAAATACATGAAAACAATTGAATCATTTACAGTTTTGGCTGTCAAATGTTTTCCATCTATAGGCTTATGTAGGATAAACTTTTTTGGAAGAGTGATTCCCCAGGGTCGGACTGACCCAACGGGATACCAGGAAATCACCCGCAAGGTCTCGACCCCTTTGAAGGACTCTGATCCCATATTTGAAATTATATTTGTGTGAAAGTGATTACAATTTTGATCCCACAAATGTCTATAATGATTCAAATATTGAAAACGACGTCGAAAAATGCAATAATGATTCAATTATTAGACTCCAAAACTGTTGTAAATCGCAAAAATTACTCTTAAAATGACCATATTGGAAAAGAAACTGCTGCCGGGGCTTTGCTGGGGGGCTGGAAGGCTGAGGGGGCTAGTGTCCAGCTGAATGGTATTTTTAATTATGTACCCTGCACTCCTTCCCCTCCCCCTACTAAACAGATAATATAACGACGTCCCTAGACAAGGTCAGTTAAAACCACTTCGAGAATGCTAGTTATATGCAGGCCTGTCAATGGTTTTAATATTTTATAAATCACATGAACGTGCAAATAATTTAATGTTCATTTTTTAATTTGGCGGTCTATCATTATAAAATATATATATATATATATATATATATATATATATATATATATATATATTGAATATATATATATATATATATATATATATATATATATATATATTGAATAATTGATAGTATATTTGCTCGACATAACAAATGTATAACAATAGCAAATACACGCCAATGTAGTATAGCTGAGTTATTGTTGGAGCGAGATATTTTAACAGCACGAGCTTTACGATAAGAAACACAACTGTTTCTTTCAATAGCGTTAATTCGTTATTTTTAGCCAGACTGATCGATTACCGATTATTTTACAATTGTTTAGTTGGTAGAAATAGTTTTTTTCGTGGATGCAACCTTTTGTTTATTGTTTTCCCAACCGTTCCCACCAATCAATGGGTTATTTGAGGATACGAGTATATTTATATACTAGTGGGAAACAGGTGAATATTATCATTATTACATGAGCACAATAGCACGTATTATGTGCGGAGTGGACATTTTATGTTGCTAACTTTTTGAATATGATTTGACTATATATATATATATATATATATATATATATATATACATATATATATATATATATATATATATATATACATATATATATATATATATTTATATATTTATATTTATTTATTCATTTATATAAGGCATGCATGTGATTGGATTAGGGATGGAGAAAAAGGTAAAAAAACTATTAAAACGCATTCGAAAATATTATTCGATTTTAATTTAAACTTTATTTCTGCATATTCTGATTATTCTTGTATTAATTTATTGTTGATAAATTCTCTTGAAGACATATTAAAATATGTCATGAATCTTCCTTGGATACTCATGTCATATTATTTTCAAATTGGATATTCTTCTCATTACAGAAATATGTTCTTTGTCTTGAATAAAAATCGCATACTACGTCATTATTCATGATTAGGAATGTATTTCTGATTAAACTTGCGGACCCATCAGGTTATGGCTTGATTTTTTTTTAAATTGTTTTATTGATGTTATTGGTTTCTTATATTATTGTTGGAGTATATGTTATATATGATTTATCATATAATTTTTAGACACCTTTATAATAAGCTAGTGATTCTGTCAAAAAAATTGGAAATGAAAATATATCATTATTATTATCATCATCATCTTTTCGAACTCACTGTTTCATTTATTTATTGAATTTCGTTTTTTTTTAAGAAAAAAAGTAGATTTTACATTTTGTGAGGATTCATCTATCATATCAACACCATTTACTTTACTAAGATTTATTATCGATGCTTAACCTTTACAAGATATTTTTTCGAAAACGAAGAGTAGAAATTTGAAAAATAAAAATCTTATATTGTATTTCCGTAAGTACGAATGTCATCACCATCCATTGTTATAATCAGCTCCATCAACCAAAGCCCAATCGTCCCCGTCTATCCCGTTTTCTCTGCCCCAATTCCACTGGCAATCCCCGTCGCTGTTCCTGATGAATCCCGGTCGGCACTGGCAGCAACAACAGCAGCTCCTGGTGTATTCCACTACCGGGTTGCACTTGGTCGGGACTGTCGCCGACCAGGCAGTCTTGCATTTGCACACCTCGTTCCAGTTGCAGGATGGCTTACATCTTCCTAGGCACGGCTCGCTGCAGTCGCTGGAGTACTTGAAGTCTCTGCACGGGTCACAGCTGGTGATGTGGTTGGTGCAACAAGTGTGGTTGTGTACGCCATTTCTACCTGCGGGATGAGAAATACATTTTATTTTAGTGGAGAAGATACCAACTGTAATAAAAATCAACTGTACTAGAATCAAACTGACCTAAAGACCAACGGTACTAAAATTCAACTTCAATTTTCACTAAATAACCACTGCTTCAAGGCACACTCATTCGATTGATTGGAGAACTATGGTGTTTTCCTGTACGTACCGTATACCGTCTGTAGGCCCACCAGTGCGCAGCACATCACCACTACTACAGCAATCTGCATTATCGACCTCGAATACGACTGATGATGTTGTTAACACTGTCCAAGCTTTTATATCGCCCATTATTGTTTTTATTTGCAATAGGTTTGTGTAAACGTGTGCAGTTTTAATTCCTGTTGAATATCACGCATTTGTCATAACAAATACCAACTTACTCAGCAAATTAATAGTTGATGTTAGGTTTTAAAGTCGCGTTTTGCGCTCATAGTCATGTCCATGTAATTGCCATAGTAATCAACGTGTGTGGATGTTTCAAGCCTATGGAGGGAGCGGAATGTAAAGAGCTATAAAAGTAAGACAAGATGATATAAAATAGAATAAAAAATTACATAATACGATAGATGAAGAGTAAAGTGATAAGAAAACGAAATAAAATTAACATACAAACGCAAGGTTCAGTACTTCCTCCAATATAGTCCGGTCACCAAGGCTACCACTCGACCGAGACGGTTCCAACTTGATATGGACCCTCACTCCATACCTTATCGCCATGGATGACCCTTCTGGTAGCAAATAACTTGCTCCCAGCGATATCTTTGGAGATCATGGGGTCAGGCAAGCCCCCAAACCACGTCAAGATTTTCGGATACTTTGAGGGGGAGCAAATTATTGCCATGGCAACACATTCCATTATCAAATTATGGCGATAAATTTCATTAAAATTATGTCAATCTTGATGAATAATTATTCATCCTGTTGATTGAGGTGTCACTAGAACTGTTGAATGTGTTATGACCCATGTTTCAAATATCGAATACGAACACCGACACTTTTGTTCAGAGGGAGCACATCAATATAAAATAGATGAACATCATTGAATTGTATTATTATTTCATTCCAACTTTCTACTTCACTCTCTTCTTTTTCGCTCTTTATTTTATTACAGACTGTTCCAGGAATCTTAGTCAAGTAATAATCTGCTAACCACTAATTAATATACGAAAATAAAATACTTAGCCAAGGGTGATAAAAAGTTAATCCGTCTACTATTACCTGATCCACTTACTGAATATTCGAAAAACTGAGTCTCATACGACTCAGTTGAAAAAGGATATAAATGGATGAATATCTGGACCCATGTCCAAGTCGAAATATTGTTCCGAAAAAAAAAAAATGATAGTCGAATAAAATAGTATTTGAACCGATATTGAGTATTCATTGATATGAGTCCAATAGATTGTTATATATGATCCGGGATTTACTTGATGTGATATATAATAATAGGAAAACGCCATATATGCGTTTTTAGACGAGCGGATAGTAATAGTATGGGTAAAAATTGGTAAAAACCTGCTTCGAGTGGTACCAATTTATGTCAATATTACTATTATTCAATATTATGTCAATAGCACATTTTATGTTTTTCTACAAAATGGCTGCCCCGATCCAGCTGAAAAGTTCCAGAAATGTGTATCAAGATGTAATTCAACTTCATGCCAAATTTCATTTTTTGGGAAAATGATAATATTTTCTTTTTTTACGCTGTGTTATTCTAATGTGTATTTTTGAAATTTCTGAAATTCATAAAAATGAAAGTTACCACCCGATAATGCCACAAAACTATACAGAACTAAGTTGGATGAGGAACCATATTGAACAAAAGTTTGGAGTTGATAGCTGTAGTCGTTTGACCTGTGAAGAACCTACAAAAAAAAAAAAAAAAAAAAAAAAAAAAAAACGAACACTAATTTCTTTTTCAGTATGTCGGATTGAATCCTCGCTAAAGCTCGTATAAATAGTCCGGAAAGCTAATCGTAGCTTCTTTCGGCCTCCGTGGCTCATTCACGAAGTGACTGCTTCAGAAACAGAGATCAAGTCGTGAGTCAGTCCAATCAGGAACTAAAGCATGAGTTCTTTTGAACATCATTCGTATCCACAAATAGCATATCTGTTGGGTTGGTGTGGTCTTCGAGCTAACAAAATCGTCAGTTGTATTTTCTCTAGGCCTAGCTTGAAATATAATATGGTTGGGTCTGACAGAGACTGCGTGGTATATGAGCATCCGAATTGCGTTAGACGCACCTATGGATGTTTCTCGTATGAGAGATATATGTTATTAACATACTAGGAAAACGCCATATATGCGTTGTTAGACGAGCGAATAGTAATAGTATGGGTAAAAATGGGTAAAAACTGCTTCGAGTGTTACCAATTTAGCACATTTTATGTTTTTTCTTCAAAATGGCTGACCCGATCAAGCAGAAAATATTTAGAAATGTGTATCAAAATGTAATTCAACTTCACGCAAAAATCCATTTTTTGGAAAATAAAAATATTTCTTTTTTTCCGCCATGTTATTCTAATGGGTATTTTTGAAATGTCTAAAATTCATGAAAACAAAAGTTACCGCTCTATAATGCCACAAAACTATACAGATCTAAGTTAGATGAGGAACCATATTGACAAAATGTTTGAAGCTGATAGCTGCAGTAGACCTGTAGAGAACCGACAAAAAAAATTTAAAAAAATGAAAACATAAAAACGAACACCATTTTTTTTTCAGTATGTAAAATTGAATCCTCGCTAAAGCTCGTCTGATAACTAATTAAAACTAACTAATTTCATATAACTAATTATAACTGGCTTTCAATAGCTTTTTACATTCAAAAGCTATTGAGCCCAGTTATAATTACAGAACGTTAACGTTATATGCCACACATATGCGTTTTCCCTCTCTTATAGAAACTTAACTTGGCCAACACTTTTTATATAATTTCTTTTGAATGTCAAAGATTTGAAATAGCAAGGACATGGCTCTCTGTTCTTACAAGTTTTTGTTTTGGTGGAAATAAAATTTAGTCCAACAATATTTCAAGTCACATAAACAGAAGAGTAAACAATTTTCCACGTGTCAACAATAGTATCAATTATTCATCAAAGAAATGATATAATATTTGTGCTGAATTCATACTTCAATTGAATGCATTTTATTGATGGATAAGACATTAGAATATGAAATAAATGTCGATGAATACATCTTTGTTCCATCTGTTCCATAAACCAACTTGGTATGTATTTTTCCTTCAACTTATGTCATTGTCAATTTACTGTCATTCACATTGTCAATTGTACACTTCAATCGGATGCATTTTATATTATAAGACAAAATAAGTCTTTGATAACTCGCAGAAAAGTCGTTGAATCCATCTTTGTTCCATCTTTTTGAGGATTCAAGTTTTCAGATACTCGGTATATGTTTTCCCTTCATTCTGTTTCATTGTCTAGTATTTGCGTTCACTTCTCTGAATAAGAAATCAAAGGGAAATATAAGAGACAGAATATTCATCCGCATCCAACAAAGAATCTTATTGAATGGAATACTTAAGAGAAGTCTAGAACTGAATCTAGTTTGGAGAAATAAGCTTCACGAACGCACGTGTAACGGTAATGGAGAAACTCCCATTACATGATATTATAACAACGAGAAGAATAATGTGGCAATAGTTTAGATTATTTTACGAGAAGATATATTTTTTGTGCTGCTTTCATACTTCAATCAAATGCCTTGTACTGATGAATAACATATCATTGAGGTAAAAGGAACCTCGTGGAATACTGTGATCATTAAATCTGTTCCATAAATCCAGCTTTTAGTTACTTGGTATATATTTTCCCTCCATTCTATTTTATTGTCTAGTGTTTGCTTCTTTGAAAAGGGAACAAATAAGAAAAGGAACAAAGGGACAAATGAGAGAGAATATTCGACCGCATCTAACAAAGAAGCATATCAAATAGGATATCTGAAAGGAACTCAGGACTGAGTATATAAGCTAGATAAATAATCTTCACACGAACGTGCGCGAAACAGTTCTGAAGGAATTCACATCAAACGGTTTACGCGCAAGTTCGTGAAGATTATTTAGCTAACCTATACTCAGTCCTGAACTCCTTCCAGGTATCCCATTTAATATGCTACTTTGTTAGATGCGGTCGAATATTGTCTCTCTTATTCGTACCTTTGTTCCTTTCCTCCTTTCCTCAAGTGTTCCCTTTTCAGAGAAGCAAACACTAGACAATAAAATAGAATGGAAGGGAATACATATGCCAGTGACTAAAAGCTCAATTTGAGGAACAGATGGAATAACCTCTGTATTCCACGACGAAAAACGAGAAAACAATTAATAACGAAAATTAACAACGAAAAAAAAACGTAGTAACAGTTCAGAGTGTTCTAGTCGGAACTTAACGATCCAGTGTCAACATAGTAGGCCTATTCACAACATAGTTTTTTTACTATCACGGATTGTTCAAAAATACTTACAGAAATATTTCATTCGTGATTAGGTACTATTTCTATGCGATCGAATATCGAATTCAAATTGGAAGCCATCTAGTGTCTAGTAAATTACTTAGTTCACTGAAATTTTCGGACAGAGATGATTCGTATCTTATTTATTCAGACTTTCATGTTATATCAAACAATTCTACGAAACTTCTAGTATTGTGTGCGGCATGAATAATTCTGCTGATTCATTGTGATTTTCATTGGACATATAAATTATCATTCATCTTATTTTATACATCCCAGAAATATCGATTATCTATTCTGAATTTAAGATGATTTCACTGTAGTTGAGGACGATTTCAAAATAGAATTATACAAGTAGCCTACTCTTCAGAATTGTACAATCAAATTTAATTTTCATATGTCGATCTATGACCATATCATTATACGATTCAACTTGTTCTTCTTCTCCATTTCTTCGAGCATCTCCTAGTTCAATTGTTGAATTAAAATTTGCAGATTTCAGAACCTGCACTTACAATGAATTTAATATTTCGTTATTTTGTGGATAGATTCGCAAACAAAGCTCAGCTATTCACGGGACAAAATGGAAGTCATTAAAAATAAGTTTTATGAATGGAAGAAAATATTGGAATCTAAAAGGTCCATGTGGTTGTTGGTAACCATCATCAATGAGGCAGGTGAGTCAATATTTTGCATTCGTTCATTTATATATAATATATCATACTTCATTTAAATCACCAAGTAATGCTCTCGCTTCTCGTTAGAATCAGTTGATTCATCTATTCAATGCTTATATTCAGTGAAGCGGTGATTGAAGCTCTGATTTGTGAGTACAATGAGAAAGAGAGAACATTACCCATGGGACAAAAGAACTGAACAGTGATTGTTCTAGGTGTCTGGAACACGGAGCAAACAAAATGGACGAAATACTCGCGAGTCGTGACGAAGTTCTTGAGTTTTTTCGGGATACTTCTATCTTTAACATATTTACCACTCAACGCGTACATGAGCAGAAAAAACCTGATTGACCTGGCAGAAGCAATATATTTCTGGTGTCTATTCATCATCGCAATTATTTTACTGACCACATTCTCTGATCGCATGAAAGATATGATCGGCTTAGTGGAGAACTTATGTGCGATACAAAGCGATGAACAATTGAAGAATGCATTTCAAAGAGATATTCGGCGTAAATGTAATCTTAAAACAAATGCCTTGAACTTTATATTTCTCGTCCAGCTGATACTTATGGGAGACTTCATAACTTTATCGATATTGGTACCGATGCTGTTCATGGCACGGACATTACCTGTCAGGTAAGACATATGATCAAGCCTATACTTTCTAAGCAATACAATATTTTTCGATGACCGATGATTTTGAACCATGTTGCATAATATGGAATTGGAACCAATATCCTACTAGCAACAGGTTTCATAACGGTGTGATGAAGTCAATTTGGAATTGCCCTTTTATATACCCGAAATGGTACATGAGTCTTCATGATATTGTAGTCAGAAGATGTGGGAAAATACGCAAATCACAAATCATATAGCGAGAGACACGTAACAGAGGTTCTGTCCTATTAAATCGGAGTCAAGTGAGGTCCACAATTCTCTGGTTCACTTCATAAGGTGAGTGGATAGAAAAAAATCCATCTTGTATGAAAAAAGTGCCAGATTCCGAAATTATATCTATGGACACGATATCGGGGGAAATTCGTTGAACAACCCCGAAAACCTGTCGTTCATCATGAATCTACACTCTGAGTACTTTTCCGCATCTTTTGATAATAATATCATGCAGTATGTATCATGAAACGGCCCATTTTGGGTGAAAGGCGCATTAGAGGTCACATACCTCTCAATAACATGTCCCACAATATCTATCGGAAATCTAAGCATTTTGTTCCTCCAAATGGAGTTCTTTTGATACATGTACCTTATGAGGTAAACCTGGGACTTTTTTGGGCCCTTTGTGGTTCACGCTATAGAGGCCAAAAGCCCCCTTGGCGGTTCGTGAGACGCGCATACCGTGTCTTCACTCATTGATCCACATCGATTCCAATAATAAGAACATATGTACTGATGAGGCCATCCTTTCGTCTCTGCCTCTCCGTCTATTAGAGGTCAGTTCTGTAGACGAAATGTATACTACGAATTCAAATTTAAAACAGAGGTAATAATACAAGAAATAATGTAAACATTTTGAGAGTAAATTATGTTTCCATATGTGGCACAATAACTAAGAACCCGTGAGAACTGTTTGGTCATTTTAACTGAAAATTGGAATATATATTGCATTCGGCTGATATATTGTTTTGGGGAATTTCTTGGAAAATTAAGAATTTGGTTTCGTTGCATTGGTTGAACACATTTCAATTTGTGTTAACGGTTCAACTTACTCTATGATATTTGTTTTCGGCCCATGCTGTTTCCTTATGGCCAACGTATGGATATGGTCAAGAGAGCCTGATTGTGGAGTAATTCACTTTCTGAAACAATATATTCCTTTATAGGATGTGGTTACCTTATGACGTAGCTACTTCACCGAACTTCGAGATTACTTTTGTGATAACAATTATCATTCCAATGTTGACGTCGAATTATGTGATACTATGTTTTTTATTCATTCTGGATGTACTGATTCAAATGATTGCACAGTTCAAGATATTGAATCATAGGCTGAGAAACATCCGAAACGAAGCCGTTCATCGAATAATGATGAGACGTAAACGTTCAGAGCTGAATCTTCCAAGAAGAAGAACAAAGGTGACTGAAGTATCGAGATATAAGTTCAAGAGTTCACTTACAACGTACGGAAGAAATGCAGAAAATAATTTCTCCCACATTGAACTTGCCAATAGCGATACCATGAAACATCCATCATATAGGAATGTGACACGAGTAATGAAGAGAGGAAGGAATGTTCCAAGAGCAATTGGAAGAGAGAATATGTATCCGTATCCAAAAAAATCATCAGGAAGAGAACAAAAAGAAAAGGCCGAACTGAATGGAGAGATGGAGGCAATATTACGAGAGTGCGTGATACATCACCAGGCGATTATTAAGTAAATATTGACAAGATCCTGCTATTTTTAGAATATGACGTTTTGTTTCAGTTACTTGGATAATGCAATCGATTCGAAATCGAAATCGACATCGATTGAATATTTTGGTGGAAACGAAATTAAAAGAATCTCTATTGTTGTTAAAAAAAAAATGAAATCTTGATCAACTGATTGTGAATATTCTCACTTGATGAGAACTGGAATTGAAATCGTAACTTCGACAATGTTGACAAAGAAATACTTGATCATCGAAATATGATTATGAATTATTTTATTCCTATGCAACCCGGTGATTCTGTGCTCATCAAGCAACATTCTGAAACTCATATTGAATGAATAGTGGGATGACAACACTTGAAATGCTAGTTGGAGCTATTTCTAAGTTGATAATTAGAACTCCACAGAAAAATATATGATTGATTACTGTTCACAGGCTGACTGGAGACTTTGAATCTGTCTTCGATGGAATATTTTTCATGCAGTTTGTCGGCACACTCGTTACGTTGTCAGTCATATTGATTATTGCCAGGACGGTGAGTCGTATTCAAACACACTTGAACATTAATTAAGTCATCTCAATCATTGATTCTCTCATTAAAGGGACAACTGAATGAGGATTTAATAATTATGTAGATTGAACGGAATTTTGGAACATATTGAGCCGAATCCTGATAACATTTTTGAATACATTTTTCAGTTTATACCTCACAGTATTCAATTCATTCGTGTTAGCTAGAGACCCAATTTGTGAAGCAATACTGTGAAGATCATTGCATACGATCACATTCATTGCATTAATTGCATTCGAGTTGAATGAATAGAAAAAAGGTGAAACCATTCATCGGTAACTGATAGCTATCTATAATTTTCACAATATTTCACACAATTCATACTCTTCATATTCATTTCTTCTTGACCACTTATGTTTTAATGTTATTCATGGTGTTTCATTTATTTACTAAAATTGCATTTTTTTCCAGTCAAGTACCATGGACGTGAGAATTATCTCACTTATCATAGTCTGTACTTTTGGAATGTCCAACTTTTTCTTACAAGTCCTTCATGTAGAGTTCATCAGGTCAGAGGCAAGTCTATTGGTCAATTATCATAAGATCTTAAAATATGTGCGTGTATTATTTATTTATTCAATAACAGCTTGGGAATCACTTATAGTAAGTTATAATTTCATTGGCTGCTACTGAGTATTGAATTCTTATAGGTATGCAGCAAGGTTTCCATCAGGTTGATCAAATTTGAAATTGAGAGTGAGATGGAAATTGATAATTGAAATTGATTGATAGTTGAGATATAATAGACTAGGAAAACGCCATATATGCGTTGTTAGACGAGCGGATATAGTACAAATTTAGCACATTTTATGTTTTTTCTGTAAAATGGCTGACCCGATCGAGCTGAAAATTTCCAGAAATGTGTATCAAAATGTAATTCAACTTCACGCAGAATGTTATTTTTTTGGAATTGAAAATATTTTTTTTTTCTCCGCCATGTTATTCCAATGGGTACTTTTGACATTTCTAAAATTCATAAAAATAAAAGTTGACACCCGATAATGCCACAAAACTATACACATATAAGTTAGATGAGGAACCATATTGGAAAAAAGTTTGGAGTTGATAGCTGTAGCCGTTTGATCTGTGGAGAACTGACAAAAAAACATGAAAAAAAAAACGAGCACAATTTTTTTTCAGTATGTCAAATTGAAACCTCGCTGAAGCTCGTCTAATAAAGTGTTACACAGCAGATTTTATTATCTTATAGAATATGTTGATTTGGGGGGGGGGGGGGGGTAAAGCATTCATGAGATATGTGGGCAGATCGTTCCACATCCGGGTTGAAGTAACCATGAAGGAACGTGTCGTACCATGTGCAAGCTGAAGCGAGGGATGAAGATTTCGAACATATGATCGCTTCTTCCCTGGTACATTGGAGGAGTGATGAGCGTCGACACATATCTCCAGGCTGGGAGATCAGCCAATAGCAGTAACTATCTGTGAGCATCACAATCGGAGTTCTTGAATATGTGTGTGTTTGAATGGTAGGGTGGGAGTGGTTCATTAGACGAGCTTCAGCAAGGATTCAATTTGACAAACTGAAAAAAATTGGTGTTCGTTTTTATGTTTTTTAATTATGTTTTTTGTCGGTTCTCCACAGGTCAAACGGTAGCTACAGCTATCAACTCCAAACTTTTTTCAATATGGTTCCTCAACTCAATTAGATCTGTGAAGTTTTGTGGCATCATCGGGTGGCAACTTTTTTTGTATGAATTTTAGAAATTTCAAAAATACCCATTAGAATAACACAGCGGAAAAAAAAGTTTTTTTTGTTCTATTTTCAGAAAAAAATGAAATTTTGCGGGAAGTTGAATTA
This sequence comes from Brachyptera putata, assembly GCA_907164805.1. Classification (NCBI taxonomy): domain Eukaryota; kingdom Metazoa; phylum Arthropoda; class Insecta; order Plecoptera; family Taeniopterygidae; genus Brachyptera; species Brachyptera putata. The sequence goes on from OU015472.1 coordinate 10,766,355, forward strand.
CATTTTGATACACATTTCTGGAACTTTTCAGCTTGGTCGGGTCAGCCATTTTGAAGAAAATATAAAATGTGCTGAATTGGTACCACTCGAAGCAGTTTTTACTCATTTTTACCCATACTATTATTATCCGCTCGTCTAACAACGCATATATGGCGTTTTCCTAGTGAATAATGATACGTTGTTCCGGCAGCACACAGAATCCTCGGAAAACCAAATCTGAGAAGACCCATATCTTAGAAAACAAATCTTGGAAAACCCATGTACCCGAAATTTTTTTTTCGACAGTTCTAAAGTTAGATTTGTCGGAGATTTGGGTTCTCTAACAAATGGTATATCGATAAAATGGTATGTGGTCACATTAAACTCATGAACACCTACTAAGTCGAGTTGTTTGTCTAGAGTGAATATATACGAGACGCGGCGTACGGCAGTGACTGGTTCGACGCCTCTCCCAGCTTCAAAAGGTCAATAACCATCATTATGTCGCGATGTAATGTACCCATTGTTATGACCACAGCTGGTTTCATACCGTTAACGCTTGTCATGTTTCAAAGTGTACGTATATAACTGAATAATTCCTCCACCCCTCATAAAAGTTATATTATTATTATTTTCTATGTGACATGATAGTCATGATATTCATATCGGAATGAACGTATATATATATATATCAAGATTACAGAACATTTCTGGAAAATTTTGTCGCCTCAGGACCCCTATTCCTGGGATAAATGAGATGTGAGAAAATAAAAATGAGTGAGAAAACGAGTATCTCACATAAAATATGAGATGAATGAAATATGTCATTATTATATGAGATAGTTTTCTCACTGATTTTTCTCACATCTCATTTATCTCAGGAATAGGGGTCCAGGCCGCGGTCAAAAGTGCTCGGAAATATCTCGAGCTTGCCCATATGATGAATGTGGAAAAGGCTTGTTGTGAAAACGAATGCCCGAATGCAGAATATATATCGTGAGACGATTTTGTGTGGAATTTGTTCATCGAAATGTAATTTACCCGAAGTTGATTTGGTTGTACATTGTTTTCTGGTGAAAACACTCCTGAAACGTATGTCCCATTTCGGTTTGAATATTTTTTCTGAATTTTCTGATACCAATATCCCTTCCTAGGTGAAACGCGTTTTGTGTCTCACAATGTAAAATTATGAATACGGACATTTTCTCCCACAAAATGACTTTTTATCCATCCATACTGGCCGGCCTACTATATATGAAATTGACCGGGAAGTTTCTGGGTCGTTTTTGGATCCACTGAGGGTCGAATGCTTCCTGAGCAATTGATAATAAATTGATGCGCATACTATGTCAATATATTCACTGATTCGCATCGATACCAATAATCGGAACCTATGATCCTCATGAAGTATACATAACCCTTTCGTGACTGGCTCTCAGCCCATTGTAACAGTTTGTATTATGACTGGTTGTTTCTATTTCAGGTTCTTGAATCTGCATACAAATCCCACAAAGTTATGGATGCGTTCTAACCCTCCGTTCGAGGAAGTGGCAGGAAGTTGTAGGAATTCGTGTACAATAACTTATCAGAACTAATATTGTTAAAGATAGGAATGGAGAGACTTGAAATTCCCCGAGCACCATCACAGAATATCATCATCAAGCTCAAGCGAGAACGGCTCGATGGATTTGGGCCTTACTCAGAACGATTATCTAGTTTATTTGACTCAACCATAAAATGGTTACGACTTTCACTACTATTGCGTGATGATATTCATTTGTACCATTCATGAATGCTTACAAATTTCCATTATTTTTTACATGCACTATTCGTGATTGAATAGTCTATGACTTTCCATTTATGAGTACATCTTTCTGTGCGATGCATTGTGTTTCCTTCCAAGTTTATTCACGTCTTACGTATTCACTTTTTAGAATCAGTTTATTTATATATATATATATATATATATATATATATATATATATATATATATATATATATATATATATATATATATATATATATATATATTGTATTTATATGTAGAGCATGTAGTCTAAGAAATTAAACATATCTTGTTGAACAATTTGAAACAAAATATATATGATGAGGTGTTTCTGGATAGTGGTGAGGAGTCGTTCATGGCCTGTTATCAAGAAACTATCCAGAATCATCCAGAACGACAGCTGAAAATCATGGGAAACCTCTGTCAGGATTGTCGTCCATGACGAGAATCGAACCCCAGTCTCCTGAAATACCGATCAAGTATGCTAGTCACTCGACCACTCATCTTGATCCAAATGTTCCATAATGAATAATTAATTATATGGAATGTATATGCTGCAAATTAACATCCATTCGATTAGTTCATCACGATCTGGAATATCGTTGCTACCTCGTCCATGCGATCAAGTACCTATAGTCTCATTCCTATTTCACTATCTGAATTTTTTTAATAGTGCAAATTCGACCTCACCAATAGCTAGGTTAGACAGAGTTACGTATGAGCGGGTTATAATGGGAGGTTAAAGTGAAGGTAAGTGGGAGGACGTGTACAAAAACGGCAGCTTACATAATCTGAGGAAGAGACTGAAAAAACATCAACTGGATTGGAAGCCGGGTTGCATCCACTCTTGTATATCCACGATGTGCAAGCTTGCATAGCCAAGAAAATGAACTTGTGAATCGGCTGGTTTACATTCCCGTGCCACTCCACAATTACGCCGTCGATCTCTCTGGAACCAACCATCGACAAAGATAGACGTAATCTGGGAATGGACCTCATCCAGTCGCAGGCAGGTAAACGATCAGAAGATGCACGTGATCTGAGTAAGCGTCTCGCCGCGGTTCCTTTCTGCTAAATTCGCCACAGCCTTCTTGCAGGTCGTAATGTATTGTTGACAGCCCAAGCATTCATGGTCCATCTATTTCGGAATTCAGTATCGAAATAAGGCCAAAATCTCATTCAATACACTATCGTTCAAAGATGTAATAGCCTAGTTTCTCTGTTATCAAGCCCAAACCAACTTATCACTTCTCACTATATATCTCCATTGCGTAGATGAATTCAGTCGTAACAATATTTCAAATGTGTATGAATACAAAAGAATATTCAATTTTTCACATATCATCAACTCAAGAAAAATATAATATATGTGCTGCTTTGATACTTCAATCAAATGCCTTGTACTGATGTATAATACTTCGAAAGACACGAACGTTGTGGATTACAGTTATCCAGTTCATAAATCAAGCTTAGTTACTGGTATATGTTCCCTCATCTATTATGTCAGGTTACTTCTCGATGAAACATATGGAATGACGAGAAGGCCGGGAATATTAACACATCAAGGAGCATATCGATTGGATATCTGGAAGGAAATAGCTCAACTGGAAAACCCTATAGCTTTAGATGAGCTAATTGGAATGTAATTACATTCTGGTAAGTCAATGTATCATAAGGCCGGGATCCTAAATTAGAACCGCGGTGTCATGTTGTAATACACAGGATTTCCAATTCCTGCTTCTCATATCCATCAAGATTTTAAATTTTAATTATTGGTGACATTGTTCGTACCAATTTCAATTGCCTTTAATGCTATATCATTTGTAAAACAAACGTACATTAAAAATGGTTTGTATTTCAATCCATTGTTCCATAATAGCTTTAAAAGACTTGTGATAGTTCTTCCCATAAACAGTATTTATTGTTAGTGCTTTTGAAATGGAACATAAAAGGAAAATGACATAGAAATAAAGGCACGAAAAAGAGAGAAAATATTCAACCACATCTAACAGAGGAGCATATCGATTGGAATATCTGGAAGGAGATAAAGCTACAATAAGTATAGGCTACAACAATAATCTTCACGAACTTGCGCGTGAACCGAATGATGTGAATCCCCTAAGAGCTGTTACGCAAAGGTTCGTGAAGATTATTCTTCTAGCCTATACTCCTTTCAGATATCCCATTACATATGCGTCTTTGTTAGATACAATCGAATGTGGTCTCTCTTATCGTCTTAACATCTCTCTTATTCGTACCTTTGTGACTTCGTCATCTTCTTCATATGTTCCATATTCAGATGAGCAAACACAAGACAACAGGATAGTTGTCGTGTGCTGTCGCTTTCTCTGCAGGTGTCGAAAGTCCAGGTTGAAGATGATGCAGCGATTCGAGGAATGATCTTTTGGAAGGCCGGTGTCGGACTGCAAAGATCATTGGGGGTGAATTGTAACAAGCCGCTTTCCCAAGATGGTGATCCTGTGTATTTTTCGGCTTTATTTGCAGTTCAAATTTGTTTTTATCAAATTATTTCATTCTCAGATGTACTTGTCGATGTTGGAGTCAGTGTCATTTGAGATGGGCCACTCTTTGTTGAAAATTATGTTAAATTCTGAATGCGAAGATTACCATATTTCACAATATTGTGAAAATGAACGAAGATCATAAAACTACGTGGATCGATCGCTCAAAAGGTTCAAAATGTTGCAATGATAGACGATCTAACAAGAACAGATCTTAACGTGAGTATTCCCATATATTTTCTGTAGCTATGCCTAATGTGAGAATGCTTCCAATCCATTTAACTCATACGGATTGTAATAAGCTAATATATTGAGAAAGTTTTGCTTTATGAAAAAAGCCCAAACTTCCTAATCTAACGTATATGTTACTTATGAGGAATTTGACGAAAATAACATTATTTTCTGACAAAGGAAAGCTTTATGTCCATTAGGTCTAAAATTCAAAATTTAGTCTAACAATATTTCAAGTCACATATACAGAAGAGTAAACAATTTTCCACGTATCAACAATAGTATCAATTATTCATCAAAGCAATGATATTATATTTCAGCTGAATTCATACTTCAATTGAATGCATTGTACCGATGAATACGTCATTATAGTAAGATGAAAGAAACATTGTTGATTCCGTCTTTTATCCATCATTTTCATAATTCAAATTTTCAGGTCCTTTAAACATGCATGTATCCCTCTATTCTGTTTGATTGCCTAGTGTGTGCGTTCACTTACCCGTCCTGGGTAAAACGAGTTTTGAATGTCAAATGCCTGAAAGAATTGGGTCTCATGATGTTCAATTCAAAATACGGACATTTTCTCCCATAAAGTTACTTTTTATCCTTCCATGTTGGCCCATTATGTATTATGGAACTGACCAGGATTCCGGTCCGGGTCGTTTTTTGATCCACGTAGGGTCGAATGCTTCCTGAGCAATTGACGATCTTTTAAGCGCATATTGTTTATATATACTCACTGATTCGCATCGATACCAATAATCGAAACCTAGGATCCTCATGAAGTATAACCCTTCCTCGACTGGCTTTCAGTCCATTGAGAAAGTGTGTATTATTACTGGTTTCTATATTTTGGGCTATCAATTTTCATACAAATTTCACAAGGTAATGGATGCGATCTAACCCTCCTTTCGAGGAACAAAGTCTTTCAGAAAGATGCGGGAATTCAGGTTTAATTATTCAGCAGAAAATGGTGTGAATGGAGTGATTTCTTCATTGAACAAAATTACATTCCATGTTTGGAGTAAATACTGGAATATATCATTAATTATACATAAAGCTTATCCTCAAGAAAATGGAAAAATCTTGATAAAAAGCGGTTTGGACCTCGATCTTCTGAAGGTCTCTGGACGATAGCGTATCCTCTCAATTATTATTTTGAATTAATCTCACATTCGTCCATCTACATATATACATTGGATTTGATTGCGATTGTATCAATGAGGCTTATATTCTTGGACGCTTTGTTGTCGTCTTTCATATCAAATTCTGGAAGAACTGCTGAAGTCTTCAATGAAACAGCTTCTAGAAATACAAATAATGAATGCTACAACAATAATCACACAAAATCGAGATTGAAGTTAACTACCAAATCTCATTCGTATCTGAACAACAAATACTATTACTTGATAGTCCAAATATATGTGTAGATAATCTGACCGGTATCATAACAGGAATTTTCTCATATTTTCCATAATTATCTCCTGAAATTTGATGAGAAATTCAGGAACTATAGTAAATTATCAATTTGAACACTGAGTATCATACCATTACATAATTTTCCGACGCTTTTTGAACCCATATAGTCCCTGTCTGATCTGGTGCAAAGTGATATCGATAGGGCACAAAATATACCACATATCCAATTCTATTCCAATCATTTTATTTTATTCAATTTAATTTATTTGATGTACTATATTCAATTTCCAATTCCAATTCCAAATATGACTTCCCCTCAAAAACACCAATCCTGTTTATGATTATTTTCAAATGTGTACATCCGTAGCAAAATGGAAAACAAAATGAGTATGAATGTAATTTGAATAAAATCCACACTTGTCCAGAGTGTAAATAGAGCTCATTTATATACATTGTCAGATTGTTTTAGTAGGTTATTCAATAATTCTAAGTTTCTTCGGGATTTATTTTGATGAGGCTCGATCGAATATTCTCTCAAAGCTAAATTCTAAAGTCAATTTTTACTTTGCGAAATTAGTGTAAACCTGTACAGTGAAACGAGATGAGAATAAAATAAGGATCTTACTTGCTCCCAGCATTGATTTGCTTATGATCGTGATTGGGGCCTCACACAATAGATATAGGACAAGTCCAGCTGACAGAGAGACGACTGTGATCCCCAAGCATTCGATCATCTAAAACGAACGAAAAATATATTCACTAGGATGAAATATACGTGTGATATTGTATTAATGGGCATTGCATTTTGTATGTATATAGTGTACTATAGGCCTATATGAACTTATTAAATATTATGAAAACGCATCACATGCGTTGTAAAATGAACGAGATATTTGTTTGGTATGCAACTTCAAACAAAAGTTCGATTTATGTAAAAAAAAAATGTATGATAGTGTATTGATTTGTAATAGAATATAATTATTTCCTCTCTGTTATTATTATGAGGTTTTTCAATTTTATGTCATTCTTCTCTTAAAAATTCGAACCAATGTGAGTGATGAGTTTTTTTAAATTGTCTTAGCAGTTCGATCTGTAGAGCGCGAAACAAAATTAGAGAATAGTTTGGTATTTGAAGTTCGGTAAAAATGAATATTACGTTCGAACTTGAATAATGTTCTCTTCAAATTATATATCACATATTAATCGTTGAAGTGTTTATTTAAATGCGAATGGAATTTTGTAGTATTAAGAGATTAGATTCACAATCAGTCAAATTGTATTTGTACTGTCTATTTGATGGATACATAACCTATAATGTGTGTGCTTATATCATAATTTTATTCTGCAACAAATTCAAAAACAATTATCCCTGCCTTTTATTCGTGATATAATAACCAAGAAAACGTTCTTGTTTCTATTAATTGTTCCCAACATACAAGCCCACTCTCACGACAAAAAAATATTGCGTACTATATATCACTTGCACCAATAGCACAATTGATGGAACAAACAATACGAAGCTGCGTGGGTTGATTTATCACAATAAACCATCCAAAAATGTGTTCAACTACTGGTTGGCCACTTATGAGCAATGAACGAAATAATTGAGAAACACTTTGCAGAAATCACATTTAAATGTTATATTATATCCTAGTTGCATTCGACCACTGGTGATCCAAATCTATAGTTATTAATGAAATGAGGTATAACCATTATTCTGTGAAGATTTCAAGTATTTTTTGTGAATAATATAAATGTAATTCAATAAATCAATTTGATGTTCTATATGTACAAGTTATTCAGACATCTATTGATCTATTTCAGCGTATTTTTAGATGAGCGTAGCGAAGATTTTCACTGAACTCTTACGGAACTTTGTCTGTGCGTTTTTTTTTTGTTTGTTTGTTTGTAAACACTGCACAGGTCGCAGGGTTTGACCGATCGACATGAAACTTTTTTTTTATATGCAAACTTATTCAACTTAAAACTGTATAGTTTTGAGGTCCAATCGGTTGGACCATTTTGAGAAACATCATTTAGAAGTTTCTAAAAACCCCATAAGATTTGGCTGAGCGGAAAAATTGAAAAATTAAATCTCTTCAATATGATTCAAATTTTACACAAATGTGAACACAAGAATAATATACATGAATAAAAATTTGGTTTGATACTCGTACCAGCCGTTTTGGAGAAAATAATATAACAAATGTATTTTATTCATCGGAAAATTAGAAATATTAGTTGAAAAATGTTGCATTGTCGAAGTCACGGCTTTCTAGATTCATTGACATCGGATGAAGTTCATTTTAAATGATCAAGGTTTGTAGAGTTTTCGATTATACTTTATATAGACATCTCGCTCATCGTACAACGCACATCCTGCGTTTGCCTAGTTAAAATTACTTGTTTCACCTACCATGGTCGTGTCGTCGAGTTGTAGTGGTGTTTTTCTCATGGCTGCAATGGCAGTGACGACAGTCCAATGCGTCACGAACACAGAGTAACATAATTTACTCAATATTTGGAACACTTGACATGACAGCACTGTGTTGATGAAACCTGCAATTATTATGATATTACATAAATTATTCATAGTGAATGTATTTCCAGAAGTAACGCAGAGAAATGCATTCAATTTATTTGTGACGTCCGAAGCCGTGTTCAAAACAACAAACATGAGTAATATTCTGTAATCTCACACAATATCCAATCATGAAAACAAATTTACCAGGTATGAAATTCCCATAATCCACAATCATGCTACGGTCATTATGTGCATGGTTATTATTTTCTTGCTCGATGAAAATCACTGGGTCTGTTCAAAACTCAATATAAAATAAATCTCCTATTCGATCAAGAAAAAAAATCCTAAACCGAAATACAAACGTCCAATATCTCATCAATGGATCTTTTACAACTTCATCATTTTCTCATTATTATTTATAATTTTAATTATGCGATCCACAAGTTGAAGTGTCACTTTTTATCCTACCTATCATAATTGATATTTTAATTATTATATTAGTAATGTGTATACATATATATATATATATATATATATATATATGCTCAGTTTCTGTTTCTGCTTGGTACATTTTTATCCTGTTTTTTGTACCTGTTGTAAAATGTTAATTCTAGTACTTTTAACGGAAGTCCCTCTATCTATCCATCTATATAATATGTTCTCTTGTGTACAAGAGCATTTGCTCGCCAGTTACTCATTGCCCCCTTGTTTAGTTCGCTTTCGCTCAGTCAATCAGGGTAGTTGACCAAACCATAGAGATTTATACATCTCTATGACCAAACAGAATTCTATTCAGTTAGTTACCTCGTCCGGTCGAGAACAGTCTTTCATCAAGAACGCATAATGCGTGTGCGTTTGCACAAGATCACTTTGTTTCAGTATCACGGCCATGTGAGCCTTTCTCAGTTGATAGTGAATCACCACAAGTTTTTTCCTCATTACCTCAGTGCTTATTCCTCACCCCTTTACTGCAGTAAGAACCTTCCCTGTACATCTTCATATCGAGATTTCAAGTCGCCGAGTTATTGATTCATCCACATCTTGAACCGTGAGTGTTTAACCTGTTCTCATCCCTCTAAAATTCAGATATTTCTTTCTCGGCGCCAAACACCTATATATATATGCACATTTCATACCGTATTATTTCAACAGAACTCGTAAAATTACAACCATTCTTGCAATTTATACCAGCCTGTCATTCACGAGAAGAAATGCTGTGTTGTAAAGGGTTGCCTGAGGGTTGCATCATGTCACCACTCGTACACCCGATCGAGTTCACGATGTACTATCTCTCTTCCTTGCTGATAAGTATGTTCTGGACGTGACAGTTGGATCCAAAAACTGCCCGAAACCCCTCACGCCCAGGTCGCCGAACACGTAGAACGTGGAGGGCCAAGTACTTTTCTCTCTCACTCACACACACACATGAACACGAGAATCAAAAACATTCGATGTCGTTGAATTCAATATAAACTTGTGAAGAAAGCATGTCTGTTATCACCCTCTACGAACATCCCTCGATCCACGTGAACGCGAAGACTGTATCTCCGATCATAGAACAATTCATTTATGGTTTATATTGCACAAACTTTATATTTACCTCCGTAACCTCTGACACATGCGATAATGACGCCCGCCAATCCGAGTGCCCAAACAGGCCTTCTCAGCGCCGTGTAAGCAGACACGTGTATCCTATTGTACTCGTAATCTGGTTGGATGAAATAATGCGCCAATAGCAGTGATACACATAGAAGTACGGCGTTCAACAGCCAGCTGACTGTCACTAGAGCACGTGAAACCTGGAGCGTTTTTGCTCTCGTTGTGTAGAGGTAGTAGCCGAGCCCGACACCTAGCAGCCAAGGAGTGAACCGAGCGTGAGTAGGGTAGTACTGCATGTTACCCTCCATTCTAGAAAAAAACGCATGATATATTTATTATTGACAAAATAACAACATGTGTGATAGCGCCGTTTCATTACTTTCAGTTTATGTTCATTGTTATTATTTTGCGTTGCCCGTTGGAACATTTTACATGTCCATTAGTGTACTCGGACATTCCTCCTCGGCTTGTTTTGGATTTTCTCATGGTTTAAGTGACCAAATGGTTTGTTGACATTTCACCCCCCCTCATGTAGTTTACCTCGATCCCTCGACCACAGCCACTATAGATTCAGTTATCCTTTGATCCCGACCAGATCCAGTTCATTTACACCCGTATAATCTAGCTGTTGGTGGGGTCGTTAAGCAAACAATAATCCAGTTCATTTCTTTCCATTGTTTAGCGTTAGTCGAAACGCTTCATAGTGTATTGCTCACGTTCTCTCTATTTTAGTATTGGCTATCGTTAGTCAGTTTCCGCTTCTTTTTGTGCAGGACTAATCACGCGTTTTCCTTAAAGTTAATAGTGAAGCACCTGTATCATTCCTTAATTCACTTCAGTGCTGACTTTCCCATTCTTATTGTGATTAGTAAGTTTCTTCTTCAACCACTTCTTCTACATCCACGCGCCAATTTTCGACATCGCAGCCCATGTTTCATCACGTCTGGAAATGTAAGTCTTGCACCGCCTTTCTTAACTTTATATATAGTCCACTAAAGAGTATTTCTCTCACGTTCCCTGTCGTCAGCAATATGAACATATAGAAAGAATGCGTGCAATTTTTGTGCTAGGGAATAACCTGGATAACTGATGGAAGTGTAGGGATACAAAAGCTAGATTCCAATGTTCATCTTACCCAACCACTGAGTTGACTGTCGTACTGAGCGGGAACTGATTGATGTAAGGAATCGAGAAGGCTGTTGCCAACCCCGCGAGTATCAAGCCAGCAAGAAGTGTCATTCCCACCCTTTTGTTTCTGCAACAATAAACAAACATTTCTTCCATAGTATCAATTAGAAGTCGTTTTACACTCGGGAGCAAAATCCTCAATGCAATCGGACATGCTCGGCAGTGCTTCGTGTAACTCCGTCTTGGCCAGATGAGAAATGGTTTCTGATCGGATATACAAATCCTAGTTTACTATGGCACGTTAGCTCAGTGGTTACGTCATCAAGGCTATAGTTCAATTGTACCTCAATTTGTTGATGGCTGGTGGTTCAAATCATACTGTGGGAATTTCAAAATTGAATTAATTGAATATAAAAATTGAATTTTGATCAACAAAGTTATGGAAATATGTTATTTTTTTTTTCATAAATCAGAAACCGAAGTTGACCACATAGCGTACTGCACATAGGTCGATAAAAACGAACATCATCAAACCAAGATGCACCCCACTGCTTGGTATTCGTAATGCCCTCACAAGTTATCACACAATTATACAATACGATAATTCTACTTCTGGGTAAACTAACAATAGTTAACTTATTCCATTTTATATGCAAACTTGACACATTTGTCCTGATTGCTATCTGTTCATGCTCGAGATGCATAAGGGAGGAATATCTCATGAAGGACCTAATTCAATAGTCCGTTTCAAAAGTCCTTCATACCAATCGAAAGAATAGTCAATTAAATGGAATGAGAAAATTTATCTGTAAGGAGAATAAGGAGAGCAAAAACACGTTCTCATCGGCTTAAAACTCGTTGATGGATGTACTAGAATGAATTGAACCACGACTCACATAAGCCGAAGCCAATGTGATGAAAAGGAGGAAAGTGAATTGACAAGTATGAAGTATCCAAGAGAACTAGAACTAAAAACAATAAATAACTAGAATAATGACTGATGGATATAACTAAAATATTAACTGATGAGAATCCTGTCCTTACCTCCATAAAGGATAGAGAATGAGGGGAGAAAGCCAGAACAACTGCATGTCCACTCCGAGATACCAACCCATTGCTTGACACTGAAACAACAACAATATCATATCAATCATCTTCTATAACAATGATTATGTTACATAACTTGAATCTAGAACAAAAGCTATCTACAATGGATACGCAACTGAGCTCAACGTTGTTCTGGATCTATGAAACTGATTGCATAAGCCACCAAGATCGACTACTCAGGCATTCAGCTGATTTGTAGGAGATCTAGGCGGCGATGCTTCAATTTTACATCGACCACTCAGGCCATCAGAGCCCTGTAGAGCCTGTAGCTAGCTTATATAGTCGATCTAGGTGGCGTCGAAAAGTTTCTTAGCATGAAGATGATCGTCAGCTGGGAGAACATGGGAGAAGTCCAAGTTGCGTATCCATCGTAGATAGCTCATTTCCCAACTTGTTCATTTCTTAACTTCCCAATTTATTGCTTAGGCGATGAAATAGCGCATTGAAGTCCGGTTTTATCAACTGATTGTTAGTGGATTGAGCGATAGTGAGCGGACTGACTTGTTATCACCCTTGGTGAAGCATGGTAGTATCGTACCCTAACCCATAGTTAGTGGACTACCATTCGAGTATGATTCCTGAAACCGGATTGATATTGTCAATTGCGTCAATTATGTTTTTGTATTCCAATTATTAACTGTCTTCATCAGAGTAGCCTAATTCATTTTTGTAGAAATAATAAAATTTCACCAAATACTACAAACATGGAAACCACTAACTAGCCCAAGTCGTTAAAATTTACTATAACCATTGTCTTAGTTTTTGAAAAATGGAAAATACGCTTCAAAACCAGAAGTTGTTTTAATAATTCTGTAAGCATACCGCTCGTTCAGTGTCCAGATAGTTGTTCAGGTAAATCAGGCCAGTCCATCCAACATGCCGTGAGCTCTGCCTAACATCTTCCTGCATGATCTTCAACAATGGTCCACTTCTCACTGTGCTGAACAGTGTTGCCGACAACAGAAGCATCATGGCGTACGACGGGGTCAACCTGCGTAGAACAACGGACAATGAATCACACAACCTGACTAGAAGTCAGAATATTACCCGACACGGCATCATCCCATTTCAGTGACATCCCGTTTCATCGACTTAGCTTTAAATGCTGTGAAATAAGTCGATGAATGGGATTCCGGTGAATCAGGATTTCACTGAATCCGGATTCCGAGGAGAAGGGATTTCGATGAAACGAGACAATGGATGAAACGAACACCTACGTCATTGGCTAAAAGTCGATGAAATGGGATCTCACTGAAACGGGATTTCGACTAATAGGGATTTCGATGAAACGAGACAGTCGATGAATCGGGATTTCGATGAACTGAGAGAGTCGATGAAAAGGGATTTCACTGAAATAGGACGTAACCCTCGGGACAGTACCGAGTCAGTCATAGGTTTCCCAGTATTTATGGCGATCAAAACGTCAAAATGACAAAACGTCGAAGCGAACGATAGCGACCAATAACGAATAAAATACCGATAACCGACCGTGGCAAGAATCAAACTTCGGTTTCATCTTCGCTTGTTGCAAGTTACGCATAGAACATGAATCCGCAGTTTGGTTTTGTAAGAATATGTTTCTCGCACTCCTCATCCCCATGAGCACTGCCCCACTCGCCACTGCCCAGTAATCTCTTGACCTTTCTGACAGAAAAAGTTGGGTTAACTGACTGATGACTGGGGTTACCATCATTTAACATTACTAAACGTGGGAGAAACAAGTTGAGTAGATTGTAGAGATTAAAAAAAATGTGAATATATAAATATGAATCGATAATTCAAGGGGTAGATTTCACCACAAGACTCTTGAAAAGTGCCTGCACAGTTTCATCAAATATTATTCATTGTATCATGCGATAATCAGCGGATCGACTTCTTATTTCACTTAGAGGCCATTCAACCTTCTGATAATTGAGTATTTATCAGTTATTTGCTGATTTCGGTAGAAAAATAACATACGTCATCAAGAGTGATAACAAGCTATTTCGCTAATGTTTTCTTAATCCACTAATCATCACTTGGTTAAACCGGCTCTTAAATAATTACATACGAGAAATTTCAGTCCGGTTTTGCGACCTGTCGGAATCGAACTTCCGGACTTCTGATGAAGAATTGAGAGCACCGCTATCTTACCTGACGTATCATCAAATAGTTATGCTTGGAAAGCAGTTTTACTTTTATCTTCCAATCTCATTCAATCGCCCAACAATAATAGACTTGCTAATGTTGTACCTTACCTCAGGTATCTTGCCAAGTAGAAACGTCCCAGTCTAAGAGTCCCTCTATCTTTCGCCTTGAGATAGTTGTAAGCCAATAGGAGGCCGCTAAGCAGCAAGAAGGAATCCACGCAGAGTGTTCCGTTGTTGAAGAAAGTGTGCGTCCAATCATAGTTGATCTACAAAAAAAACTCATGAATTACGTGACAATTATGCGATATGAGATGAATAGTTATTAGACAAGCTTTAGCGAGGATTCAATTTGACGTACTGAAAAAAAAAGGTGTTCGTTTTTTTTTGGTTTTTTTTCATGTTTTTTTGTCGGTTCTCCACAGGTCAAACGGCTACAGTTATCAACTTCAAACTTTTTTCAATATGGTTCCTCATCCAACTTAGATCTGTATAGTTTTGTGGCATTATCGGGTGGTAACTTTATTTTTATGAATTTTAGATATTTCAAAAATACCCAGTAGAATAACATGGCGGAAAAAGAAAGAAAATGATTTTATTCTCCAAAAAAATGAATTTAGCGTCAAGTTGAATTACATTTTGATACACATTTTTTTGAATTTTCAGCATGATCGGGTCAGCCATTTTGAGGAAAAAACATAAAATGTGCTAAATTGGTACCACTCGAAGCAGTTTTTACCCATTTTTACCCATACTATTACTATTCGCTCGTCTAACAACGCATATATGGCGTTTTCCTAGTTACTTAAAACGTCTTGAAGGTAATGAAAATATCTCTGTTTCCTTCTTATTACAATTTCAAAATCTCATACCGTTCAGAAGCTATTACCAAATGACTGATATTCCGGTAAATCGACTCCCATCGGCTTTTGAATATGTATTATTGTTTGAAAATATGAATAATCCAGTTCGATCAGTACCGATTGTATCTCTTTGAAGTTGGCGATAGGCGTGTAGAGAGTGTACTGATAATGATGGACGACGATAACCCACAGCATGCTCAGTACTCGCACGCCATCTAGCGCCGGCAGAGTGTCACTACTGACAGGTAGGGCCAACAGGTTGCGGAAATTAGTGTGGACGGAGAACGACAACATGAGTCGGTGACGTTTCTCTGAAACTTTCACGTGTCAATGATTAAAACAAAAATGGGAGGTGACATTTTTAAATGTGGAGCTCATTCAAGGATTTTGGGTTGGCTGAGCCACCCGAAGAGAAATAGTTGCATGTAAAATGTTTCGGAAAAGAAAATTCATGATATCCTGATCAATTTTGTATTAATGTTGTATTTTGTGGTCAATTTTTCCTCACCTTCATGAGTATATTTCGAGTTACACAACATTGGTAGTTATTTATTTCTCACATATATTAAAACTGATATTTATAGCAAACGCATTGTCAAAATGCTGTCTTATTACAGTAATCGTGTTGGGTAATGTGTTTTAATGAAAATATTGAAAACTATTAAAATAAATTAGAATACTCTGAGATAAAATCTGAGAGAGAAATGTTTGTGTACAATGAGGAATATAGAAGATGTGTGGCAACAGATTCACTGTAAAATCTCACTTACCTGATTTGCTATTAATGATGTCGTAAGAAGTACTGATCACTACGAGAGAAGAGAGAGACAGAACTATCCATCTGAAACACAACAAACAAGGAAAGTCACACTCGGCCCGGACTTGGAGAAGTGAACTGTTCAGACTAAAGTATATCTGAATATAAAATACTTTCTGCTCATATTCATAATGTCTTTGCTGAGAATTACATATCATAATGAAATCCATGGGAGTTGATTTAGAGGAATATCTTTTTTTTGGTGATAACGTTTGAACGGTATGAGAAATCGTAATTCTAATGGGAAGAAAACATATATTGGCAATACCTTCAAGATGGTATTAGTAATAATTATCTATCTCATATCACATAATTGTCACGCGTGTGGTTAAGAATATTGTTTCCTTTAGATGTATACCTACCCGTGATAATTATGTGATATGAGATAAATAGTTATTGCTCATACCGGTTTGAAGGTATTGAACATATATGTGTTTTCTTATTATCGGGATTTCGATATCTTATACAGTTCAAAAGTTATCACCAAAATTCTAATACCCCTCCAAATCGACTACCATGGATTCTTGCAGCTGTATTATCTATAGCCCATTGTACATTTTGCGATTCAATTTAAATTTATTTTTTTATACCGTTCCGGATATGTTTATAGATCTGTTATTAGTTTATTTACCTTAAACCGTTCGGAATGAATTCTGAACCAACAACCAATAAAAGAATTTTCGCAAAATCAATCTCCTGTGATTGATGATACGGCTGCTGATGCAGCCTATGCTATAGCACGGGTGGAGGTGCCGTGTTCTTTGAAAGGTACGCTGCATTTCGGGACAAAACAAAGAACCCAATTTAAATTGACATTTATTCACTGCCTTTCTTGTCCAATTGTTAACGTTATTGCGATATCGTTTGTTTCAATATTTTTGGGGGGTGTATAAAGAACAGTTTAGCTTAGAATATGAAGTAAAATCCATTGCATTGAATAACAATAGCTATTTATCAGTGCTTGTTGAGAAAATAATTAATTTCAACTGTTTCACTCGAATACATCATACAGATTGAATATTATACAGTACATAGCTGAGGCACCACTTCAGAGACCGAAGTCACCGTTGGGCGTGGTTTCAAGTCCCGTATAAGGCATTGATTTTTGTAAACGTTCCTTCACGTATCATCTCTTCATTCTTTCATAATCACCCTGTCATTCGTACCCCCGTATAGCCTACCTGTTGGTGGGGTCGTTAACCAGCATTAAAATTGTAGAACTAAAATCGCTTTATAAACATATGACTTTAACAAGATTTTCTTCGTGTCTATAAGACTCGAACCTAGAATGCCCTAATTTTAAAATCCATTCGTTTGAATATTTTAAATTAAGGAAATGTTGTCGTCTCGTTGTCGTTCTATGTGGGCTAGTATTGTGTAAAATCAATGAAGATATGTAGGTCTATGTACATTTGAAAAATGTAACGTTCCAAGAATACAAAATGTTCAGGATAATTTGACATCTAATGTTTTATAGAAATGCTCAATTTTCACAAACTAAATCTGCTAGAACTTCTGCTGGGGAAATTAATACTGTAGGTTAACTTAAAAGTCACATTAGCCCTCATGCCCTCTCATGTATTAATCGAGAGAATGAATAATATAAATAACAATATGTTTGCAGTGATATTTCGATGTTGAAACAACCCCTGGGACGAGATTTACGATTGAAAACACGACTAAATATTTCAAAACTCAACACATTATTCATTCTAATCACGTCACATCACAATTATTGTTGATTTTATTTCACTGTCATTCATTTGGTGGCCGACTTCAAGTGAATTATCATTCGAAATCTTGAGAAATCTCACCTATTCTTGTGAATTCCACGTGTTCCCGTAGAATATCCTAAAAGTCCTGATAGTCCTAGTGGTATTTGATCCTTCAAATCCATGTTTCTACCCCAACTGCCTTCGTTCACTCTCATCGATTTTCAAACTCAATATTCCCAATTGTTTTGTATACCATTATTCATTTCTTCAAAATCGCTCGAGATAAATTTTCCAGGCAGACACATGCAATGAATCAAAATTATCATTTTGTTACAATCTCTTTTGATTGAATAAAATTGAAAATTTCTTATTTTCTAGATTTAAAAAAAATGGATCTTGTATCATTTTGTTAAAATCTCTTTTGAATGCATATGAAATTCACAAATTTCTATTTTCTAGATTTAAAAAAAAAATGGATCTTGTATGCATGGTCTCACGAAATATATTCACAACTTTTCAGCTTCACTTAGATTTCTCAATTCGTCCCCCCCCCCCCCCCACCACCCTCTCCCACATTCTAGAGCTATATGTTCATTATACATTTGTTAAGAGTTTTGTTAATTAGGTTTAGGGCCTCGCCACCGCACTTTGGTGCAATTGTAAGTAAAATAATAAATAAATAAATAAGAGCTATAAGCTATAAGCTACTCACAAAGCGAACCAATCACTTGGTGCCAACGGATTGGGCACGTCAACGCGGCTGTTGCAGGCCAACTCGTGCACGTTGATGGAGACATTGTTGAAGGTCATACGCAACGCGTCACGCAGGTGGCGTTGAAGGTCACGAGGTCGACATGAGGAGGGGATGCACACTGACCATGTCACACCCACGTTGGCTAATACGTCGCTCAAGTCGTTCTAAATTCGAAAAAGTTTTACACAGTTAATGACGGCGACGAAATATTCCTGTATCCGCGACAGGATAGGCTATATTCAGGATCCGCTGTTTCGCACTTGCGCAGTGGGCAATAGAAATCGGATTGTGATGTATCGTGTTAGGGATGGTCTCAATCCCAAATCGTCCGAATCTTAAATCTACCGAATCTCAACTTGCCTCATTCAAAACTTGCTCGTTACCGAACGCACAGAATACTCGTTTTAACTCAATCGAGTCCCAACTCGTCCGAATATATATAATATATATATATATTATCTATATCTATATATGGGCCTATATATATATATATATATATATATTTTTTTTTTTTTTTTTTTCAACCTCCAAAACTTTGAGTGCATATTTGTGAATTAATAATATTGGGAAGTAATGTTAAACTACTCCATAGCGAGCGTTAATTCCTATTTTGGAAAATGGATTTTTCGTTTCTGTGTTTTTCCTCTGGTGGAAATTTTCTTATCCTCAGTTTATTGCGTGGTTGTATGACTATTTATTCTACATACCGCATTCGATTTCTCCAGAGATTTCAATACATCCGATACTCCTGGATATGCATTAGCCTTGGCTCTCATACTCAGCTTTGTAAAGAATCCTTCGGGACCTAGAGTCACCATGCAGTGTTGGCCACTGAACTTTCCATACCGTGTCTGGATATCCTCTACGGACAAACAGGCATCGTAGTCGCCAAGTTGTTCCAGGTTCCCCTGCAATATTCCTGAGGGAATCTTGGAACTGGCATCGAACACTGAAATGGAAGTAGAAGAATATTTAGATGAGCTTCTGTGAAGAATTGTATATATATAATTATGTTGAAGCAAATCGATTTTTGTTTTTAAATTGACATCTTCATGGATAATATGCGTACATTTCACAGTGAAGTAGACAAAGTTATTTGGGTTTGTCTGTGGCATAAACATAATATAATCAGCAAATAAACGTGAACACAAAATAAAATTTTAAATCATAGTTACACTAAAGCATAATTAGGTCTGCTTCATTTCCGCCTGGCGAACAGACATACAAACTGCCAAAACACACAAGCAGCTTACCGTCTGTCTGCCAGGCGGAGAAAAACAGATCTTGATATTATTTTAAATTCAACTTTGTCACTATACAAACAAAACACATATCCTCAGATGCATTGCACAGTTTTTTTTGATGCTTTCTAACGACCCCACCAACAGCTAGGTTATACGGGGGTACGAATGAGCGGATGATAATGAAACGATGGAGTGATGATAGATGAAAGGACGTTTACAAAAACCCATACCACATGCGGGACTCGAACCCACGCCCAACGGTGACTTCATTCTACCGCTAACGATAGTTGACTTGGCCACCGGGGCGGCTCGAATGAATTCAAGAACAAGACTGATACGTATTAATTCCTAGTTTCACATAAATCGAATTAGACATTTTGAAGAATAAAGATAATGATGTAAACCTTTCGAGACCGGGTAAACCCGATTGAAGCATGAAACTTTCAAGATAATCAGCAGGTCCCTCAATTAGTGACTTGATAATTTCAAAGTCAATGTGTGAATATAGTTTATGAGTCATTCATGTAAATAATTATATAGCTCACCTAGCAACGCATAATCTGGGGTTTTACAGTATAAGAAGAACAGCAATATTTTATGAAAATTCTATTTCAATCGGATCAAGTTTGAAATTTCTAGAAATCACAAATTGATATTTTTCATTAGTATTATAATTTATACATTAAATTACCACGTATATTATCATGTATGTATCATATATATTCACTATATCATTTATATATGGAATCATCATTCCATCATCTCAACAATCATTCATCCGACGCCAATATATCTCAATTTTCATCACAGCTCGTCGTTAAAACCTTACATAAATAAAAAAAGGAGAAGATGAAACGCATCATATGCCCCGTTGTAAGATGAGCGTTTATATGAAATGAAATGAAAATCTGTTAACACACACATATATTTCGAAACTACCATGACACACCCTTCCTGTTTTCTCATTACATCTTTTTATTCGTTCATTCTTTTCAACGATTCAATTAGTTTCTTAGCCGCATCTTGGCTGAGAATATTTCTCTTCGAAATGCGTACATTTAGGATTACAGCATTCATAGTTTTTTCTTGTTGTTTTTCCTCATTCCTCTTCTTTTTCCTTTTTCGTCTTCTTTTTTTCTTCTTCCTCTTCTTTTTCCTGTTTCTTCTTTTTCTCCTTCTTTTTTACTTTTTCTTCTTTTTCTTCTTCTTTTTTACTTTCTCTTATTTTCTTCTTCTTTTTCTACTTCTTTTTCCTTTTTTTCTTCTTATTCTCATTCTTCTTTTTCCTTTTTCTTCTTCTTCTTCTTCTTCTTCTTCTTCTTCTTCTTCTTCTTCTTCTTTTTCTTTTTCTTCTTCTTCTTCTTCTTCTTCTTCTTCTTCCATTCTTTTTCTTTTTCTTCTTCTTCTTATTTTTCTCTTCATCCTATTTCCACTAGGTGGGGTCCAGTTCCCGCTTATCTTCCTCCACTTTCTTCACTAGAGTCCACGATGGTCTTCTCATTCTTCTTGCTTTTTCTCTCCTCTGTCAAAAATCTAAGGCACATCCAATTACTATCATGAATATTTTTTTTCTGTTAAGCACGCGTATACATCCACTTGTTGTGTGAGTTTTTATTTGTTTGTTTTCCCAATATCCATTCATAATACATTTGTTGAATCTTCATTTAACACATACACAATGAAATAGCCCTACTTCTTCAAGTGTTACTACTGAACAAACACAAGGTATGCATTGTGAGATGAGAGATGGTTATTTGAAATACACACCTTAGTTTTGAGAATATTAAATTATTCGTTAAATTCTTCGGCACGATTCATCACAATCGAAATGATACAATTTATATGACTAGGAAAACGCCATATATGCGTTGTTAGACGAGCGGATAGTGATAGTAAGGGGAAAAATGGGTAAAAACTGCTTCGAGTGGTACCAATTTAGCACATTTTATGTTTTTTTTTCAAAATGGCTTACCCGATCAGGCTGAAAATCTCCATAAATGTGTATCACAATGTAATTCAATTTCACGCGGAATTTCATTTTTTGGGAAAATAAAAATAATTTCTTTTTTTTCCCGCTGTGTTATTCTAATGGGTATTTTTGAAACAAAGCTATAGACGTGGAACCATATTGAAAAAAAGTTTGAAGTTGATAGCTGTAGTCCTTTGACCTATGGAGCACTTGTATTAATTTACTATTCATTAATCTAGTATATTAAATTTTATACATGCATTATTTTTTATCGAATGAGGTTTTACTGTTCTAGTAGCAGGTGGAACAATGTTCAATTTGATATAAAATATCATACGGATTACATGCTTCTGAATACATTTCATCTAATTCTGTATCCAAATTGTTACATAACATATCATTGATATCTCAACTGATCAGAAGGTTTGATCCCTGATTATCAACATCAATATTTCATGAAAATAACTTATATAAAATAGGTTCTTGGTGGCTTTTGCTGTCTGAAAGTCAAACGATGAACGAATAAATAATACAGAATATTGAAACTTAGTGTGAAACAAAAATACTTTTCATGATAAAAGTAAAAAACTTACTTTGTGTGGCCCAATATTCGTTTTTCTTGATACCTTCCAAATACAAACGACTGTGATTCCTACACAAACCATCATCAACATCATCACCATTCCTAATATCACTTTCTCCAAACACTTGAAAGTATTTCTCTAAACCATTCATCAACTTTTCTCCTCCATTCGACACTAACTCCGAATCCTCGTCTACATTATCCGATAATTCAGAACCCTGACCGTCGCGATCACTTTCACAATTAACACCGACGCTCCCAACACAAACAAACACCGACAGTATCTTGAAGACGCTCAAACAGATACACATTCTGTCAGCAAGATGAGTGGATTAGTGAGCAGCTCAGGTCTGACTGAAGACAGAAATATTCGCACTTGCAACTTTCAGTTTCGGTTACGAAGAGTCAACACATTATATCAATAGGAGAAAAGAACTAGGAACTGACGGGAGATGGTAATGAAATTGGATTGAGCGGATGTTTCTGATTGATGGTCGTTTTGATGACAGAAACAATTGTGTGGTAATGTCGTTCTATGTAGAGGATGTATAGATGTTATATTATATATAATTGGTGATTATTTGTTTGAGATTGATATACTGAGTTATTGGTTACATAATTCAATTATTATGATAAATAGTAAAGATCGAGAGAGAGAGAGAGAGAGAGAGAGAGAGAGAGGGGGGAGAGAGAGAGGGGAGAGAGAGAGGGGGGAGAGAGAGGGGGGAGAGAGAGGGGGGAGAGAGAGGGGGGAGAGAGAGTAGAGGGAAAGAGAGAGCGAGTGTGAGATAGAGAGAGAGAGAGAGAGAGAGAGGGGGGAGAGAGAGGGGGAGAGAGAGAGAGAGAGAGAGAGAGAGAGAGGGAGGGGGGAGAGGGGGAAGAGAGAGAGAGCGAGTGTGAGATAGATAGATAGAATGTATGTGTAGGAAAAAATGTACATGAGCGAAGTATAAAATAATTTCATAAAATTATCAAACTTTCAGTAATCATTTGATTTTTGTAAAGATATGGTCAATTTTGTGGGACTATATATTTATATAGAACTTGATTGAATTAAGACTTATAGAATTAATAAAATATTTCAAATAATTTTACTTCGTCAGCGATCGATACAATGAATAATTAATACATATACTAAAAGGGAAACGTCGTTACTTCCATATTTAACTAATAAACGTTGATTTTGCTATAAAGTGGAATAGGCATGGAATATGATGTACAATCAACTAACAATAGTAAACTGTGAATAGTATGTATCAACAATTATTTCAAAAATATTCAGTATATAGGTTAGTATATATACAAAAGTCAAACAAATACTTTCGAGAATTACCGTAATTTTCAGGGTGACTAAAAAAAGTGTATTATTACCGATTGTTAGCGATTAATACTCACAAAATCGTTGACGCAGTATAGATCTTTTTCATATTATGTACAATTCAATTAATAAAGAAATTTATAATCTAATTCACCATAATCATCTATAATAGACCAATTTTATTGTCGATCATATGTAATGGTAGTCCTGAAATCAATTGTGACAGCAATTCATTTCTATTCTAAGAAACGCATGTGTATGTGAATTATTATTAACCTTCAATTTGTAAATATATAATAATTGATTTTGTCAATGTCTGGTCATTTCGTCTTTATACAAATGACCACTACAGCTGGGAGAGATATATCCCAACTTCTATGGATAGGATATGATTTCCACAAATTGCAATGTACACTTCAATGCGAGCTTCAATGCTTCAGAATTGCTACGTACTAAGTGAAATAGTAATTGAAGTAAGTAATAAATGAAAAGAAAAATAATTTCTTCAAATTGCTTGGATTTGTGATGCAGAAAAATATTATTTTTGCAATTTCAATCTTCAAAACACTCATTAGAAAAATATGAATGTATATATAACTTATATAAGAGATATGTTCCACCAATTTAAGAACTCAGTTACCATGTGATGCACTTGGACATTCACTGTTCTCCGGATTAACCTTATAGGAGTAGGCGGAAACTCATATCTCCGCCTACTCCTATAAGGTTGTACTCCTAACAGTGATCTCTACCCCTCAACCTCCTTCTGTACCATCACACACACATTAATATCATTAAAAGATACTCCCCTCGTTAGCTCAGAAGGAAAGAGCATAGTGTATCAAGTATAAAGTCCGGGGTTCGATTCCCCGACGAGAAGGTATTTATCAGTGATAATAATACCGGTCCTATCAACATCACATGCTGTATGTTTCAATAGAAAGCCATGTATCCATACCATGTATCCATATATATATATATATATATATATATATATATATATATATATATATATATATATATATATATATATTTGTATATTCATATATCGTGAATTCACGAAGGAGGAACACCCCGGTCGACCGTCCGTTTCTGCAGTAATCCACGGGTGTTTCAATCCTTCCTCTTCAATGGTGAGAATCATATGTACACTAAATAATGAATAATACATTTCAAAGTTGAATAATGTGGACACAATAGAAATACAAATAAATAATTCACAAATATTATCTGTGTTTTATTGATTCAATATTATAAGCTAACAGTTTATATTGGTATTGACTATATGATTTCCTCGTGAAGATATGATATGCAAAATTGGGAGCTGATGAGTAACGAATACAATGGCATCATTATACTGAGTGAACGAGGAAGAAGTATTCGCAAAAATAATACTACAATAGTGAAGTGAAATATAAAGAGACTGTTGTTGGAAAAAAATAGCTCTCAAGGCATATACCTAGTTTAAATTATTATGTAACATAACGCTGACATTCGTTATAATTTAACCACAAAACTCCTAAAAGTCCGTATTATTTTCTCAGTGAATCTCATAAAGTATTCGAAATACAAAGATGAGTTGAGCCATAATGACTCTATCAATAAAAATGAAATGCTTGTTACAAATCCGGTAAATAAAACATAAACAAGAGAATTCACTTGTTGCATTGTAACTGCAATTATCGGTAAGTCATCCTTCAGAAGTGGCGCAGGCCAGGCTAGTTGGCGCAAGCGTCGCAATACGCCACTATCACGTAGAAAATGCAGGCTGAAAACAAAAGACAGATAATTAATATGCTGAAATATTTAGGCCTACATCATTTGGTCAGCATAGTGAAAATTAATCGTGTATTTGATATTTCTCCATGCATATGAATGGAAGATTGCTTGCAATCATACACAGAATAAGAATCCATGCCATGAATAATAAGTACAGGTGGATAGAATAATATGACAATGAAACATCTACTGTTGATAACTATTAGTGATACTTGAATTATAAAAAAATTGACATAGGCCCTAACTATAAAATCAAATCAAATTAAATACTGCTAGCATAGTTCTGTGATGCTTACCAGCGGAAATATTGATTTATAATCCTATGAATTTTACTATATTATATTATATCAAAATACCATTTCATGAGACTAGAAAGAGCCTAGTCGTTGACGCACCGTAAAATCGTTACCCATTATTGGATGCAATTTAGATTGACATGATAGGAATGAATGAATGTTGGGTTTAGAGGCTCGTCGACACAGAGGTCATTTTGCGCCTATACGATGTAATGAACCGATTGCTGATCATGTGAAATGATCATTTTCGGTGAAAATTCATCATCATGATAATCATGAAACCAACAATATGTTGAAAACGGCACAAGAGGTGAGTTAGGAAAAAACATAACACAGAACGTTAAAACAGATACGTGAATGACGTAAATGGTCAAACACACACTCCACAAACATCCACAAATATACTTACTTCCG
The DNA here is from genome assembly GCA_907164805.1 of Brachyptera putata. Lineage (NCBI taxonomy): Eukaryota > Metazoa > Arthropoda > Insecta > Plecoptera > Taeniopterygidae > Brachyptera > Brachyptera putata. Next base: position 10,792,528 of record OU015472.1, read on the forward strand.
ATTTATGATGCCATGAAAGGGGCTACGTTTATTCACAGCGAATGCTATCGGATCTAACTGGAAGTATTCTGGTACAGCAATGATGCTGCAGCCCGACTCCCTGTAGATTTTCTCCGGATGCACGTAAAGTGCGGTCTCCAACCAGGCGTATTTCTTCTTGGTGCAAACATGATTTATTCCTTCTGCAGTGCCACTTGGCATCGTTTTCAAGTTTGGTTCGACCAACTTCTTGTACATATTATTCAATAAATCATTTTTTCTAGTCTGTGAAGGAAGAAAATATCATTCTTATATTTCTATATGTGCTGGATTTATCATCGTGAGAGTAGTAGTAACTGGAAGATGAAACTCATTTTAATGATGGTTTACCAATTTTGGTATTTGGTTACGCTTAAGAATGAGGCTAACCGAATGTGTTCACTCAAAACGTCAGGTTCTCAAAATTATAACAAAATGAACAAAGCAATGATCATGTTTATAAAATGCTTCAGAATTAGAATTGATATCATATTATTTAGAATTATCTAGAAACGACGATGGAGTCACCTCCACCCCCTAGGCCCGACATCGTTGGATGGGGAGGTTTAAATGATGTATATATATATATATATATATATATATATATATATATATATATATATATATATATATATATATATATATATATAATATTAATTGAAGGCCGAATACATTTTGTCAATCAGTGACTCGAAGTGAGATGTTCTCGATTTCGATCTCGCTTCCCTAAAAATCCACATGTAGATCTAAATTTAGATTTCTCAAATCAATCATGTCGATATCGATTCTACTTTAGAAGCAAGCATTTTGAATTCGATTTTCATTCCGATAACTCTTGAAATTTCCATGTTTTACATCTTGCGAAATGAGTCGCAACTGATATTCATTCAGAAGTGAAATGTATATCTGGTGCTTTCGTACTTATCCGCAGAATATCGTTTCACTACACACTTTATCGACAAAAAGAATAGAAATAATTACTAATAATTACTAATAAACACATACTTATTATCCAAACTTACATTATCAAAAAAGAAACGAACAGAACCAGAGGGCATCTCAAGTTTATACGTCCCATCATCTGCAAATCCCTTTATAGTAGTGAACGGTAGTTCGATATTCTGTATCGCTAGGACTGACGTCAGAGCAGCAGAGTAGGCGTTGATAAGAAGCACTGCCATCAGGAGCGCTGATATAAACACGATACGTCCTGACGTAGACCGAGGTGTTGGGTCGCATCCTTGTTGGCAGAACAATCCAATCGTGTTGAAGATCCTCTCGATGGTAATGGTTATCAAGGAATGATTGTGATATTCGGTGACGTAATTGTTATTCCGAGAGAAATGAAGTTCGAGTGATAAGGATATGCTGATGAGAAGGATAATTCCAATGATGCCCAACCATAGATTGGTCATGAATGGCGAGAAATTGTTACGACCTGCCGATACTGTCGGATGACGTATGTAGATAGAAGCACTGTGAAAAATGGTAAGGTACTGTTAGTGCATTTAAAACATTGTTAACTGAATCGCTTCAGTAAAAATAGATATTGGTAGAGTTTTGGAAGTATTCACTAGAGCTTGTGGTTTGTTTTGACTTACTGAGCATACGTTCAACTCAATTGAGAAATATGAGATATTTGAGAACTCGATTGTATGTAATTTAAACTGGAATGTACCAAACGTGGATTGAACATTTTACCTTTCACTCAATATTCAAGGAAATTCTCAGCACTGTGTCACATTTTCATATTTTTAAAGTAACTGGTTTCCAGTAATACCCAAAATTTGTGATTTTCAATCGTTCGTTGGGGTGAGATGCCTTCGCATATAGTCAACGCTCGATTGTTGATAGTTGATCTTTTCAATCAAGAGTAGTTTTGAACTTGGCTTCTAATGAAATAATCTCACCACAAATGGAGAAATGGAATTGTGAAAATCAATCTTGAGCAAAGTAAAATGATCACGTTGAATTATGATTGTCGGTTATTTCACAACCTCACCAAAAAACTATAGATTATTTGTAGGTACGTGATAGAAATTTCATCAAATTTCTAATATCACCAAAAATCACCAAAAACCTCACCGAAAATAATGGATTATTTGTAGGTACGTATGGAAATTTCATCAAATTTCTGATATATCTGGTGTTCAAATGGCACCAAATATCCGATAGTTTTTTATCGTACTTCTTGCTTACTTGATCAAATATCTATTCTCAAGGGAACGTAACTGCTAATATTTGAGAGAATCATATTAACTCACGCTACTTCTAAGAGCGGTAACACAAACTGCACGGCCTCGTTCCGTTCTGCGGATATGCCGAAGTCATTGAGAGCGACGTGGACTTGATTGTTGATGACCAAGCTCAGCAAGCCGTGCCAAGTGCCGTTCTCGGACTTGAAACCGTACCGCAAGTCTGTCGGTACGATGATTCTTGTACTAGAACCACGAACATGTGAGGTTATATGCAGAAGTTGTTCTACAATGCTGCTTAACGACTCCATCAACAGCTAGGTTATACGGGGTCACGAATGCGCGGGTGATAAGGAAACGACGAGGGGTTAACGACTTGAAAAATCATGTGTACACTTTGACAACAAAAAAAGGAAAATGGAGAAAATCAAGAAAAATTGAAAAATCGAAAAAAGGAAAGAAAATTAAAGAATCGAAGAAAAATTGAAAACTTGAGAAGAAATTTAAAAATTACGAGAAATAAAAAAAAGGAAAAAGAGGAAAAAATCAACAAACAAAAATAATAAAAGATCGGGTGTACACTAAAATGTCACGTTGTTAACCCCTCGAGAAACGATGAAGTAATGATAGTTGCAGGTTGTACAAAAACCCATGCCTTATGCGGGACTCGAACCCACGCCCAACGGTGACTTCAGTTCCTACCGCTAGCGATAATTGACTTGGGCACTGGAGCGGCTTTTCTTCTCATTATATTATTGAATTATTTCGTCTTTTAATAAAGATGGAAATATTTTAATAGTCGACTCACGTTATGTTCATTTTCTTCTCCAAGATTTTCCAGACACGAGCAAAGTATCCATCGTCTAGAAAATATTGGTTTCCGATTTGCTTGAGGAATACGACCTCTGACTGCAAAGAAAAGAACAATTTCCAATTAGTATTGAACAATTGTAATTTGTAGAGAAAGTGAATGAGAAACATTTTGATGAGTTGCCAATACAAATGTAACAACAATCTGAAATTCTAATTGTTTTGGGTAGGAGCAAAATGATCCCGGTGTTGACTCGCCTCTGAAACCCAATATCCATCCATTCGGGTATACGAATTCTAAATTCATTACACTTATCTGCCAACGCAGAATTCTGTTATTATTAATTATCGAAATCAAAATTCTGTGGTGAAGGTTGGAGTTGCTGGTCTTGTAGATGAACTTTCAGTTGAAACGATGCTAAATCATAATCGAAACTGGATTATCTGAATCGACTTGAAATTGACTGAATTGTTATGTCACTGAAATGTTGATCTATTCAAAGTCATCACTCATTTTTCGCTCTCAGGGTAGTACCATAGAATGAAGGAAACCACTTAGGAGCCCATTGGAGTCGATTTAGCGGAATATTAGTTTTTGGTGATAACTTTTGAACGGAATGAGATATCGAAATTCTGAAAACAAGGAAACACAGATTGCTTGATTGCCAGGCGTATATGCCAGGCTTGAAAATACACTTTTTCTAACCGTAAACGCCTGACAATTAGGCGATGTAGGATGAATGGTTATTACTTACATCGTTTTGAAGGTTATCAAAATATCTGTTTTTCATTGTTTTCATAATTTCGATATCTCATTCCGTTCAAAAGTTATCATCACACAACTAAAATTCCGTTGAATCGACTTCCATGGAGAGTTTCGTAAATTTCAAATTAATTTTTCTAGAGGTCTGACCGATTCTCTAAAAACATATAGATTCTTTTCTGGTATAATCGTAATGTTTGAGGACATATTTGTTTATTGTTCTATACTTCAACGTTGTTCAAAAAAGAATTGAAAGATAATATATATTCATCCAATAAACTGATACCAGAATTACATTCGATTTCAATCTCCAAAATGATTTGTGCTATTCAACTAATAGTCGAATATAGAGTTCATACTTCTTCTCCCTGACTTTACACTGACTTTTCAGTTTTTCCCTGACTCGTCAAATGAGTCGACCTTTAATGTTTAGACAGAAAAATCTCGATCAGAATATTTCTAGTTTGACAGAACAATACTCAAACTAAACCAAGCTTTACCTGACATGTAACAACATCCATGGTGAAACCCTGTAAGTCATTCCGCCTTTCGTAGAGGAACTCTCTTGTTATTTCCAGTCCCGTTAGAGGGCTCCACATGGCAATGTGTCTCGTATTGAGTAGCAAACCTGCGTCCACTCTGTAGACCTCAGTGACGTCAACATCGGAGTCACGACGTTGAGCAATCAGAAATTCACAATTGAAAGGCACATAGACAGCCTTGAGGAACTCCTCCAATGAGAGCGTTGCATTCAGGAACAACAGCCATCTTGGATAGGAGGGAATCTATAAAACATGAGGAAATCATTTTCTCAGGACAGAACAGAAATCTTTTTTGTTAGAGCTGATTGAGTATCTAACACAACAAATCTTGTTCGATTAGGCGTAGATTTCATTTCACACACTTCTGATGTGAATTAGAAGCTCTACCTTTCAATATCTCTGAAAGTTTTTGAGATTTTCGGAACAATGGCATACTTTCTCGTTCACCGTACAATGAAACTAATGGATATATTTTTCTCTTATTCGATTTGTCGATTTTATTCATACTTATTTTTCGATTATCATTCTGTATATTGGCAATAGTGAATATCGAATACAGAAAAAGTCAAAATTGAAGTTTCGAGTGCGTATTATTCCCATCTGCAATCCTACCTGCTTCATTAATTGGAGATACTTTCTTGTTCCCTCGTCAGTGAAGATGACGTACAATGGACGATTGTGACGACACTGATAAGTTTGTGACGTCATATTTAACTCTTCCAACCTGACATTTGACGTCATAATATCCATTCCTGATAGCATCTTGTTGATGTGTGGTAATCGTGAACTGAGTGCTGCTTCTTCTGAGTGGACGAGGAATATACAGTCCGCGTGGAACCAATGTTTCAGCTCTGCTACTACGCTTGCGTACTGGACGACGGTGTAGCTGGCCTTGTTGCCATAGCAATACAGCAATAACAACATAATGGTGAAGGTTCTTATACTCATTGTCTTCTATAATATTAACAATAATTAATAACATTAATTGGATACAGAAAGACTGCGATGGTATGGACATATGCGGAGAATGAAACCCGATTGAATCACAAGAAAAGAATTTGAAAAAGTATTAGAGGGTAGAAGAAAAGCCGGAAGACCACGAGGAAGATGGAGAGATCAGATAAGTGGAAGCGTGAGAAGAGGAGGAGGTATGTGGGAAGATGTGGAAGAGGAAATATTGTGGGAAGAACGGTAAGCATGGCGAAGATTAGTAGAGATGGAGGAAGAAAGTGAAGAAGACGATGAAGAAGAGGACGATGATGCGACAGGATTGGCCAGCTGGCATTATTTGAGAGGCCCTAGATGATGGTGTTCGACACCCCCCGACCTGATTTGTTGGAACCGGGCAAAAGATCTCTCTCTCTCTCTCTATATATATATATATATATATTACTCACAGTAAAGAAATCATAAAATCAAGTTCAACATTCTTGTCTCACCGTTCGTCTACCTAATCTTGACCATTTGACCAATAAATATAATCAGTATGCTGTGGAAACCATTTATTGGCTCACAAAACGAGAATAAAATGATCGAATAGAAGTTGAATGAATGAATATTACGGTTTAACGGCGCGTCAACGACGCTGGTTGAATTGAATGTATTATTCGAACGAAAACACATCATACTTGTTCACATGAATGTCGATTACAAAATGCATGTCAAATGAATACCCGTTCTGGTGGCGAGTATTGTCCTTAGCAAACAGCGTAAGTACTATTTTAGGAAATCAATATAAATAAACTATCCAAACAATGTTTGGATAGTATCTCGAGAATTGGGTTATGGAATGGATCGATTTATAATTAAATTGTAAAAATCAAAGGGTCTGCATCCAAAGTGTCAGAGTAATTGATTCATTTTCAGAATATCGGAGAGTAACTGATTATGAGATTAATTATATTGTACACACGGTTTATGTAGTATAATAGAGATAATCTTCACCATAACTACAATCTCTACGACTGAGGCTTGAAATACTTTTTAAAAATCGAAGAGTCACTCCATTTTTTATTATTATTTCGAACTATTTCACTATATATCAACTATATTTCGGACCATTTTATTCACTATTACCGTTGAGCTATAGGTGTTTGATGAAAGTATGTCTTGACACTGGATCTAACAACGAGCCCCGGGTAGATCGAACGAACAGTGACAATGGATTTACCAGGTTGTAATAGGCGTAGACCGGGGCGCTAGACACTCATAACGTGGACATTTTCAATCAAAGGAACGTGTATATCTCTATGCTTGAACTAATTATTTCATCTAGATATACAAAACATCGATGACAATCCCAAATATTTCTACACCAGTATCCATCCTCACTACAGTTAATAAACCATCAGCTTCTAATTGGTTACACTAACAAGTTAGAGGGGTGTCATAAAACCGATCTCGTTTATTAAATTCTCATTAGCTTATCTGGCAGTTAGATGAAAAAAAGGAGAACTGATATACTGATAAGTGGTTAATCCACCCTAAACGTTGAACACGATCAATCGATACGATACGATCCATAGGTTGGTCAAGGTATGTAGACATGTCGAGTACGCAGATATAATAATGCAGCGTAAACCTACGTCATAGTTTGCACGATTTCCCCGTGTAACCTAGCTGTTGGTGGGGTCGTTAAGCAGCAGCAGATAATATGATTTATTATTCATTCATTTTCTTTGTGAAATGCATTTCAAGTCGACCCGTTTGTTTTGTCATGTGAATAACCAGGAGAAAATTGAACCGTATTTCCAGTTTTCCCCGATTTTTATCACTGTATGTGAATACATCTAAACACTTTCATAATTTGATTCCTATTTTTTAGTTTAAAATGTATTTTCAAAAGCGAAGTCACTCAAATTTCCTGTCGAATAGGATGTTTTAGATTTCAAACACTGATAAACTTTGCACTGTAGACCAACTTGTAGCTATGAGCTATGTGTAGAAAGTATTGACCAACGCTAAAGGAGAAATACAGTTTGATTGAATTACCGATGTTACTGACAGCTGTCCACTTTGTGGGGCTGTCATTAAGCGGGTGGATGCACGGTGCTTATAAAAATAGATAAATTCATCTTTACTATTTTTTTCTATATTCACGAACCACCAAAATTGAATTGAAATTATATTAACCCGAAGTATATTTTATGTCCTTCAATTAATATGACATTATATTTTTGAGAATTCAATCAGTTTCAAGATAATACGTTATTGAATACCAATAATGCGATGAAATTCATTGACTATTATTATTATTGATATATTGAACATATTATTGACATATTGGCATTGACTATTATTATTGGTCATCTATTAAAACTGATTGAATTCACACAAATAGAATGTCACATTATTTTTTTAAAAAAAATCATTTGGGGTTGATATACTTTTTATTGTATTAAACTGGTTTTTAAACATGGAAAAAATTGTAAATATGTATTTTCTATTTTCATAAACACCGTGCATGTTCTAGTCGATACCAAAGAATGGAAAAAAGAATCTCGATAAAATTTGTTCATACGATTGTGGTTGCTCGAGTCAACAAGGAGAACATAACTAAAATCAGGCTAGGCGTGGGCCAGCAGAGGACGTGAGTTTTTGAAAATGTGCTTTCACATATCATCTCATTCGTACCCCCGTATAACCTAGCTGTTGGTGGGGTATTTAAGCAGCATTACATGATGAAAAAAGTAAAACATGAATGTAGTTACTAAGAAGCTGTCGTCGATTAGCCAAGTTAACTGCGGATAAAATAAATGAGAATTTATAGAAATTTCGTGAAATTTTATCAGTAAATTCTCAAAAAAAAACGAGATGTGAAAATAACGATGATTAAATATGATCAAATTGATATATTTGCGCCCATATTCTAGACCAAAAGTATCGTATATTTTGTTTAAAAAAAAATCTTGAGCATCAATAATAAGAACACAAACTGCTTGTTCGCAAATATATCTTCTTGTAAGGGAATAATCACATTATGGATGTCGGTTAGCGCTAACTGCGTTCCGTTCAAATTACGTCATTGTTACCATCACCCAAAAAATGAATCAAATATTTGGATATTTATTGATTTATCAAGATTAAAATAGTACCTATATTGAAAATTTGAAATTGAAAAAAAGTTGAAAATTCCGAGTAAATTTTGGAAAAACTAGTTGAAAAATACGTTAAACCCGAACGAACACGAAAATCATTGGATATTTAGCATAAAAAAAAATTGATACAGTTATAGGGTAAATCCTCTATCCTCTATCTATCCTCCTTCCTCTATCAGTTAAGCTATTTTTTATCAGCAAACCTATGACCGTTTGGATACAAATAAATCGTTTCTATTACCTCGAATTACGAAAAAATTGCGTGACTTTTTCTGGTCTTGTGTGCCAAACGCATGTGATTAAACTGTTCATTTTTAGCTTAGCCCAAATCCAGTTTTTTAACAAACACATCGATACCACACACGATAAAATATCTCAAGAATTAATCTTCAGTGTCAACAAAAGCATACATTATCGTAGTGGCTTTCCGGATGAACGTATTGTTGTGAAACTGCTGCACACTAATCAGAGAAGTACCTTCTAAAATATGGCCGATCCATAATAAACATTCACAATATTTTCAAAAATAATCACCCCGGTGGGAACTTTTTTCCCTACGGTGACTCAACAGCTGGTAGTGATTATAGTGTGAACGGGGTATGAGGTGTCGGCTTATAAAAATCAATATTTACAACTATAATAGGGTTCAGATATAAAATAATGATGAGCCTACACTTGAGGTGAATATGACACTTAGATATTATTAGACGAGCTTTAGCGAGGGTCCAATTTGACATACTGAAAAAAATTGGTGTTCGTTTTTATGTTTTTTTTTCTTTTTTGTTATGCTTCTTGTCGGTTCTCCACAAGTCAAACGGCTACAGCTATCAACTTCCACATTGTTTTCATCATGGTTCCTCATCTAACTTAGATCTTTATAGTTTTTTGGCATTATCGGGTGGTAACTTTTTTTTTTATGAATTTTAGAAATTTCAAAAATACCCCTTAGAATAACACAGCGGAAAAAGATGAAATATTTTTATTTTCTAAAAAATGACATTTTGCGTGAAGTTAAATTACATATTGATATACATTTCTGGAAATTTTCAGCTTGATCGAGTCAGCCGTTTTGAAGAAAACACATTAAATGTGATAAATTGGTACCACTCGAAGCAGTTTTTACACATTTGTACCCATACTATTACTATCCGCTCGTCCAACAACGCATATATGGCGTTTTCCTAGTCAATATAAATACGACTTATCACATTAATTATGTGCCTTTCATACGTGAATTTGGGAACTATAAAAAACAAACAGGAACAGAAAGGTGAGAACTCCATCTCATAAAATCTCATCTCCATCAAATAATTCTTAGAGTAAACGCCATCTCAATAGCACTAAATTGACCTCTTCATTATTCTCTATTTGTATAAGATGCGTGAATAATAATTATATATAAAAAATAATAATTATATATAAATAATAGTAATAATAATTGTCTTCACAAAATGTTCTCGGTCTGTTATAAACTCACCACAAAGTCTTTGATTGAGACGAAGAGTTGCAAGGTAGGATCGTTCAGACATGACACCACGAGAATGAACTTATCAACCATTAGGAAATAATAGATCAATTCCCTTCATTTCAAATATTTTATCAAATTGACCAAATTATTTCTGAATGCCATTGTAAATCATTATACAACTCACACAATTATGTTTAGATAAAAGTTGAAGACGAATGATTAATCAGAGAAATTGCAATTGATTCTAAAATAAAAACTTCTGCAATTATAAGGAGAACCCACCCACAAAAATATATCAAATATTTTGTTATATATTCTGATGGAGAAAGGTTTATATAAAGAAAGTATCAATTGTCATCTTCATACCAAATATTTACTGGTCTTGGTTCTGTGGTTTTGTTGTTTACTGGTTTTGTGGTTTTTGTGAACTTGTTGTGATGTTGTTTTGTGGGTTTTATTGGTCTAACATATTTTCCAACTATTTTTTCCAAAATCTTCTCGGAATTTCCAACCATCTTTCCAATTTGAAATCTGTAATATACTATTTCAACATTGATACATCAATAAATAAAAGAAAAATCGATATATTTTTGTGGATAGGTTCGCCTTAAGTTTGATTCGATTTTTCTATTAAATCAACAACAGTCTACTAATAGTTATTCGTCACTATGTCACATCGACTTCGTCAATCATGTTTGTATAGAGGGCATTATGTGCGTAACCTCCGTCAGAATAATAGTTACATTCGACCTTTAATGATGTGTTTCTTTTTCACCTCTCATATATTATAGGAAACATCAATATTGGGTGAAGTAAATAATAGCTCCAACAAATATATGGACAGTTGGAATGAGTAATAGATCGATGTCTTTACTCTGTAATGATAACTTATAATCAGAGACACCTTACATGACTTACAAACAATTGTTATAGGAAAAATCGAAATCTTCAGTAGAATTTTTTACTCGTATAATTAATTCAGAATGATATATCAAAGAGCTTAATTCCATCCTGGGATTGGTTCACGTATACCCCTTCGGCACACCCCTGATTGATAATTTCGAATAGAAAATTGACATAGGCCTAATACAAAATATAGGCCTAACGTCATATATATATATACATAATATATAATTATATATTCATTTTTAATTTTTTTTTATCCATATATATATATATATATATATATATATATATATATATATATATATATATATATATAACTTATATATATATTTATATTTTTTTTATTCATATATATATATATATATATATATATATATATATATACATATATAAATATGAATAAATGGCGATATGGTCTGAGACAGGGGATCGTATGCTGAAAGAAGAGATAGGTAGTTTAATGAACTTATTTCTGTGATTATTTCACCAAAAAATTATATTACCACCTTCAAAATTCCCTCAGATACAATTGCGCTTACATCTTAAATACTAAAGTAGAAATTTTTCTGAAAAAAATCAGCTTTGAAAAATTCTACAAGATTTTCTTGATGTGAATTAATTTTTTTGATCCGAACTATTATTCTCCACAATAATAACATTGATTCCGATAATTCTGATAAAATAATACAATTCATTGTGAACCACGGGAAAAAAAAAAGGGTTTTTACCATTCTTTTCTTTTGCTTGGTGATAATTAGCAAATAGTCAATAGCTCGTGCGTCTCATGTGTCAGACCGCATATATGCATGTATGTAAATTGAATATCATTCGTTGATCAGTAGACATATACAATTACCATCTCATTGTGTATTATGATAACTACAAATATCAGTTAATTTTCTAGCAAACTCTTCGATTAGGAAAGGTCGTATTAATTAATCGTGGGTATAACCATGGTACTACCGTACTCTCAGCATAATTGCTATTTACCATCTTAGATCCGACCCTGAAGACCTAAAGGAGGAAAGTGTTTGGGTTAGTCCTACACACACCATATTCAATTGGTAATTTATTATTTATTTATTATCGTTTCTATACAGTTGACAGTGGCTACACTGTATACAGGTAGTGAGAATAGAGAAGGAGCCCCGTAACAACATGTGCCTCATTATCCGCATAATGATATAAATTATACAATTATAAATCACGAATTGGATCAGTGGAAAGAATTAATAATAATAATAAATGAATTGAAAATTATAATAACTAAATATGAAATACAAATGCCTATTATAATGCCTAACCTGAGTTCGAAATATCTAAAGTTTAAAGTATCTAATTGATACTTTCATAGATGTTCCATCGGAATTCAGTGCCCTCAATTCGATTATCAAAAGATATTTGCATGAACAAATTAATGAAAGTCAATAAAATATAAAAGAGGAAGAAATGTTGGGAAAAAATATTAGGGGTATGAACTAACATCGGCACTATTGTCGATTTTCCTGTCGATCTTGTAATGATTCTACATGGAATTCGTTTGTGATTATATTATGTCTCTTTTTTGGCTTTTTACTTCTTTTCATTTATATCGAAAACTGGACGTATAGCTATTGTCTCCCGATAAGGCAGATGATGATAGCTAGGGCACACCACAAGGGCGATCTTATTTACTTTCACTTACCGGTACTTATTTGACGTTCCTCAACTTACTCAATATCACCATTCAAAAATTTCAATTTGTACACAATGTTAAGTTCACAATTACAGAAATATATGCTGTACCGAGAAATTCTCAATATCCACCAACAATCATTATATGAAGTGTAAACCAAACCAATGGAACTACTAACTAGCAACTAAATATATACTGGTAAAATTGCTTATGATATTTCGTCATCATTATAGATCAAATAGCAAGCTACAAAAGGGTAACAAATTGAAAGTCACAATATTTATATTCCAGAAAACCATAAGGAAACTCTAAATTTGATCCAGGAAATTGTATTGTTAATAACATATAAATATATTTATTTAACAAATTTACGACCAATAAATCATATTTCTTAACGACTGAGCGTGTGCATAATTTTATAACTTGACTTTAATCCAAATGACGATAGATCAATTTCCCCTGAGAAATAAGTCACCAGTGGCGGCTGGCAGGCGTATTGATAGATGCAAAAGAGTCGTTACGAAAAAGATACTGGGAATATTGTGCGGAAGAATATTTATTCACATTGGACAGAGTAAAGTACATTTCAGAGTAGGCCAGAGTAACTTGAACTTGATAGCTGCTAGAGTAGAGGATGATTATTGAATGGAAACAACAATCCAGCATAGTTTCATATTGACCGTTCTAGTCTTAATAATTTGAGAAGTTTGTGAATATATAACCATCCCTGGGTCATGCGAGGTTGAATAATTGGTTACATTATCGCTCCCCCCCCCCCCCCCCCCCCCCCAATAACGGATGTATCTATATCTACGGCCCAGATAACCAACTCAGTTGGTTCAGAGGGTGATTACCACCAAAATGTCTAGGGCAGATTCAAATGAAAACTCGGATTCTGCCAGTTCCGAGTTATGTAACCACTTCCTTCTCCTCTTCTTCACTCCTACTATCATCTTCCTCTTCTTCTCTTCCTATTAGTTCTCTACACCGTTCTCTATTCTCCCACCATTTCTCTTCTTAACTTGACTCCATCCCTCCCCTCGAGTTACTATTCCAATCTCTACTCTCTTATGCCATCATTCTCTTGTCTCCCGACTCTTCTCTTCATCATGCAATTGTCAACCATCTTGAACTTTTTCTTCGGAATCCACTCGTCTTCCATACGCATCATATGTCCAATGTGGTTAGGTCAACCACATCGTACCACGTCGTAACCACATCATATGTGGTTAGGTCCTTACCCCTAGCACCCCCTTTCTTTCTTCACGAATTTTTGGTGACGCCAATCGTTTGTGCTGCGTTAGTGCTGGTTTGTGCCGTTGAAATTTTCGTTTGTGCTGCCCTCCTTCTGCCCCGAGATCGCATTTCAAAAAAGGGGTGGCTAGGGGTACACCAGCACCCCCTTTTCACAAATTTGAAAATCCAACTACTCCAATCGTTTGTGCCACGTTTGTGCCGGATTGTGCCGTTGACATTTTTGTTTGTGCCACCCTCCTTCACCTTCCTTGAAATCGCATTTCAAAAAGGGGTGGCTAGGGTAGAATTCGGTAGGGTAGATTTCGGGGTAGAAGGAGAGTGGCACAAACGAAAATTTCAACGGCACAAACCAGCACAAACGTAGCACAAACGATTGGCATTTTCAAATATTCAATATTGTGAAAGGGGGGCTAGCGTACCCCTAGCCACCCCTTTTTGAAATGCGATTTCGGGGCAGAAGGAGGGCAGCACGAACGAAAATTTCAAAGGCACAATCCGGCACAAACGTAGCACAAACGATTGACATAGATCAATTTTCAAATTTGTTAAAAGGGGTGCTGGCGTACCCCTCGCCACCCCTTTTTTGAAATGCGATTTCGGGGCAGAAGGAGGGCAGCACAAACAAAAATTTCCACGGCACAAACCAGCACAAAAGCAGCACAAACGATTGGCGTCACCAAAAATTTGTGAATACAGAAAGGGGGTGCTAGGGGTACGGACCTCCTAAGGTTTTCCCTTTCCATTTTGAAAGACAATCTTTCCACTCCCACTTCCGTCCTTATCTCTCTGCTACCGGAGATAGCAATTAATTATTCATTCAATTTTCAAAGTTTGCATATATTCATGAAAGTATATGTCATACCCATCATATACCCGCATGCGAGAATTTTCCTACAAATCGATTTGAATGGGTCTTTTCGCGGTCGATTCGCGGTCGATGATTCGATTCGCGAGATGGAGATTTTTTTCAAAACAAAATGGCCATCAAATATTGTCTCCAGTTCAGTGTTATGGTGACCGTTATTTTCTTATTTCAATTTGACCGCAGATACTAATATATCAAAACAAATTGTGTGTTTTAATTTTTGTTTTTGGTTATAGTAAAAAGTTAGGGTGTAGCTGGGGTGGTGAGATCGCCCTCGTGGTGCCCCATTCAAACGATCTAATCTTTCATACATAGCCTTAATTGGGTAACAATGATTTCGTATCAAGTTTCGATGTTATTAAAAAAAAAAGTAAAATCGACTTGCAGAAAAATTCTCGCTACCCGCCAAAAATGCACAAGTGTCTCCCATTCGATTTTATGATGTCGCACTTTCAGCTTCGAGACGCCACTGATTGCCTTGTCACTCGTCAATAGGGTAGTAGTATAAAGTTGAAGTTGAAAGTCTCAAGTACTGGCAAATCAACAATGTTTTCCGTCTTGTTCTTGTTTTCATTTCCCTCTGAGCTCAATTAGACCAACAGCATGACACATTGACTGGTCATATAATTTTATTTGATCAATATTAGAAGTATATGGAATAGAATGGAATAGAATAGAACAGAATATGTTTTATTAGTCCAAATTGATCGTATAACGATGTTCAGGGGCTTCGAAACACTTTGAAAGTTGGGGGGGGGGCAAGCTCAACAATTGCGACCCACGGGGGATGGAAGTATGGAGTGCCACTTTATAAAAAAAAAATGACAGCTAATTCTAGCAAAGTGGGTTTCAACGAGACAAACTAACTCTTGCAAGACCCTTTTTCTTGCCTCCCCTTGGCCAAAAGTTAGGGGGGGGCAGTGTCCATCCTGCAATCCCCCCTCCCTCGATTCCGACGCCAGTGCACGGGGTTTATTGACGGTATGTGATGATGATCACTTCGGTGAATGAAATATTCGAAGTTTTCTGAAGTTTTCGAGAAAACCCGGCACCTCTACCTGTATGATAGATCATTCATGATTGAAACGGCTGCACATGGGTCAGTTAAGTTGGCCCCAACCAAATAGAAAACACGTACACATTGTATACACCAATTTTGCACTCATCATGCACCATTTTGCACCCCTAAACTGGATTTTTGCACCCCAACCCCTAACGAGTTATGACATACATTCTTGGTTGGGGCCAACTTAATGACAGCCCCAACCAAATCACGTGAGAAAATACTGAGAGCACCACAATTTTGCACCAGTTATGCACCATTGTGCACCCCCATTTTCGATTTTTAATGGAAATATACTCAATTATGACTCTACAAACGATATCTGATTATTTATCAAATAAATACTGCGTATTTTCCTGTCCTTTGTTTATATCGCGTTATTCTTTCATTAGCATTACTTCTAACGTGTTTACACATAATACACCTAAGTAAATATCATATATACATATTTCTAGACGTATCAATAGAAATAGAAATCATTTTCTAATTCATACTGGGTTTCTTGGGTACATCATAATGCTTGTTGGGGTGGCTTTTCTAGTGTCAGCCATTTTACAGAGATGCAATTGGCTTCGTTGAGACAGCTTAATCATATTTCATGTGTGTACTTATATTTGTCACTTATATCAATGGAGTGGGGGAGTATGCACATTACTCTCCTTAGCATAATGACTCATTATCGTCCAAAAACGAGCTGCATAATACTTATCAAATCCATATTATATCACGTAGGTGGCGTGGCCGAGTGGTCTAAGGCGCTGGTTTTAGGCACCAGTCCGAAAGGGCGTGGGTTCGAATCCCACCGCCATCAACCATTTTTGAATAAACGTGATATTTACTCCAAACATGTGATCTTTACTGTAATATTAGCATCACATACTTGTAATATTCTCTATAAGTCAAATAAACGTGATCTGCTGATGATATAATATGATGTAATCTTTACACACTTTTTTATTGATTAGAATACGTGCTTATTAATTAGTTCAATTTATATGACTTGACTATATAACATGTTGGTGTATGTTACACAGTGAATTAAATGCAATAATTTAGTTTCATATAAGGATAACACAACTTAAATTTTACATCGGGATTTTTTGGGCAAACATACAGTTAAAATACACAATATTCCACTCCTTTTAGGCTACTCTATTTGAAAATAAACGTCAGCTCTTTCTTCACGGAACAGTTCAATCATATATTACAAAAGCCTTATTCTCATAAAACTGCTATAACTGCTCTTTCGTCACTATATGTTCTCTTACAAGTCTTCATGGAATCATACTTTCTGGAATTCAATTCATTGTTGACGAATAACTAACTCACTCTACTGGTTCATAATGCTAGCATAACTTTTCATCGGTAAGCAAAGTATAAAATGTTTTGAATTTTGAGCACGGACAACAGTTCTGTGCAGAGTTATAACGGTGGCGTGGCCGAGTGGTCTAAGGCGCTGGTTTTAGGCACCAGTCCGAAAGGGCGTGGGTTCGAATCCCACCGCCATCAATACTTTTTGATAGAGTTAGATACGATGGAGATACATATAGACATATAAAATGTTGATTATCTCATATATAGTCCTGGTGTTATCTTTTATTGTTTTTTTATTTAAAATGCTTCAATTGTGGTGCTAATATCGCCCTTATGTTGCCCAATTCAAACGATCCTATTTTCATCCAGCCTTAATTGGAAAACAATTATGTGTTATCAAATTCTTCAAGATGACTCGAGAGTTATCAAGGTAACTCAATTTTACCATATAATCGGAGACAAAAAGTTGTTTTTCCCAAACGAAAGCACAAATGTTGGTGAAAATTGGCTTCTACCTTCATACCTATATTATCTATATAAAAGGCCAAGCGTGTCTGTCTGTCGGTCTGTAAGGATGGTGGTGATCGCTGGGCAGGGTGCGGGGGGGGGGGGAGGTGAGGGAGGCATGGATGATGGGCGGAGAAGGGAGGGAGAGGAGGGAGGCGCACCGCCCTGATCATTGTGATCATGATGAGTGTGATCATTGACACTTTGTTGTGCGTAAATCACTTCACACTTCGCTTGAAGATAAACACGTGGCTGTCGACAGATGCTTGGTGTGGGCAAAGGAAAAGTGCATGCGTAGAAGTTCTGGACAATTCCATTTGGGCGGGACCTACTATACTAGAATATTCGATTTGTAACATGGTAAACATTTGATGGGTAACTACATTCATTCAGTATTTAGCAACGAACGGCGGGGGGCAGCTTTCTGTCTGTGCTCAACCGTTTCCGAACGGTCCGAGACATTTTGGAGGAGAACGGAAGGTGCGAAGGAATTTACGCGTAATTGGGTTAGTGCGTAGTGAGGCTGTGCGTTCAAGGTATATGCAGTGCGACAGTTATAACAATAGTAGTGGGAAGTATAGTAACAACAGAGAGAGAGCTAAGGCTAGTCTCTATATATTCCTCTATTTCTCTATCATCTACCTCCATATACTGTGTAGATTTGTGGTGCTATAGGTAGAACCACTTTTGATAAAAACCGTTTCGAAATTTTGAAAATAATATCCATAAGAATTACCGAGTGGGTATATTTTGTGTTTTCTTTCATTAGAATAAATGTAAATATTTTCAAAATTTTGGCACGCGAATTATATTCCAAAACTTTACCTGAATAGCCGTTTCTATTAGTTGAAAATAATTATTATATTGTTTTTTCATATCAATTGAAGCTATTCAGAAAGCTATTAAGATAGCAACAGGTTAACCAATTAAATGGCTAAACGATTAGAATAAGCAAAGACGAAACCGGAAGGCAATGATATAATAGTTTTGAGATTAAGGTGTGCTTTCTATGACATTTCATATAAATATACCTATATCGCCCGAACCACACGCATACGTTGCGTTTTCCTATGAATCTTTAGCTGTGACTTGACTAAACTCCACAATAATACCATTTGGTTCAATGCCAGTATGTTTTGATATACTTTGAATAGGTACTAACAGACAACTGGGTCGTATAACAGTTGTCTACAATTCCCATTGTAGAATCACAGAATACAATACTCTCTTTCCCTCCTTTTGGATTCCTTTTTCCTTATCTTATTCAAAATTCATATCATAGTTTCATTTTCTTCATTTGACAATTCTACTTGTACCTTCTGTCTATTATTTGAATTTCTATTGACAAGAATGAAATGATAATAGCACAAAAATTTAGAAATATTTTCAGAGTCCCCAAGTTAATACTTACTATAACAGATAGTAGTTGCCTTTGAACTTGTATCAGGAGCTCATGAAGTTTGAAGGCTACTACTATCTGTTCGACTTGTATTGACTTGGGGACTCTGAAAAACAATCTCGATTTTTGTGCTGTTAAATGAACACAATAAACTCTCATAGCTTCTAAGAATCTAAGTCACTTATATTGCAACTGTTCAAACATTGTATTATGTAAAGAACTAATAAAATATGTAGTGCAATAGAATGAAAATTAGTGGAAGCTTTTGAAGAGCGACCTAACCAAGTCGACAACTGCAGCACTCTGGCGGCAGGAAACTGTAGTATAAATATGTTAACAAAATCCAGATAAGTCAGTTGTGCAAGAATGTAAGTTAAGTTGCATAGTTACTAGGCGATTGGTAAGTCTTCACGTATGAACAATCTTAGTTTAATTAATTGAAATATTGTCATTTGGCTGTTATTTCTTTCAATTATACTATCAATAATACAATCAATATCAAATTAATTATGCTATTAACATATGAATTACCGATCATTTTTTAATCCCTTCATCATTATCTTTTTACATTCATTTATATTTTTAAAAAGCTCATACTTTCATGTAATTATGTGCCCGAATGGAAAAATTGTATGTTAAACATATTCAAAGCTTCAATAGCACATATAATTACTTATAGTATGATAGCACAGTGTTGTAGAAACTACGAAAATAAGTCAGAAATCAGATAACTCAGAGGAACTAGTCGTGTGAGGTGAATATTGATTCAATACTTCGATATATCATCTTATTGTTTTTATGAGCATCTATCTGTATATTTAACTTCAAATTAAATAGATCAAATTAAATAATTGATCACTAATTGATCTAATTAAAAGTTATAGTTAAGTACGTATATTTTTTTGTTTTACCTTTTGGTGAAAGTTATACTCTTAATCACGATATTGAATTACTTGAATGTTTTTTATTTATATGTATATAATAAATTATGTTTGACAAGTATAAAGATGCATGGGAATCAGATCATTGACTGTAATGATACTAACTTAGCCGCCGGCTGAGATGATAAAAACTCGTCTGAATCTTCTTAATCTTGCTGTTCCGGAACCGGTGCACTTTTTATCCAAGGGTAATATGTTTCAAAACAGAAATAATTTGGTCGACATTTTGGCTCAGATAGTTTAATCATTAAAACAAAATTCTCACCTTGAGCATTTGATATTTATGATGATGATATGGAATCTTTCTCAAAATTCGGTGATGACAATTTCATGAAATCCAAGATTAAATTCACACATTCCGTTTTGATTTTACACTCAACTTTGTGAATAAACGCATATTGAAATAGTTGCCGTAAATTATTCGGAATTATTAATTCATAAATAATAATTAAAATGGAAAAACGAACATTCTAGTCGTTTAAAAACATTGCATTAGATCACTTCTCTTTCGCATTTGTATATAACTGAATAGTAATTAGGTTAGAGTTCCGTTGAAATAAACGCATATTGAAATAGTTGCCGTAAATTATTTGGAATTATTAATTCATAAATAATTATTAAAATGGAAACACGAACATTCTAGTCGTTTAAAAACATTTCATTGGATCACTTCTCTTTCGCATTTTTATATAACTGAATAGTAATTAGGTTAGAGTTCCGTTGATTTGAAATAATGGGAAATAATAATATGTAATAGTTTCAAATTGCACTTGAATGATCAATTATGAAATCACGAATATACATTTTCGATATAATCATATTATATAGCACCATATGTTTACTGGACTAAAAACTTATATGATTTATTAATCTGATGACACGTTCTCGTCTTTTTCCTCAATCGCTAAAAAATAAACAGTTTATCACTCTAAAATCATAAGAAAAACAGCTTGTATATATATACTGATCACCTTTTTATTGTTCAAACAGAACCGAGGATAGTTTGATTATTTTTAAATTCGGAATTTGGTATGAGGCTGAAAATTATATGGTGTATCAATTGTTCTCTCAAATATGGACCGATATATCATTTCTTATTATTAGATAATTAATAACCCAGACTATACTTTCAATAAGTGATGTCACACATTATTGTAATAACTGGACAATAATGTCCCACGATTGTGTTCTCTGATCAGAATTTCAAAATAATTGTTTGTTACCCACAACTTGACTTATAGTTCCCATAGTATGACAAACATGCAATCTGACCACAAGCTATAAATGTGTATAAATGGATACAAATAAAGTGAAATTCATATAGACCTATATCCATATTAACATATTATATATATTTATATATTCATATGTATATAACGACTTCAGTTTATTTTTAATTGTAATTTATTTTGCACTTGAAACATAAATTACAATATTATTCTACAATAATTCCACCAAGTCATGTAGCTTCATTCAGTTTATTCAAACGTTGAGATACCGCAATATAGGCTTATTTTTATAATCTGTAGAAATTGTTAACACAATTAAAATCTTGAATGGATTTTCTATCCAATATTTTGTATGCAATTGAATCAAATCAAATCGAGAATGTAGCTATGAGATCGCTGGCTTGTTGTGCATGGGAAATGGGGCGGATGGCGTTACTGTGGTATTAGAACGGCTAAATGGATCTAGAGGGGGGAGGGGAAGAGACTATCCGAGTGGCTGAGGGGAGGGGAGAGGGGAGATAGATGCAACATGCGTGAAATAAACACAGGTGGGGTCGCGAGCCGGTGAGCACAAAAACAACAGGAGGAAGGTGGGGAGGGGGAAAGGGGGCGAGGGTGAGGTTTAGCATTCAGTACCGCGGGCACTTTTAACCAGAGTGGTTCATTAATAGACTATAATAATCAAACAAAATACAAAAACCGTTCCATTCATAAATATCTATTTTGATTGTTATTGTTATTTTATAAATCTCTGAGTTGCTATTTTTCTTTTTCGTTTGTGTATAGTGAGTGTCACGATATTTCATTCATTTCTCGAATTTAATTTATAATTTAATGGAGTGAATTTATGTGCATGTGCTATATTTATTTGGTTCGAGTGTTGAAAAGAGTGTCCAGTGTTTTGACTTTTAAATTCAATGGATTACACATTAACTTGATGGTAAGTCATATTCATACATTGATAATTGAAGATTATTATTTTCTAAGTGATACCAGCAACAGCTGAGTTATTTGAGGGTACGAATGAGCGGATGATAGATGAGTGATATATATATATATACAAGAACTCATGTTATGTGGGACTCGAACCCAGGACTAATTGATCCAAATATGCGGCTTTATACTTAATACTCATGCTGTATAGACGGACGGACGAATAAATGAATCATGCATGGTAGATTCATATTTACATTAAGTTTGGTGTAGTTATGAAGGTGTATGATTATAAAAACACAGCTAGATAACCTAACCTACTAAACTACAGAAGAAAATTGAGCGTACACTTTGTCTAATGTGTAAGCTGAAATGTGCATGAAAAATGAGTAAACCGAGAAGTATGAATGTCCAATGACAAGCATATTGTATAGGTATTGAATGACAGCTGATTTGTAACTGAACTAGTAATTGCTGTTGTTATCCGGCATAAATGTGGCTAGTGGCATAAACAAATATAAAGACAACAAAGTATACAAATTATATGCCTATGATATGAGCAATAGTGATATTATACGGGAGTGAAAATCTGCAATTGAATCTGACAATTTTTTTGTTGAAGTGTAATTTAGTACTAGTTG
The DNA here is from genome assembly GCA_907164805.1 of Brachyptera putata. Lineage (NCBI taxonomy): Eukaryota > Metazoa > Arthropoda > Insecta > Plecoptera > Taeniopterygidae > Brachyptera > Brachyptera putata. Next base: position 10,815,151 of record OU015472.1, read on the forward strand.
TCTATATAAAAATTGGTGTGTACTTATATGTCTTGGTCATCTCGTTTGAAATCGAACGAAACCGCTTATACATGAGTAATTGTTTTCATCGATATTAACTTTAGCACAATCGAAATATAATTTATTTGAGGATGAGTTTTGAGCGGTGAGAGGTATCAAAATTCTAATTGGTTGAAAAATAGACATTTTTTTAAATTTTAATATGAAAAGATGAAAACTATTCAACTTATATCGCATAATTGTGTCGCATAACTAAGTGGTGACATCGCCCTTGTGGTGCCCCGTTCAAACGATATCATCTTTCATCCATAGCCTTAATTGGAGAACAATGATTTTGCATCAAGTTTCGATGTTATTAGAAAAAAAAATCACAACTTAAAAAACATTTCTTGGCTGCATTTCTAGGCCTATACCTGTGAAAATGTTAGAATCCAAGAGAGATAATAATTCTATGTGACATCATTATGAAGTTATGAAAGTTATCTGTGTTTATTCTGCTTTATAATTGTGACAGATCTGAGATCTCATACCATTCGAAAGTTATCACGCAAAAACTGATATTTCTCTAAATCAACTTTTATCCACGCACTTTTAAAGTACCAATTTCTTTCCTTTTCGTGGGTCAGGTTTCGATGTTGTTGGGTCAGCTGTTCTTATCTAACCCTACACAGAGCCCCACCTAATCATAAATTCAGCATTCATTATACTTCATTCGGTAGAGGAAAAGAAAATATACAAGAAAACATCATTCTCAATGATAAAATCGTTCTATTCATTAATTTCTCAGCACATTTACGATTTACTAAACGGCTACGTTTCAACTGGTATGATTCTCAACTCACAACATCCATTTAAATGCATATATAGCCTAAAATAATGTGAGACGAGAATCGTACCAGTTGAGACGACGTTGCAATAGCATGAGCCTAAAGTGTTGCGAGATGAGAATGGTGCGAGTTGAGAATCGTGCCAGTTGAGAATCGTATCAGTTAAGACGAATGCGAGTTGAGAATCGTACCACTTGAGAATCGTGCCAGTTGAGACACTACGATTTACGATTTACTAAACAGCACTTTTACCACAAATATTTCATCGTTGTATTTGATTATTACCGTTGTTTGTTGTTGTTATTTGGGGATTTGAACGAGCGGGTGGTATACGATATGGAGGAAATATAAGTCTAGGAAACCCGTATGCGTTGCGGGACTCGAGCCAGGTTCGAAATGTACATTTATCTAAGTTTAATCAAGAACTGTCATCAATAAGAATATTAACTGTCAACAGCATTGTGACCTGATACATTTTATTACAGAAACAGATTGTGTGTAACTGATTTAGCCAGAAATTCAGAAACGATTTGGAATCCTTTGGAATTGAGAAGAATCTAACGGGGATGGACGATTGTATTTGTAATTAGAATTTGGGAATCTTAAAACCGTCTTATTACCCGTCCCTCGATGAAAACAATATGTATATTTTTAGTCACATATCACCGATACACCTATTCAATAAAAAACATGATTGTGAAGTATTTTTTTCAACTTGATGAATAAATATAATTGTAAATGATCGATTAATGTTATGATTGATTTTACTTCAGAAATGTCCTTCAAATCTCTAATTTTTTGTCAGCAATCAAATACACTGATATATTTTTAAATCAAGACCTATTAAAGTAAGCCCAATCCATACTTCTCATTAATAGTGGTACCTATCAATTCACACAATAAAACACAATCATATTTACACGCGCATCGACACAAGAATAAAAATTACTACAGAATTAAAATTGGGTATATAGTTTGCGATGTTCTCAAAGTTGATCTTTCCAATTTCCTTTTGGAATTTATATTAATTTCATAGTATCCCTCACTTTTATTAAAATGAATTATGTTATTTAAAAACATAAGAACAGTCAACGACTGTGTCCTTCCATCTGCTTCAAAACATCCGATACAACCTTTCATCTTTCTTCCACACCTCTCATTCACCATTCACAGACACTAATCGTCAAGCCTGGTCTAATGTCGGGTTGATTCCCACAATATAGCCCACGACCGCTTCCTTCCCACTATCCCCCAAGTATATGAAAAAAATCTCCATCCCATCATCTCATTAGTCATTCATTCAAAGCCAATTGATCACAGTTATATCCTTTTAGTGCGTCGTTAAACCCAATATGAAAATAAACCAAACTTAAAATGTTAATCTTACAGTGTGTATTTGAACTCGTTATGAATAAATAAATTTGTGAAAATTTGCGTTTTTTAATTTTCTGGGTGAACTTTGAGAGAATGTTAATTTTTCAAATTGCATTCAATTAGTAAATAATTGAGAGTTCAATTAAACGAGCAGAAATATTTAATTATCAATGCCCCAGGCAGGATTCGAACCTGTTCCTCTATTAGTATCTCGTTCGACCTTCCTATAATTGAGTTCTGATATACACTTGACGTGCCGGTGAATCGTTTAGTGTAAATATCGTGTTTAAGTTACACCCCCTCTTATCGATTATTAACTGCTACATAAGACGGTTCGGTCGGGTGTCTTGTTGTATCTGATATTGTTGGCGCGCAAGTGTTTCGATCGGTCACGTAAGGCATGCAGGCTTAGCGTGATGCGATGAAGCGTGAAACGTGATTACAATGTAAACATGACACTGAGATGCATGTTGAGTAGTTCAGTTGAGGAAACTAAATTTTTAGTATAATACTCATATTTTAAGGAGTCAATAGTTCCGGGCGAACTTCTTAATAAACGACGTATATTATTTATGTTATTATCCACATTAATTTTTGTTGTGAATAAAATGTGACATCTGTAAAACATCACAGTTATTTTGATGATTTGACTGAAATAATGATATGGTACAAGTGAATGCATGTATCGAACTTAACGTTATAACATGAAATAGAATTTTGACTTTTTTTAAAAAATCGTAAGTTGTACCATAGAATAAAGAAATTCTATGGTTGTACTAACGTTTGTAGATTTGTGGTATTATGTTTTTAATATTGTTATTAGTGAATTAGTAATGCGTCAATTAATAATAGATCAGTAATATCTATGAATATGCCTATGGACAAATGAAGTCCAAGTTAGTTATTTCGTCCATCAACTTATTTAATAGCGTATAGGTGCTCCAAAACAAGTATAATCAGACCCTAAGGATTTGGAGCAGTTAATTTTAATATGATATATTACTAAGATTTCATTAGTCGATGAGAATTCGGGTCCTAATGGGATAAATACACAACATTATATTTATAAAGTCATTATAAAGTTTTTGCTATCAAATATTTATTGAACGATGAATATGAATTCAACTTCATATAGTAACAAATATTTATTTACATTATCCTCAATTAGGTTTCTAATAAACAAATCTCAAACTTTCTCTTTATATCAAAGTCTGGAATGAAATGATATTCTCAAAGTTCAGTGAAGAACGGAGTTGCAATTTGTCGAATCCGAGAGACATAAAAGCCAATTGAGTGTCATACGACAATCTTAGGATAGATTGAATTAATTTGGTACGGGTTTGGTAGATTAAGTCAGATTGATTATGTTACTTATATTGGGTCAATTTATGTTTATTTATGGTAAGCAAAACAACAACAACACAGTCCGATAGGCAGATGAAAATAGAGACTTCCAATTGAAAGAAAAAATTAAAATATCAATTCTAATATATACATTTCACTTCCAAAATAATAATTGTAATGCAAATTTTATCACATCTATAGTCCATACTATCCCTATATCCTGTCCCCTCACAACTTTCTCCCTTACACATGTCTTCTGTTCAGTCGGTAACCCAGTCCGCTTCCCGGTCGACCTTGGCTCACTAATAAGAGGGTATTGTAGTAGCCCTATACTCCACACTTGTAGACAATAGTGAGTAATTAGTCCCTGGGAACCATGTGTACATATAAGCAAGTCGCGACTGGCAGGTGGCGAAAGCGTGGTATGGTGATGAGGCATCATCTTTCCACCGTGGAATGTCTTCAGAAAAGACAATGGGTTTTATGGTATAGTTGTTTTAAGGCGTCCCCAGTCACCATAGGGAAAAAGTTCACACCAGGGTGATTATTTTTGAAAATATTGTGAATGTTTATTATAGATCGACCGTATTTTTTTGAAATATATCAAGTAATTCTTGAGATTTACAAGCAGTTTTGGAGTCCGATAATTGAACCGTTAGGGACATTTTCGAAGTTATTTTTAATAATTGAATCATTATGGCCATTTATGGGATGATAATAAAAATTATATTTACACAAATAGTCCGACCCTGATCTCGCGTTACATACACCATTTGATTAATACTTGAGATATTTTATCGTGTGTTTTATCGATGTGTTCGTAAAACAACTGCCTTTGGTCTGAACTAACAATAAACAGTTCAACCACATGCGCTTGGCATACAAGACCAGGGAAAGTTACGTAATTTGCTGTGATAAATTAAGGTAACAGAAACTATTCATTCAAACGGTTGTATAGGTATGCTGATGAAATTTAGTTTAGCTGATAGAAGATGTGTAAATGTGTAAATTCCAAAATGTACTTAACGAATTTATCAATTGTCATTTTCATGCCAACTATCTATACTGAGTTTGGTGTATGTAACGGTTCACCGCATTTTTCAACTGATTATTCCAGAATATTCTTTGAATTTTCAAACTTTTTTCTTCACTTTAAATTTCTAATAAACTATTTCAACATATAGATCAATAGATAACAAAAAATGATACATTTTTGTGTGTGGGTTCCCTTTGATGAGACATGAAATTGCGAATCCCCCGAGCGTTAGTTGTGTGGGATAGGGGAGTCGGACGATCGTAACCTTCATCTCCCATAGATACAAGTTGATACGGAACATGAAGGTAAGAACCACCCGTTCGGTAGTAGTGTGTGATAGGGGAGACGACCGATCGGAAACTTCATTAGACAGTGGGATGAATGGTATGAGAGATGACGGTGCGAACCCCCCGGGCGATAGTGATGTGGGATATGGAAGACGGTCGTTCGGAATCTTCATTTCTCGTGAGTTGCGGTTAAGAAGATTATAGGTTTAGATTTAATAGAATGGGATATTAGGAAAGCGGTGTCTGTGGGTGTTGGTGGTGGAGGGGGGGAGGTGAGGAAATATTGTATTTTATTGTATACAATGTTTTATGATAAATGTTGGTGGGATGAAGGTGAAATGGAGAGATGGAAATGAGGAGTTTGTTGAACGGATGAGACAAATATTTCTGAAAACACTCAAAAACTAAGAATTGGAACCTATTTCAAAGAGGACCGCTTTTTATTTGGTGGGCTACTCCCCCAGCACAAATTAATACATTAATTTTTGTTTTATAATGACCTATTTTTCAAGATTCGTTAGCGAGTGCTCGTATGTATACGTGTCATTCGCAAGTATATAATAATAAACAGATATAATTTATATTGATCCAAAAAAAAAGTGTTTTAAGGTTGAAACTCTTCACATGGGGATATAAAACTGAACGACAAGTTGAATTTTATGGAAATAATACGATTTACATAATAGTATACAAAATAAAAAAAGCAATAAAGGAAGTAGAACAGTCAAAATAAAACAAATATCGAAGTAGGCTTGATAACAATTCAATGTTTTTCCTGCGAAAAATAAAATACAGTGAATCATTAAGGAAAAAAATGCATTGACAAATAAGAATAAAAAGTAGACACTGTACTTGAAGCCATTGTCTGCAGCGACAGGAAGGAGAAAAGGAGGGAAGATTTCGTTTAAAATGTTTTTATGTCATCTTCTCTTAGAAGCGTTTTGAAGTTAATGACGTTAATCTATATTCTGGAAGTACATTCTGTTCAATTGTTTTTTAGACTCAAAATGCGTATAATAGTTACCACTGTTATAATTATAATTTTGGTTTGTTTTTAGGCAAAATAGATTTCCTTCAAATTATTCAGAGTAAATATTTATTTTCAGTCCATTTTATTCAGTCCATTCAGTTTATTTTTCAGTTAATGTATGAAATGTTAGTAGACCCGCAGACTAATCAACTTTTTGTGACTTTGTGGGTCTCAAAATTGCACTCAAATCTACGTAAGAACATGAATAAAAATCCTTTGAAAAAACATTCAATTCACACATCACAATCCACATGTAACAATTGAACTGATGGGTACAATATGTTTCGAACAGATTAGGGAAAATCAAAGCTAAGAACTCTCTCCATACCTCTATACTCATTGCCAATGTCTGCAAGAGTAACATTTTCCGATCGTTGTGGGCTTCGGACTGGCTGATAGTCAATCGGCATCTTGTCGCACTTTCCAGCAGTCACTTGATACCCTACATGATGAGGGGTGTAGATGGAAGTGTGAGTAAAGTAGAGTGGATACAGATTTGTATTAATTAAGCATTCAATGACATGAATGGAAGTAGGATATCTATCGTCGTTGATTATTAGTTAGAGAGCCGGTATGAATGGTTAATAATAGTTAATAATAGTTAATAGTTATCAACTTCTTCATAGACATTCATAAAATTATATCAGTTATAGGTTTATGACTGCGATATTTTTCATAATAATTTAAAGAAATCAAGAAGATGTCGAACACAAATTCGTTTGATTATGAAAAAGTATTTACGTTTTTAATCGTTTAACATTTGGAATGTGTTTCTTCGCTCGATAGTTTTGAGAAGGTCAATGTTCGCTTCAATAGAATCTACAATTGTTGATACCAAAGACGAGAGAAAGGTGAAAATATCAGTATTTTTATTCTTATAAAAGTCTATTGTTCTATGGATTGGAAATTTACCTAACAATACACAACTTATTATTCATAATAGTTGCATTTTTCATGTAATATTGCTATTGAATTTCACTTTCTTCGACGTGTTTATCATGTTTTAGATAGTTTTTTCGGCAAAATCTTTGATTTTGAATCGTCGAAATATTATGCTACCTACTATGAATATCTCATTGGAATTTTCAAATTCAGACTGTCATTTTTGAAAACGGTATACCGAACTCCAATGATTCAAAACTTAAAATGCACTTCCAAGCTGAGAAGTCTGCCTTCCCACTAAGAGTTTCCATTTACTTAAAGTTTGTTTCGTTCATTTTTCCATCGATCATTCGAACCAATATCTTGTGTGTCTTTTTTGATAGATCATGGTTTTTTCTCGATGGAGAGTAATTTCATTGTAGCACTGAGATGCGAAACAGACAAAATTAACAACACTCAACAAATTTCCCTCTTATACATTTTAGGAGTAGGAATCATATTGTCTCCCCTCCCTAAATTCTCATGCACAAAACTATATATATTAAATCTCATAAAGTTTGTAAAATTATACCTTTCTTAATTGTAACACAATAGAGGATTTCCTCTCTCTATAAACTTCATAAGTTATTTACAAGCTATTCAATTACTTCATGTAGAAGTCAAATTGCAGTCATGTTAGGTTGTAATTCATTACCGGATTTTACCCAATTGTTTCCTTCCTCTCCCATGCGTTGAAATCTCTATCCAACAAAAACCCAATCTAAACTAAATCGAAGCACAATTTCAATAAAACTGGAACATAATCTAGCTTCATATAATATAAACGTAATTCTGCGTGCAGATTATATCTCACTTTGATTCTAGTTCAGATTTTTTTATAGATAAAGTTCTTAAGATTGCCTATTTGGGAGTTACGTAAAAAATGAGTATACATTAAAATGAGTGATACGTAAGCTACAAGCCTCGAGTTACGATACGGTATTCTTTAGATCCATTATCGAAATGTTTATGATATAACTATCATACTTCAAGTGACAACCGCTGCATTGCATATCATTGTGGTCAGCTGAATAGCTGATCAATGATGACGAAGTGTAGAGGGCCTATTCCTGTAACATTTATAAAATCGCTGTCGAGTCTAAAATGATTTATCAAAATTAAAATTTCTCCAGTACATTGATGGTATACCATGTGTTCATGAGGTCATTTATTGTAAAGTTATGTATATCATATTGTTATTCTTCGTATATATTTTACTTCAATTTATTTATTGATTATAAACACTGAACCGAAATCAATAAGATGGAAAGGGAAAGACTTTTATCTGCGGCGGAAAAGTATGGTTACAGTCCTGGTGATGAAATTCATTGTTTTTGAATAATTAGAATGGGATGATAAGATTAGTGATTACCCTGTGGTGCCTTGTCCGAACGATCCTACCTTTGATCTATAGCCTTAATTGGAGAACAATAATTTTGTATCAAGTTTTGATTCTGATTAAAAAGATTTTAATAGATTATTTTTTTAAATTTCTCAATGAAATCTGATGGTTCCAAAGTTATTACTTGAAAATCGATATTCCGCTAAATCTGCAATTTCTCTCTCATACCGTGTAGTGTAGATTAATGACCCCATCAAGAGCTAGGTTACTTTGGAGGAGGATCTCCTTCTTATCGCGTGCATGTGTGTATTGGTTGGCTAGTTACACGGCTGCTAGCTGGCAGACTTTTCCAACTTATTGATTACTTGTGGGCCTTTCTTCATGAACGCATACACATCTTGCGATATGTTTCACGAAATCAGAACGAAACTTGAATATAAGTGTTCGTTTTTATTGAAATGTAACCTAGTTTTTATTAATAATGTATTTTTATTTTTATTCGGAACATTGCATGTTCACAATTATATTCATATTTAACATTGTATTCGTGGACTGTACACATGTTATCTGTAGTTTTGTTTCAGTAATGAAATAATTTAATTCTATAATATTATAAAAACACCTACATACTTGGTTAAAGCAGATGATTGAGATGGAGAAAGATGAGAAAAGGAAAAAATAAGTCATCTAAATGGTTAAGAAATATATAGCAATTGAATTACTTCTGAATCTGAATACCAACAAATTTGACGATTCGCATTTCATTATTATTTATACATCGAGATGAGATCAAGGACAGAATATGTTGAACAAAACCCATAAAATAGTGAGAAAAAGCATTGATCATAAATTTCATAGTAATTCTATCACAGCATCGTAAGGGCATAATTCAGGTAAATTTCATCAATCTAATCACATCCAAAAACTACGGTATCATTTCGTTAAATCAGAAACTTTTATCTATCTTATTTTATTATGTTGTAAGCTTGCTGGGTCTGATCGAAAGACAGACATATTGGCTGCTCGGTTCAACATACTTTTCCTTACTTCTTCCTTGGATTACAGCTATCGTACAGATAGATAGGCAACAGCGTTCTATAAGTGTGAAACCAGCTAGAGGCATGTACTAAAACCAAAAGGTGTATTTTCACCACGGTACCCCCTCTCCCCCTCCCCCCAGTATCCGCGCGGAACAAACATACCTCTTTATAGAATTGATTTTCTCAAATGAGCAGTTCTAAATTTTCACTAATATAACCTCTGTAGAATCAACATCTTCTTTCTTCACATACAACTTACCATTCAGTTTTATTTCTACCAAATAATTAATTGACTGCACATTCAGGCCCAGTTACTCGATCACGTCCGAGTCTTCATTAGGCCTACTATATTTCTTGCACAGTTAATCCACTCGCAATACATATTAATGTAGTCCATAAATAAGTAACGCCACAAGAAACTAGTTTGGCAGGATATAATAAAGCGCGAATAAAGAATTAAAAAGCAATTATTTATGTTAAACAAAATATGGACTTCCTATAATATTTATATCTTCATGAAGAAACCCTATGGTTGACTTTATTAGGCCCGGTTTTACAAATTGATAGTTGGTGGATCAAGCAATTGTTAGCGAATTAACTCGTGTATCACCCTTGGTTACAAATGCTATTTTTATACATTTAACTAATAGTTAGTGGATCAGTACTTGAACGACTAAGATTCGTAAAATTGGACCTTGGTGATATTGTACATCAAGTTTTGAAAAGATGGCCGCAGACCTAATCAAGTTGTTAATTATAATCACTGATGATTACCTAATTAAACGTTTCGATTGATTGATTGATTGAATTACATATTGTATAATTAACGAAGTAGCCTACTTTATGAGAACTAAGATTTATTGGTTTTATTGAATTATGAATAAGGTGACGGAAAGATAAGATAGCAGCAGTTGTGTAACTAGGAATTATGGGCCCCAGGGCTAAGGACTCACACACAAGGCCCCCCTCCCCCTCCCCTTCCCCGCCTCGAAAATAAACATGTAGGCCTACATTTGAGCGAACGTATGTTACGATAGTGTGCTACATAGGACCACAGCAGTTACGCCACATAGTCAAACTTCTTAATTATGAGAACTATGTTACATCTTTTGCGCCCCCCTTCCCCCCCCTTCCATACCTCATTTATATTTTCCATGAATGGTGACATGAGTATTAGGGAGTCAATTTATGAATAATTCCCTACAAATATTGACAATTACTTTCTAAATTATGTGCATTTACAAATTCACATTTATTTTTAGACGATCCTTTATACGTATTTTAGATGATACAACATGGTCCCCCCTAAGGTTCTGCTGTAGTTACGCCACAGGGTGAAAGAATTTTATCAGGTTGTTCGGACAGTGCGAAGGTGTCGGTCGTTGTCCTTTAGCTAGGGGATATAAGTTCTATGCGTCATTAAATACGTTGAAGGAAAAGTGAAACACTTTCGCTAATCTGTCAGAGACGGACATTTTTATCACAGATAATTAACTTTAATTAAGTACGCAAATTAACTTTGAGAAGAAAAACGATATCGTTTTTTTTTTGTTAAACTTTCATAAAGTTGCTGCTAAATTTTTTAATGTAGATATTGTAGATGTTTCTGAACTCGCGTGTTGACCTTCAGTGATCGAATTTTAACGTTTAATAAAAGTACCATGTTAATATAAGTTGAATATCGATGATACTTCAAATACATAAGTCCCCCGTGGCTCAGTCAACTAAAGCACTGCGTTAGATACTGAGGCTACATACCGAATCTTAGGAAACTCAAATTTCAGAAAAAAACAAATGTTCGAACTGTCGGAGGTATGGGTTTCCTAAGATTTGGTTAGTCGAGTACGCGAAGTGTCGCACAAATGGGTTCTCTAAGATTTATTTTCTCGAGGATTTGATATGCTGCCGATACTGAAGGCAGGACGGTTGGGATCCGGTGTACGAAATTTGTATTTTGTGATCCTGCTTTTACGTATCCTCACTTTATTGTTTCTCTATCATCTGCTCATTCGTACCTCCAATAATCTAGCTGTTGATGTTAACATATATACAGTCGTTATCATACAGAAAGAACTAGTTGGAGACAGTTGGTCGCAATTGGTTTTACAGGCCTATTTTTATTTTGATATAAGTAAAATGTTGCCTATCACTGGGAATTCAAGATTGGAACTCTTTCCCATAGTTCACATTTTTTCCACGTTTGTCGACGGGTAGTCAAAACTCGACTGATTCTAAGCTTGTCTGATGTATTAAAAATCGGTTAAAGCAGCGATAGATTCGAGTTTAGAAAGATTCGGGATTAGACAGACCATATAATGGTTCGTTCTAAAAGATATGAGCTTCGAATGATATGAGTTTAGAAAGATACGAATCTAGAATGATACGAGCCTGGACCTGTTGTGTCACATCTCAGAGTTCACGGATCTTTCGCGGTGTGAACTCTGATAAAACATTTCAATACAAAATAGATTTCACTAAAAATAATCTACGTTTCCAACGGATCATTATTATAATAAAACACACATTCTGATTTCCCCGCGTCATTGGCTACACGCGAACGATCGAATTCGTCTCCACCGCCTCCCCGATTTCAACCCACTAAATTTTCCATAGATTTCTATCGTGCCGCCCCGGTGTCTCAGTCAACTATCGCTAGCGGTAGAAACTCAAGTCATCGTTGGGCGTGGGTTCGAGTCCCGCATAAGGTATGGGTTTTTGTAAAAGTCCTATCATCACTCCATCGTTTCATTCGCTCATTCGTACCCCCGTATAACCTAGCTGTTGGTGGGGTCGTTATGCAGCTAAAAAAGAAAGATTCCTATATAAAGTAACTGAAAAAAACATATCTGAATCACCAGATACTATCATTGATATCCCAGCTGACCTGTAGATAACATTATTCATGTACGGTATTTACTGTACGTCATGTTCTGTCATGCGCAATGAGACGGATTACGTGTAACGGTGGTTTACCGTGCCGTGGTGCTTCGCAGAAGGAGAACGCCACGCGCACGCGCACAATACCATAATGACAGGTGGACTGACTTTTTGTGATTACCACATGGAAGCGTGCCGTGCCATGATAATGCGGTAGGATAAAAGACGTTTTGTAGGAAATTAAATATAAATTAATTTTAATCGGATATATTTTATTATAGCTTTTTTATCCTTTTACGTTGAACTGGAATTTCCTTTTACGAAGTGATATAGTATTATATGTATTGTATTAGTTTTTTAGTATAGTATTATTGTAGACTATATTGTATGGGGAGATTGCATGTATTTTAGGTTACCATAGCAACTGAAAAAGTAGGGGACAAACAAACGTAGTGATTGTAAAACCAAGTCTGGGGGGGGTGTTGTTATCTAATAGTTACGATCATATTCATTTAATTGTATTAGGTTTCAATGACGCACGATAATGATTATTAATTAAGATTTATTGGCGTCGAATTAATGATTAATGAGATGATGAGATGAAGGTTCTTAGGTGATGGCAAGGATAATGGGGCGAAAGCTGTCGTGGCTTATATTGTAAGAACTATCCCAGCATTAGCGGATACACTACAGAGAGTATCCACGAGAAACCCTGTAAAGATGGACTGTGGTTGGGATCGAACCAATGCCCGATATGCCAATCACCTTCCGGATCACAGAAAGCAACACGTTAACCGCTGAACTAAATGTGCCGGTACAATATTCAATGACATCTGTCTTGAAAAAAACTACCAATACAAGTTTTTCCAATTTGGTCTGACGTTGCTCTCGCCTTATCCATCGTTATACTGCTTGACCGTGGGTCCGCAGGTTAATTGACTCAGTTCGTTAGATTAGACTACATGTTAGTTCAGTTTGTAGATAAAGTAGTGAGATTAGGATTTTAGTTACGATTTTGGTTAAAAATTTGTTAGTTACGATTTTGGTTAAAAATTTGTTAGTTACGATTTTGGTTAAAAATTAGTTTCAGACTATGTTGGGATGGTGTTAGGATATATTACGCTTGGTATGAGTTTCGTTTTAGGATACTGATGATGAGAAACAAATCATTCATTAAAAGTTATTTTCATTTATTTATTGAAGTTCATAATTTTCGGACACACCACAGAATAACTTCTCACAGTTTCTGGTTCAACCTTTATATTATTTCATTCACTTTCGGATGGAGATAATAACTGACAGGAAGTCAACATGCATACTCGTTTTCTTTTTTGACAAGTTTTATGAAAATGCATCTCAAGTTATTCTGGTTTCTTCAAATTCAACTCTTGTTTGAATATAGAATGTGAAGTTGGCAAAAAGTTCGGAGGAATTAACCGACAACTTATACATTTAGAGATAGAATATCTCGTTCACTAAATACCACATCTGTAATGTACTCATAATTATATTGCTCTTGCAAACTTTTTAGAAGCATGATATTTTACTAAAACTTCAAAGTATATGTTATTATTCAACACGCAATTTCTATAAATTGGAGCAGTTTTTAAGGTGAATGTATTTCTTCTGAGGTCTTCATTCACATCCCATATACTTATACATACGCAGCGGCTCCTTAGTCAGTTCATAAACCGTGGGCCAGTCCAGTACACATGCACACAACCAGGAACCTCATTCCTGTCAGTTGTGACTCGTATCTTTCATTTGCTATATACTCCAGTCAAACTAAGATTTAGCCTCAAACAAATTCTAACAGAAAATTTGTTCAGTGAATTTTGATGGGCCCAGTATCTCAAACTGAAGTAGAAAAAGATTGCTCAAATCGGAGACGCCATTTTATTATTAATCAAATTTTCATGAGAATCTATTTTATTTTTTATTGGCCGTCGTGAGTGAATTACATTTCCAAGCTCTATACTGGAATTACTAGAGAATGTTTCACACAATATGAAAAAAAAAAGAATAATCAGATGAGATTGCTATGATATTGTGATTAAATTCAAACTGATCCCAAATTTCATTGATCACATCTAGTGAACAAGGCTCAGTAGTTACAAATGTAACCTCAACGAAATCTCATTAAGTGATATAACTACCAGATGTAAAGTTTGCTCAAATTGAGGTGGCCAATCGTGATTGTCGAGGAACGAAATTTTATATCGACACTGGGTAAGCAGTGGTGGATAGATGGTCACAGACTGAACGCGTGGTGCCAGTTGCGATCGGATCTGATGACAGGTTCTCTCGCGAGAGCCAAACCGCGGTCGACCAAAGTTGCAAAAATCAAGGGCCTAACTTAGGTTAAGAGCGATAACGGGAGAACGGCGAGTCTGATCGAGACCGGATTGGTATCAGCAGATAGGTATTGACCAGACAAACATTTCGTCGTCACACCCATCTCGTTGTGAATCTCCGATCCTGCCCGGCGGCAGAAACAACAATTTAACACTGTTTTAAGATTGTATTGCCCATAAGTGAACTGCAAATCGTGATTGTCGAGGAACAAAATTTTATATCGACACTGAGTAAGCAGTGGTGGATAGATGGTCACAGACTGAACGCGTGGTGCCAGTTGCGATCGGATCTGATGACAGGTTCTCTCGCGAGAGCCAAACCGCGGTCGACCAAAGTTGCAAAAATCAAGGGCCTAACGCAGGTTAAGAGCGATAACGGGAGAACGGCGAGTCTGATCGAGACCGGATTGGTATCAGCAGATAGGTATTGACCAGACGAACATTTCGTCGTCACACCCATCTCGTTGTGAATCTCCGATCCTGCCCGGCGGCAGAAACAACAATTTAACACTGTTTTAACATTGTATTGCCCATAAGTGAACTGCAAATCGTGATTGTCGAGGAACAAAATTTTATATCGACACTGAAAAAGCAGTGGTGGATAGATGGTCACAGACTGAACGCGTGGTGCCAGTTGCGACCGGATCTGATGACAGGTTCTCTCGCGAGAGCCAAACCGCGGTCGACCAAAGTTGCAAAAATCAAGGGCCTAACTTAGGTTAAGAGCGATAACGGGAGAACGGCGAGTCTGATCGAGACCGGATTGGTATCAGCAGATAGGTATTGACCAGACAAACATTTCGTCGTCACACCCATCTCGTTGTGAATCTCCGATCCTGCCCGGCGGCAGAAACAACAATTAAACACTGTTTTAACATTGTATTGCCCATAAGTGAACTGCAAATCGTGATTGTCGAGGAACGAAATTTATATCGACACTGGGTAAGCAGTGGTGGATAGATGGTCACAGACTGAACGCGTGGTGCCAGTTGCGTCCGGATCTGATGACAGGTTCTCACGCGAGAGCCAAACCGCGGTCGACCAAAGTTGCAAAAATCAAGGGCCTAACGCAGGTTAAGAGCGATAACGGGAGAACGGCGAGTCTGATCGAGACCGGATTGGTATCAGCAGATAGGTATTGACCAGACAAATATTCCGTCGTCACACTCATCTCGTTGTGAATCTCCGATCCTGCCCGGCGGCAGAAACAACAATTTAACACTGTTTCAACATTGTATTGCCCATTAGTGAACTGCAAATCGTGATTGTCGAGGAACAAAATTTTATAAAGACACTGAGTAAGCAGTGGTGGATGGATGGTCACAGACTGAACGCGTGGTGCCAGTTGCGTCCGGATCTAATGACAGGTTCTCACGCGAGAGCCAAAACGCGGTCGACCAAAGTTGCAAAAATCAAGGGCCTAACGCAGGTTAAGAGCGATAACAGGAGAACGGCAAGTCTGATCGAGACCGGATTGGTATCAGCAGATAGGTATTGACCAGACAAACATTTCGTCGTCACACTCATCTCGTTGTGGATCTCCGATCCTGCCCGGCGTCAGAAACAATAATGTAACATTGTTTTAACATTGTATTCCCCATAAGTGAACTGCAAATCGTGATTGTCAAGGAACAAAATTTTATAAAGACACTGAGTAAGCAGTGGTGGATGGATGGTCACAGACTGAACGCGTGGTGCCAGTTGCGTCCGGATCTGATGACAGGTTCTCACGCGAGAGCCAAACCACGGTCGACCAAAGTTGCAAAAATCAAGGGCCTAACGCAGGTTAAGAGCGATAACGGGAGAACGGCGAGTCTGATCGAGACCGGATTGGTATCAGCAGATAGGTATTGACCAGACAAACATTTCGTCGTCACACTCATCTCGTTGTGAATCTCCGATCCTGCCCGGCGGCAGAAACAACAATTTAACACTGTTTTAACATTGTATTGCCCATAAGTGAACTGCAAATCGTGATTGTCGAGGAACGAAATTCTATTTCGGCACTGGGTAAGCAGTGGTGGATAGATGGTCACAGACTGAACGCGTGGTGCCAGTTGCGTCCGGATCTGATGACAGGTTCTCACGCGAGAGCCAAACCGCGGTCGACCAAAGTTGCAAAAATCAAGGGCCTAACCTAGGTTAAGAGCGATAACGGGAGAACGGCGAGTCTGATCGAGACCGGATTGGTATCAGCAGATAGGTATTGACCAGACAAACATTTCGTCGTCACACTCATCTCGTTGTGGATCTCCGATCCTGCCCGGCGTCAGAAACAACAATGTAACATTGTTTTATCATTGTATTCCCCATAAGCGAACTGCAAATCGTGATTGTCGAGGAACGAAATCTTATATCGACACTGGGTAAGCAGTGGTGGATAGATGGTCACAGACTGAACGCGTGGTGCCAGTTGCGACCGGATCTGATGACAGGTTCTCACGCGAGAGCCAAACCGCGGTCGACCAAAGTTGCAAAAATCAAGGGCCTAACCTAGGTTAAGAGCGATAACGGGAGAACGGCGAGTCTGATCTGGACCGGATTGGTATCAGCAGATAGGTATTGACCAGACAAACATTTCGTCGTCACACTCATCTCGTTGTGAATCTCCGATCCTGCCCGGCGACAGAAACAACAATTTAACACTGTTTTAACATTGTATTGCCCATAAGTGAACTGCAAATCGTGATTGTCGAGGAACAAAATTTTATAAAGACACTGAGTAAGCAGTGGTGGATAGATGGTCACAGACTGAACGCGTGGTGCCAGTTGCGTCCGGATCTAATGACAGGTTCTCACGCGAGAGCCAAACCGCGGTCGACCAAAGTTGCAAAAATCAAGGGCCTAACGCAGGTTAAGAGCGATAACAGGAGAACGGCGAGTCTGATCGAGACCGGATTGGTATCAGCAGATAGGTATTGACCAGACAAACATTTCGTCGTCACACTCATCTCGTTGTGGATCTCCGATCCTGCCCGGCGTCAGAAACAAAAATGTAACATTGTTTTATCATTGTATTCCCCATAAGCGAACTGCAAATCGTGATTGTCGAGGAACGAAATCTTATATCGACACTGGGTGAACAGTGGTGGATAGATGGTCACAGACTGAACGCGTGGTGCCAGTTGCGACCGGATCTGATGACAGGTTCTCTCGCGAGAGCCAAACCGCGGTCGACCAAAGTTGCAAAAATCAAGGGCCTAACTTAGGTTAAGAGCGATAACGGGAGAACGGCGAGTCTGATCGAGACCGGATTGGTATCAGCAGATAGGTATTGACCAGACAAACATTTCGTCGTCACACTCATCTCGTTGTGGATCTCCGATCCTGCCCGGCGTCAGAAACAAAAATGTAACATTGTTTTATCATTGTATTCCCCATAAGCGAACTGCAAATCGTGATTGTCGAGGAACGAAATCTTATATCGACACTGGGTAAGCAGTGGTGGATAGATGGTCACAGACTGAACGCGTGGTGCCAGTTGCGTCCGGATCTGATGACAGGTTCTCACGCGAGAGCCAAACCGCGGTCGACCAAAGTTGCAAAAATCAAGGGCCTAACTTAGGTTAAGAGCGATAACGGGAGAACGGCGAGTCTGATCGAGACCGGATTGGTATCAGCAGATAGGTATTGACCAGACAAACATTTCGTCGTCACACTCATCTCGTTGTGAATCTCCTTTCTCGCACGGCGTCAGAAACAAAAATGTAACATTGTTTTATTATTGTATTCCCCATAAGCGAACTGCAAATCGTGATTGTCGATGAACGAAGTTTTATATCGACACTGGGTAAGCAGTGGTGGATAGATGGTCACGGACTGAACGTGTGGTGCCAGTTGCGTCCGTATCTGATGACAGGTTCGCTTGTAAGACCCAGAACGCGATCGACCGAAGTTGCAAATATCAAGGGCCCAACTTAGGTTAAGAGCGATAACGGGAGAACGGCGAGTCTGATCGAGACCGGATTGGTATCAGCAGATAGGTATTGACCAGACGAACATTTCGTCGTCACACTCATCTCGTTGTGAATCTCCGATCCTGCCCGGCGGCAGAAACAAAAATGTAACATTGTTGTATTATTGTATTCCCCATAAGCGAACTGCAAATCGTGATTGTCGGGGAACGAAATTCTATATCGACACTGGGTAAGCAGTGGTGGATGGAGGGTAACGGACTACACGCGTGGTGCCAGTTGCGTTCGGATCTGATGTCACGTTCTTCCGCGAAAACCAAACTGCGATCGACGAAGTTGCAACAATCAAAGGGCCATCTTAGGTTAAGAGCGATAACGGGGGAACGGCGAGTTGTCATCAGAAAGCTTGTATTCCGCAGAGTACAATGAACCATCTTCTGAAAGTAATAAAAAACAAACAGCATGGGTTACCATGGTGATAAGAAAATTTGACTGGCAGTTAATCATGTTGGCAATTCCAGGCCCAACCGGTGCGCTATTAATTAAGCTTCAGTCTTCTACTTTTACCATTCGTTTCGTTTTTCTCGTTACCTTCTCGCCTCCTCATGTGTGAAGGGCAAGCGAAATGCATCATGTATCAAAATAATCTACGGAGATTAATAATTTATTCTGGTCATTATTCATCGTTACTCGCTTAAAACGGTATTTTTAAGTGTATAGAATATGACGAGTAGTAAACAGATCGGCGAAAGAGATTGTTAGATAGGCTACATGGATTTGCATTGTGTCTTGATTTTTTTCTGAAACCTATTGTATCGAAAAGCAAAAAGTTGTATTGAATGAAATGATGGAAGTTGGTCCGAAGTGATGCCATTCATTACTGCAATTGTGAGGGACAACTATGGTTATTGAAACTAAGGTATTGAAAATAACTGTAGTTCCTCTTTATTAGAATTTCGATACATCATAACGTTCGAACGCTATCACAGAAAAAACTGATATGCCGTTAAATCAACTCCTATCCAAGGGAAGAACTTTTTAAAACTTGCGAATTATAGTAATTTCATGTTAGAAACTATTGTTCTTACTAATAATGAAACGAATATCAATAGAAATCGTTTTTAACCGAGTGTTAACTATCTCCACATTTCGCCTGAATTAGCCGCTCCACATTTCAGTATCTAATTATTTGCTTGTCATTTCCACTACCTCCTTTAAACCACTAGTTTACCAGAACAGCGTTGAATCATCTTATCAAGTGCTTGAGTGGTTCTTGAAAATCAGAATATCTCGAGTATCACCTGGACTGGATATGCGCTGGCATTAGAACTGGATCCATATTTAGGTATCCCAGAAGAGCTTATAATATGAGTTGTGAATATGAAAAAGTGAATATTATACTGTACACTCTACACAAATGGAAGCTCTATCTCTATTATAGGTCTAAAACCTCTGTATGAGTTTCTTGTCAATTTTTTCCCTCCTAAATTAAGCAGTACTCATATCAACATTAAATGAATATTAAGATCAACATATTCAACAAACTGAATTTTTAATTGGAAACTGAGAGCGGATATTTAGTACCATACGCACCTACATCACACTTCAATCAGTCAAATCGTTTCTTAAATTTGTATTCTCAAAATATAAATTATTATTTTTAAATTTTCATCAATATTTTATATTCAGCAAATTAACTCGCTGTTGATTTGGTCCTTTTCTCTGACAATCACTTCATCGCTTAAATTTCGTCCAAGACGCTCGCATCTTTCAATCGATCTCTTATGTTATTTGAGCATGTTCGCCAGACAATCATAGCGACTTGAAAAATGTGTAGCAAACTAACTAGTACTGACGTTGTAACTAAACAATACAGTTTGGGGGACATTGTTGTCGACTTATCACAACAATGCGTCACTGCACTCGAATTGAACCTTTGTAATGTAGACGTGCATGTTGCATGTCAACCTATATCGGCATAATATGTGTTATGTTGTTATAGCAACTAGCAGAGTAGGGGGCAAAGAAACGAAAACTTAAGTTGTGAACACAATTTGAGGACATTTTTGATCAACTTATCACAACAATGCTTGACACCACTCAAAATAAAACTATAGTAATGATGGAGGTGGATGGTTGCTGAACTAACCCACCAACAAAGAAGTGATTTGGGAGTACGAATACGAGCGGATTGAATGAATGATTTTCACAAAAACATTTGTCTTATGCGGGACTCGAACCCACGCTCCACTTGTCTACAGTTTCTAAGATAATGCCGTGAGAGACTATGCAAGAGGCGGCGCCAGCAGTAACCATTCTACGGTTTGTTTGAGGAATTACCTCATCCTACACCGTATAGCACGACCAAAAGTCATCGAGACAGAACTTCGATCGATCAATTCGCCTCACAAATTACGAATAATCACTATTATCCGTGTGATTTCCTCAAATTACTGTAATTTACTGGACTGGTATGCAATTGTAATGAACCGATCTATTTACAATACTGGTTGTAAAAGGTCGACATCCCGACCTTTAGGACAAATGATAGGACGAACGATCGGCTTAGATCCGTCAACTCTTCGAGATTAGAAATATATATATATATATATATATATAGGGTTTAGCAACGCACTTGAACGCGCTCGCTTCATGTGATCCGGGAGGCGAGGGGAATTCCAAACCCAGTTCGATCCCCGCCGCCGACCATCTTTACAGGGGTGTTTCATGGTTTCCCTCTGTAGTCCATCCCACTATCCTTCTCATTACCCTAACAACCTTCATCTCATCATCCCATTATCTCATTAATCATCCATCCGACGCCATTAGATCTCAGTTATCATAACAGTGCGTCGTTAAACACAATATAAATAAATAAGCAACGCACTTCAATGATAACCAAGATCTATTGTTGTCAGTGGATGATTAATGAGATTGTAAATATATGAGATGAAACGTAATTTTCTCAGGATTTTTGGATAGTCGTAATGAAGCGATCGTAACCATCTCTGTGTTCACTTCAACGGTAGAAGGTACCTAACCATGAAGAACATAAAGTAAGGAAGGTCAACCATGACGGGGAATCGAACCCTGGTGTCATACATGACGGTTCAGTGCACTAGCGACTGAATAACCCTGCACAGTCGATAGATTAAAAGCATTCCAATCCAATCGGCTATTTTCCATGTATACTAACGTTACCACGTTGTAGTTTCGAGCTGTCTATCAATAACATGGCGAAAATAATGAACTTTTATCGATATAGACCATTGAAAGAAGAATTTTTCACTTCAGAATAGCACACAGGTGCGCAGGGGAGGGGTGAGGAGGAAACCCCCCCCTTGCGTAACCCTCCCCCCCCCCCCAATACGACTTATGCTTCTGTCCATCCCCCTCTCCACCCCCCTCACTCTATATCCCTGGACACCCCAACAAACACTCATATTCAACAAAATACAAGATAACTTGGGTTAAAATGCTCGAAACGCATTCAACTTATAGTTGGAATTATGTTCTTCATTACCGTTTCATGCATGAAAACAGAAAGGCAAATACATGTGATCACGTAATTTCTCGCAGATCATTTCATACTACATTGAATTCTTCTTTGTGGAAGATATCTCGCACACATCAGAAAAAAACAGTACACTACTTGATCGAGTTAACGTCGAGGATCACAAAAATCCGATTCACAATATAATTTGAACTTCATTCACCACGCAATACTGAAAGACCCAAGAATTCACCCTCCGTTTACCTATTTCCGGAGAACGTCTGCGTTGAGAACAAGCAAGAGTTGCGTATCCATATTTAGTTACAATCCAAGCAGCAATGAATCAAAACAAAGTCGCAATGTTGCTTAGCAACCCCAACAACAGCTAGGATATTCGGAAACAAAGACTCAATCATAATGTTTGGTCCAGAGTTAATTTACCTGAAGAAATGTCAACTACACTCGCAAGTAAATAACAGTTTCATTTCTTGTGAAACAAACTGAAAAAAACGCGACGTACGTTTTTTTCCTTGTCATGCTTCCTTGGTTGTGTACTCATACTAATTGAAATTGTCTTCTCTTTTCTTTCCGCAGAAATCTCTTGAAATGTGATTAATACACCAACCAAAGAGCCACCGATGTGGAAACAATATGGCGGCGCTGACCTTGGGATTAACATGCAAGCTGTTTGTGGGACTGCTGATTGGAGTATTTATTATCAACACAAACGCACAAGGTAAGATTAATATTAATAAGTATTCAATTAATTAGTCTAATTCGTCATATATACGTTTAACGATGACGTTAGAGGTTGGTAAATATATTATTAATCATCATAAAAATTACATTCCGATACATTGAATTGAATTGAATATTGAAGTTTCACGGCGCGTCAACGACGAGGTTATATTGCGCCGGAAATTCAGATGAAGAACCATCACTCCATCACTTTTCTTTAAATTTAGATAAAGAAAAGTGATGGAATGTGATGGGGGTTAGACGAAGAAGATTGTTAAGGGCAGTTGAAAAGAGACGTGATGAAATTAGGAAGAGAAGAGATAGTGTGCGTGAGAGAGAGAGAGAGAGAGAGAGAGAGAGACAGAGAGAGAGAGAGAGAGAGAGAGAGAATTAGAGTATGAATAAGATGTGGAAGAAAAGATGATGTATCAATTCATGATTCATGATTCTGAATCTCCAAGAGAACTTGAAAATATGCTAATTATCAAATTTCATCAAATTAATAATAATAATTCATAATAATTATAATACATTAGATGTTCTCGAACAATTAGAGGATCAATATTTCAAATTTTAATTGAAAAGATTTATATATTGTCGATACATAGTTCTATTGGTATGCTTTGAAACCATCAATCTATACTTTGTAATAGTCTCCCACTTGGCTCAGTCAATGATCGCTTGCGATAGAAACTGCACTCAGGTTGGACGTAGGTTCGAGTCCAGCATAAAGCATGCGTTTTTGTGAACGTCCTTTCACCCATCATCACTTCATCGTTTCATTATCACCCACTCGTCCGTATCCTCGTATAACCTAGCTGTTAGTGGGTTCGTTAAGCAGCAAGCAGCAAAAAAAATCTGTATAGATTTATTTGCCATGTATTAAAAAGATCGCGCTCTTATATATATTTATACATCTGCAATTACAACTAAGCATGTGAAACTTATTCTCAATTTTAATTACTATTTAGTACAATTTAAACATATATTTAAAGGGAAAAACCATGCTTTTAATTATCATGTTTTTTAACTTCGAATGGGTTTGCGTGCTGAATATATCACTGGTTATTTAGTCTATTTCGTGCCACCATCAGCCGATCGTCAGTTCCCCCTATCCAGTAACACTATCGCTGGGAAGTCTAGATTTACTCGTGAAAGGAAGTGCATAATTAGCCATCTCGAAACACATTATGTATCAATGTATTTAAATGTGTACATCTCGAAATTCAAGGTGAGAAAAGAGTGATTCTTATTCTCAGGAATTTAACAACAGTTGTACACTGTTGTGAAGGCGAGTATATAGGATGCACAGTTTAGTTGGGCCCATTATTAAAAAGATGTAATAATTAAAGTTCTAGGTGGCTATTTAATGAATTAACTCGTTTGTTTCCTTAATTACACGAACAACAGCTTGGTTATTTGGATTCAAGTTGAAAGTTACTAAAAAGAATAATAGAGAAATGTATCTTTTAAATGCTCACAGTGGATGTAATTAATTGCGTCAAATGTGATGTCTCCAATTTGCGAATATCAATCGATCTATTTTTCGATCGTGTTAATTTTCAGCAAATTATGTTTTAACTGAATTCAGTGCTTGTATAATGTCAATTAAATAGAATGTTTACAATGAAATGAACATGCACACATATAATATAGCCGTCCTCGGTAGCTCAGTCAGCTGAGGCACCGCTTCAGAAACTGAAGTCACCGTTGGGCGTGGGTTCGAGTCCCGCATAAGGCATGGGTTTTTGTAATCACTTTTTTTACACTCATCATTACTTCATAGTTCCATAATCACCCGCTCATTCGTACCCCCGTATAGCCTAGCTGTTGGTGGGGTCGTTAAGCAAACAATAATCAATCAATCAATCGTATGATATACATGTCATGTCTGAAGTTTTGAGGGCCGGTGGTTGATGGTAAGTCCATCTTTGCGGAATTTTGCCCTTCTTTGAAGAGTGTTGTTGGTTACTACTGGATACTGCTGTCTTCATTTTACAATTTCACCACTATTAACTATTTTCTATTATTTTATTTTTACTATATTTTTTACTTTTCTACCACTTTTCCTAATTTGTTGTCCAGTTTAACCAACTGTTGCACAGGGCATTGGAGCGGTAATATACTTTCTTTCTCCATTGTGACAAGTGTATGGCGTTTTTCTGCTTCATCAGGTAGACTCTCTATCGGCATTTTGTCTGAGACTTATTTGTTCTGTGTTTTGTTTGTTTGTTTGTTTGTTCCTTTGTTTTTGTGTTCGTCAGAACAATTGCGACTAGCACGATTGTCATGTTATCTAGAAATACAAGCTGTATAAGTAAATAATACACATTGAATTACTTTAAATACCAATTAGTTCCATCTGACGTCGGAGAATAATCTCATTCCAAATTATTGAGATTCGAGCAATTTTACGTTTGAATATAAATGAACAAGAATGCTCAATGCCACTTGCAGAATATTCCAATGTTTTTCCCATCTCTTTGGAAGCCACCGAATAAACTAGTCGGCGTGAGAGTTTGAGCCACATCAACATTAGGAATAGTATATTTATATAAAAGTTGTTGATACGGGTGGATTGATGGTTCCTGAACCGTCCAGAAGACCGTGGTTCGATTCCCACCATTTTACACTTTTATGGCATTGCCACGTTTGAAAATTAGGTGAAATGAGTTGAGTGTTGATAACTTATACCACCTTGAAGATATTGAAGATATGTGTTTCTCCGGTATTAGAAATTTGATATCTCATACCGATCGAAAGTTATGCCCAAAAACTGATATTTCACTCAATCGACTCCTATGGACTCGTTAGAACCGCCGAAAAAACAATATAAACCCCTAATGAATCCCGGTCCCCGGTCAGGCTGGCGGCTACATACCATTTCATCGAAACCCCAAATGTTCGACAACCCCAATGTTCGACAACCCAAATGTTCGACAACCCCAATGTTCGACAACCCAAATGTTCGACAACCCAAATGTTCGACAACCCAAATGTTCGACAACCCAAATGTTCGACAACCCAAATGTTCGAACTGTTAATGAAATGGGTTTTCGAAGATGAGGGATTTTGATAGTTTGGTATCTAGAGAAAATGAACTTTCGATAAAATGAGTTTTTGAAGATATGATATTCCGATGATTTGTTCTTTCATTTTTCTGCCACTTACGAACTGTCGATGAAATGGGTATTCGATTATTTGGTCTGTCGAGGAAATTAACAGAAATGAAATGGATTTTCGAAGATAAAATGATGATAAAATTATTGAAATTTCGATAATTTGTTCTGTCGAGGAAATGAGCTGTTGATGAAATGGGTTCTCGATAAAATGGCTTCTCGAAGATACGGGATTTCGATGATTTGTTCTGTCGATGAAACGAGCTGTTGATGAAATAGGATCTCGATCGATTGGTTTCTCGATGATTTGATGTGGTACCATGCTGGCAAGTAGTCTTCGGCTCGTATCGGAACTGAAACATGCTCTGGTGACACAATGGTGAAGCCTGCACGAAGTCTTGCGGTGAAAGAGTTGTGCAGTTATTGAATTGTGGGTGAAGCAATGTTTTCTATCAAGGTCACTCGGGTCAGTAACTCGATCAGTAATAATAATAATAATAATAATATTCGGGTGATTTTGTGGTTTCAAAATTGATAACTTCTCGACTGCGGTGCTATCTGAAAACATCATATTTTACTTCCGTGTCGATGTAAATGGGGGGAGGGGGAGGGAATGCCTACCCCCCCCCCCTCCAGTCACCACCTACCTCTCTTCTGGATACTCAAAAACCGAAGTGAAAATCTCAATGACCATCTGGATGAACTACTTCATGATGAAGAGTCCACTTTATTCACTCAATATTTAGTAGAATAACAATAATTGAATTATTTGAATGTGATGAAAATTCACAGAAATTTATGTTACTGTTTAATTTCTGATAAATTGTCTGTGTATTACTGTGTTAAGTTCACTCTTGATAATATACCATTAGGTCGTCAATTACACTACCCAGTAATTTAAACATATAGGCCCTAATTTATATTATCACCATTTCTTAATTTTTCCGGATATTTCACAACAATCGGTTCCTGGCAATTTGTAACTTGAATATACTTTATCTGCGGCGAAGACGTGATGGTACCAGCTAGAGATTGCCTGGTGTAAACTCATTGTTCTTATTTCAAAATTATATAAGTTTATAGATTATGTAATTATTTTCAAATCGAGACCGCCTCGAGATCTCAAAACAACCAAGAGATATCATCCATCTGAGGTTAACATTCTTATACGACATCATTACAGCCTTCTTTGAGAAACAATAATTATTTCTGGAGAATTCACTGTAGATTTGAAAAAGAACAATAAAATAAAATTGACATCATTTGTAAGAAGAAGACTGGTTCTACTTTACATGAGATGAGCCTTCTCAGGAAGAACTGATAACTTCAACAATCAACAAGCCATTGTTGTTTTGTGACATGTAAATAACAATCAAACTATTAAATGAGATCAAAAAAAATTGACACACATTTTTATTTTATATAGTATATTAATTCACGCCGAATTCTCAGCGAATCTTCGTGGAGTTTTTGTTACTTATCAATTCGTTGCGATATTTACCTTCTCAGCTGACAGTTCAAGTATACGTACACCGGCAAAATCATGCAGCAAAGTTATTTCAGAAGCGATAATAATGATTCCACATTCAGAGAATAACGTGAGTACAGATATCAGCCTAGGCTCGTGTCTAAATGACAACGAGACGGTGCTCGTTGGTCATGAGGATGCAAATGCAGAAATTGCAAGTGCAAATGCAGAAAATGCAAGTGCAAATGCAGAACTATCGACGAGTTTGCTGCAAAAAAATCGCGTCGGAAATCAATGTAACTTATGTAATACCCTCTACTACAGATCAAGTAAGCTGTGCATACATATATTTTATATCCATGTGAAATAAGTATACTATTGATAACATAGGGGCGCTGAATTAAGTTCAGCCTAGGGGCGCTGGGTTCATAAGTCCGGGCCTGAATTTATCGACCTAATACTTACAATATGCATTAAAATCAGCATTAAATAGACATATGTATTCGACGTACATATACAGTGTGAGACGAAAATATATTGCTGAAATATATGCATTCGGTAATTTGAATTTAAATTTCGGAAATTTCCATTTTATGTGATCGCAAGTGTACTGATGGACTTGGCAATCTGTAATTGAAACATTGAAAATTTTGAAAAACATCAAAATTGAAATATATGAAGTTTTGCTTTCGACCCCAAACACCAACAGTTTGGTTAAATGGGAGATTCATAAAAAAAAATCATTTTCGATAAAAGTTAAAACATCATGTCATCTAAAATTCCACGTGCTTTTATAATTATTTTCCGCTTTTTGCGGAGGGGGAGGACTGGGAGGTAAGGATTCTGAGGTGAAGAGGAAGGGGATAACAAAGTTGACTTTAACAAAACTATGTTATATTTCATGCAATTCAATTATTATTTAAACTGCAAACAGCACAAAGTGAGTCAATATAATACGTTAGTGGTAAACACTTTAACAAAGTAGACCATTCAAGTTATTGAGACTTGACATAAATACTTTATTTTACGTTTTCATTGTATTTAGAATTGTCTGGATGTTTTATATTGTTATTGCAATGTAAGGAAATGCTTGTTATTAAAGTACATACTGTTTCCTTTAATAAGTATAATTATTACAAAATGTCAAACTGTCATTTGACTTCCTTCGCGTGTATAATATCTGCGTAATGCTAGACCACATGCAACCATTGGTAGTGTGCTTAACTTAATTGCGGTGACAATCGACCGTCTCCTACATCCTTCAACATCAACTATCGGCTGTCTCGAACATTCTAACGATAAATTGATCTTGTAATACAGGATATGAATTTGAATATCCAGTTTATTGACTTTTTTATTATTATCATTTTTATCGTCGCTCTCCAACGTTGATTAAAGGACATCACAACCCTGAAACTAGATATAACGAATAATAACGATATTTACTTTCCTCATTTTAGTAAATACTAGTAATCATCATCTCCATTTCAGAAATTATAATTCAATTAGGTGTCCTCCAGGATCCGTTTTTTTCTGAGTCGTGACGTAGACATTACGCGATTCTGTTTAATACAGAATCGGCAATGTCGCATGTCTCGTGCCGGTCTCTGGAGGACAAGTTATTAATTAAAATTTCTCTAAAATTAAGATGATTATTAATATTTTTCTCTAAAATCAAAATAATAAATATTGGCAATTATAGATCAAATCTAGCCCCAGGGTTGTGATCGGCGTAATTGCACGGTGATTGATAAAGTGATTCAATGACGAGTTGAAAGTGTACTCTACAAGTTGTTTTGTACAGTGGGTTAGAAATAGCCATGTCTGGTATAATGAAACCAGCACGAAATTCACTGAAGAAACCACGAAAACTTTCAGTCAGGATGGTCTACCATGCTGGGCGTCGAACCCCGGGGGTGAATTCAGGTTGATTAGATGCGGTCATATCGTAAATATAAGATCATGAAGAAAAAAAACTGATAGTGATAATAGAATAAGTATAATCCATGCACCTCACCAACAGCTACGTTATATGGGGCTATTTACACGCATCCTGGTTTTCCTTTCTCTGTAGAGCTATCCGTAGCTGTAATAATCTTCATATCAAGCTATTAACAAATATTCCAGACGGAAGCGAAATTAATAAAATATTGAACAATATTTGAATCGCATATTCTCCAGCCACCAGAGGCATATATTATCAATGTATAATAGAATATTATAGAATATTATAGAATAATATAGAATATTATATAAATTTAAATTTGAATTTCGTGAAAAACTCGTCATGACTGTAACCACAAGTGCGTATGTGCATAGCGTATATTGGCGGTTGAGCGAATCGATCAGCCTACTGGCCGATATTGTTAATGCATGTTTATTCGTGATCCATACAAACATAACAAATAAAGACTAACAGAAAGTTGGTCTAGTATAAATAGAAATTTAAAAAAGAAATATTTAACCTATAAATTAGTCGAGGCCGTCCATAAATGTATTTAAATTATTGATTATCATAAGTGATTAAAATGTTTTCATAAAATAGAGCGAATGAATGAAACCGACAATGTCAGTAGTGATGGAAGTATTGTGGTCTGGAACATGAGCTTTCTTCTCTTAAAATTGACTAAGGTGAGCAACGTCAAATATTTCCAATATTATAAAATGCTGTCGAAGAGCCCCAATAAATAATTAAAATTAGTAGAAATTTTGTTTATCAACGAGTGTGTAATTATTTATTAAAATCCTCAATGATAATCACTAAAATAATAAACTTGAATTATAAGTCTGAATATTCATCATACTAGGAAAACGCTATAATGTTCTTCGTTGATGGAGCAATGCTAAAATCGTTAAAATTCGTAAAAAAAGCTTTCTAGTCGTTCCCAAATATGAAACAGATGAATAGAAGCTCAGTAATTGAAGTCAAAATTTCAAGTTTTCAAATCTATTACTTTCATATTGATTGAATGCCTTTAAGTGATTCAGTGACTTTTAGATATATTATTTGAAAAAATAAATCAAATATTCTCGTTAACAAACATAAGCCTATACATCACAAAAATTACCAGGACTCATAATACAAGAATGTAGGCCTATATGTATACTCTGGACACATAAATATGCATTCATATTCATGACACAATATAGTACACTACATAGTAGACAATCAAAGTCTAAAAAAGAGATCGCAATTCAGGTCAAAATTAAATCAACAACACAAACATCGAAGCTTCAGCAAAACAAATAAAATCACACGATCGAACGCACTTGTACGTTTTCTCGTTCTTTTGTTGGCTATTGTCTCTGAGCTGCGCGCGCAGCTATGCGTCACGTGGCTGCGCGTCACGCTTTACGATCAAGGAATCGGTGCAAAACGCAACAATTATTGATGCTTTTACACCGAGTTAGAAAATATCTATTTATTCGAATTTCTAACGATTTGCCATATCGCTGTCGGTAATATCAAGTGTATGGTTTCGGCAATTGTTACGCATGTCGCATTTTAAATTTGTTTTAGAGATTTAGAGTCGTTTATAATTTGAAATGTATATTTTGAAGAAGATTATATAAGTGTATATCTACGAGAGAAGAAAGTTACGAGCGACCGTCCCCCCTATCCCACACCATAAGCTCACAGGTGGTTCGGTCCTTTTGTGGTTGCTAGTCCTATATTACTCTTGCTATTATTAAAGGAATATTGTTTAGATTAGTAACGGAAAGTAACGTTGTAATATTGAAACATTTCAACTTTGTAACGTTGCAATACAGAAAAGATGTAGCAATTTCGGAAATGCGTAACGAATCTTCACGAATTTGGATCTTAATTAATTTTCTATCAAGTTTTTTGTGTACGATGATTTTACAAGTAAAAAAACTATCAAGTTTTTTTCTACAGAAAGTTGATAAATTGGTTTAAATACTGTGTGAAAAAATACACGTAAACCTTCCAAAACTTGCGTGATGTTCTTATTGTAACACATCTCTTGATCGGGCTCTGCCTTGATATTATAGTGACGTCACGACCTCTAGGATCATCTTCATTCCGTGATAAGATTGAACGCGATGACCTAATTTCATTCAACAATAAAACGACAGACCAAGCGACTTCATGAAGAAAAGTCGATAATTCTTAGCAAATTCGTCTAACAATCACTTCCTCCACAAATAAAATACACAGAAACCCTAGTCATCATAGAAATAAAAGTTCTTGAGGGATATGAAAATGTGTTTCATGGAAATGATATGTGAAAATATATATCTAGAAAACTCTTCGAAATTTGAATCAACTGTCAAATTATCAATAAATGTGAATAGTATGAGAAAAATTAGATGGTACATTTTTTGATCACTACATTTTAGAGCTGATTTTTTCAAAAGTTGAATCGTGACTGTCATTTTCACAAGGGAGTGTTATTTGGGACAAAAAGAAGAGGAATTTTGATTACTGAATGACTTATTATGTTTTTTATTTTTTTGGGGTTGGTCGATCGCCCTTGTGGTGCTCTGTCCGTACAATCTTACCTATCATCCTTCACCTTCATTAGGAAACAATGATTTTGTGTCAAGTTTTTTGATAATTAAAAAAAATACTAGATAATAAGATACTTTAGCGTCCAATGTGACCCAGTTTGTCACGACACTGCCTTGGAAACCAAATTCAGACATGAGTTTTCTATCTATCATCAGCTCATTCGTACTCCCAAATAACCTAGCTGTTGTTGGGGTCGTTGAAGCTAACCATAACCACAGTCACATCAAAAAACACTCTTGGTAGAATTATGCCGTCTTATCATCAATTGCAAGCAATTTGATCAAACTTGTATTCGAGTGTAACTTATGCAATAGAATAATTAATAAAGTACTGTTAATTAATTATTTATGAAACTATCGAGTTGTTGTATTGTTGCAATAACCGAGTAATAGCATAGCTCAATGTTGTCTTATCAGAAGATAAGATCCGAAAGATCAGAACTGCGTATCCCGGTACAGATGAACTAAAAAGAAGTGCAGAGGGGGAGGGGAAAGAGGGGGGGCGTGGCTATACAGTGAACAAATTGTTAATCACAAAAAAAGTGTAATTTAACAATTTAACAAGATTTTATCATCGATAAAAACACTTACAAACAATTCAGAACAAAAAATCTACAGCATCATCAGGATATTTCTCAAGTCAGAAACAAATTAGCTCATCCCCCCCGCCCCCCTAACTTTTATCTTCAACAGTATAATGAAAAGTGAGAATCCCCCCTTCCCTCTCACCACTTATGCATCATCCTCATGGCAAACCAGTCGTTCAACTTGTCGAAACGCACGAGCGATGATGTTCAACCATTGAGGAGACGGTCGATCGGTCCCGTCAGAAGGAAGGATCGTTCGGCGGAAGTATGGATCTATGGTTCTATGCTGTTGAGATCTCCAAGCGTAACTCTAGTACTCAGCTACAGGAAGTTACCTTATATTCTTACTGCACACAACACCTGCCTGTCTGCAGAGGTTAGGTTTACCTCATCGAACAATGAAAACAACATACTTGATGATGGTAGTTTGTTTATAGGTTGTGGGGAATGAATTGTGTTTACAAAAATGGCTGGTAAAATTGTTATATAGGATATTGTGATCAATTTCATATTTTTTTTCATCCTGAAATTGTGTTTTCTAGTAGATTTTGTTGAATGAAGCCGGGTTTTTGTGAACGTCTTTTCACTCATTTCATAGTTTCATAATCACCTGCTCATTCGTACTCTCGTATAACCTAGCTGATGGTGGGGTCGTTAAGCAAACAATAATCATCATCTATTCGTGATTATTCCTAAGAATATCGATAATTTTACTTCCAGATAATATTACTATTATTATATTGATGTTTTCTCTTATTGATCATTAAATTGCTATTGTTATACTGTGTCCAAGTGGCAACCGTATTGTCAGCAGTGATTTAATAGAAACTTATGAATGTTATTAGGAGATTAATCGAACTATGAGTTGTGATCCCAAATGACCTTGTTTCTGATGGGATTGATGACCATACAGTACACTTACTTACGCCATGTTCAAAAGTCATCGTTCTTCAAGAACAATATAACAAGTACACAATTGTCCTGTCAATCTAGGTTACCAGATGAGAACAGTCTACGTAACAATTACATATAGAGCCAATTACCTATCAAAAACATCTTCATATTTTCGAAAATTATTTTAATAACTTGTTGAACTTGACGAATTCTTCATTCTCCGATTGAGGCCAAAGGTAGGATCGTTCAGTACGAGAGATCAGAAAGGCAATCTTACAATCATAAACAAATTCAATGAATCTCACATGATAATAAACTGTCGATTGTACCTTAATAAGTTCCAGAATGATGGACTATTCTATGAAAAAAAAAGATACATGATTTATTCTATATTTTGTCTCCAATTATAAATCATGAATGAGGGAATATTGTTTATTAATATCACAGATAGATTTGGCGTTCTGGATATAGTATAATGAAAATCAGTTTATATTGATCAAAACTTCTGAATTGACGGATATCACAAAATGCTAGTACTAGTAAATAAGTAGAAGTAGAGATATATTTGATATAATATATAAAATGATGTACCTATTTGGAAATAATTGAAGTAATGTGCTTTTTTAACATGAGATCCAAAACGACTAAAACTTTGCCTTTACGACGAGCTGATGTTTGGGTCTGCTAAGCGAAGATCGTAGAAACCTTGCTCAAGATAATATGTTTTTCTCTAGAAAATGATTTATGTTTGTGAGATGAGGAATGGATAAAATAAAGTCAACATCATTGCCCATGAAAACAACCATTTTGTAATTAACCTGGAGACAACTTACATTTACAGACCAATCGACACGTCTAGATCAATGCTATGAAAGTGAAACAATAGCTGTGATGAGTTGAACCGTTTGGAATTTAAGAATGCAACGAAGTTTTGATATAATCTCTGATCAATTCATTTGTTTATCTATACACTATTTGTATGGATCCTCGACCACATTTTTGAAACAAACCATTAATCTTACATCAAAATCGCAACCTCTAAACCATACTGCCAACTTTAGGTTCGAATACAGGCTTATGAAGTGATCACATAGTTCAGAGGTCAGATGTATCAGACGTGATTTGAGGGTTGTTCTGAGGTCACAGATTCAGAGTGAGCTCATAGTTCCGAGGTCAGAAAGCTTCATGTCATGTCTCTTGTCAAAGATCATGTCTCTTGATTTATGCGAAGCATTACACTTCAACGGTAGTAAGTTGTCCCACATCTGTAGTAGATCCTCCCACATCTGTAGTAGGTTCTCCCACATCTGTAGTAGTTTCTCCCTCATCGGTTGTAAGTTCTCCCTCATCGGTTGTAGGTTCTTCCTCAACTGTGGTGTCTTCTCCCTCATTTTTTTCAGCTTGTTCACTAGATTTCTGGACGGCAAGCATCGGTGCAAATACTTTTATCTTATCTGAACCCTTTTTACCCTCCGGCCGATCTAGCAGCAGAGAATCATCGTATACATATAGTGTATCAGCATGTAGTTTTCTTATCTTCTTGTTGATTTTCGGAGCGGTTGGAGGGATGAATTTCGCGTCGTCTCTTGACTTTTTCGAGAAACAGCCATCGTTGAGGCAATCGAATGGGATTTTAGTTTCGGAGAACAAGTCTATCTCCCAGCATTTATTATTGATACAGTTGTCGTAGTTGGGGTCTGTTTGGTTCAAAACTGTAAGAACAGAATATGTTATTGATAAAATAATGATTATTTGAAATACATACTCACGTTCGATTTTCTAGAAGTAGATTCATAGAAATGTAAATGTTTTTACGATAACATTTTAAGAGACTTAAGACATAAAAATGATAATTAAATGCAATCATCCACCCTGATTAATGAGGTATTTTCAATTTCAACAGAGTGGTATGATTTATAACGATAGATCTTACACTTTTATTTTCACAAGTATGCAGTTGAACAACGCATTTCTTTCTGATTGAAGATTCTCATCATACTTATTGTCATAACATTATTGCTTCGAAGACCCCATCAACAACTACTACAGCACATAATAATATTGGTAAAAATCGAATACTCGTACAGGATTGATTAAAATTCTGCAAGATGGACATTTCACTGCCTTCTCGACGACAAATGAAAATCTTTCAGTACAGTAGTAAGATTGTAATCAATATACCATACCTATTTCAGTAAAAGCTTCCGAAGTATTGTTGCAACCGTTCTCCGTACAAGTTGCCTCGCTGACCTTTTGAATTGAACGATAACAATCCATCTCGTAGCATTCTCTATTAGTTAAGCTGGCAAATGACCTTTGACCTGTGGTGAAGTCAACAGATACATCGGTTATTCGAATAAGTGAACCAAAAAGGGTGAGTTGACATCATAAGCCTATCTTGACTTAAATGTACTTGACATGTGTAAAGTAAAATGGTATGTGTTTAGATTATCTCTGGACAGTCAAACTGACTTATATATATTTGGAAAAGTTGTGTTTACTAATTATACACGCTGCTACCCATTCCTTGTGATGATTTTACGATGACTATTCACAGAATTCAAGATAAGAGAGTTTTAAATAAACACTTATCTATTTTTAACCCTCCATCCTATCACTGTCACCAAATTGTGTTTGTTCATATTTCAATCTGTTTTCTATTTTTTACACTTAGAAAGTCAGATGTGCGATCACTACAGATGTATAGTACAGTCAAAAATGAAATGGAAATGATCAATTTGATTAAATCAAATCTCGCCATAGTCACTTTGAATGTAATATATAGAAATACCGACAGTAAATGATATATTTCATATCTTCGAGTGATATTGAAATTGTCGGTCATTGAGGAAGAGTGAGAGGGATAGAGCGAGAGGCAGAACAAGAGCGAGAGAGACTGCAATATTGCAATTCATTGTGCGAGGAAAAAAACACTTTTGTTTCGATGTGAAAACAATATATAACAAGATCTTCACTCCCTCAATGATCCCGATGGATGTCGAGGTACAATTTGAATTTTAGTATTTTTCTACTATTATTTTATCTGTATTATATTTCTCCACTGAGACTAGTGGTCGAGTGGTTATCACACTGAACTGTCATTTAGGCGACCGGGGTTCGATTCCCGACATGGTCGACCATTCTGACAGGAGTTTTTCGAGGTTTTCCTCTGTCGTCCAAGTCAATACTGGGATGTTTTTTTTTTCAATGTTGCTTAACGACCCCACCAACAGCTAGGTTATACGGGGGTACGAATGAGCGGATGATAATGAAACGATGAAGTGATGATAGGTGAAAGGACGTTCACAAAAACCCATGCGGGACTCGAACCCACGCCCAACGGTGACTTCAGTTACTACCGCTAGCGATAATTGACTTAGCCACCGGGGCGGCTACTGGGATGGTTCCTTAACAACCGGCTTCTTCCCACTATCCAAAACAACCTAATAAGATAACCTTTCATCTCATCATCCCATCATCTCATATATCATTCACTGACACCAAATCGTAGTCATCAGTACTTTGCGTCTTTAAACTTAATATAAATAAATTAATAAATAAAATATTTCTTTTCTCATGACTGACACTTTTCCTCTCAAATGAGAAATATATAATATAAAACTCACCTAAACAAGCCACGATGAAGATGATGACCGCTGTCTTCACCATCTTGACCGTGCAAGTGTTATTGGTGATCATGGTGCTACATGGCATAGAAGTTACGACGACTCCCCTTCATTCAACAGGTACACAGTAGTTTAATTACGCTTCATGTAAGCATTGTTCCAATACTCGTATCTTTATACTGACGTGTTTTATTGGCACATTTTCAGTGTAGATTTCTGGTCATAAAAGTATACATAGATTGTTAAATTGAATAAGTTCGTCTTGTTTTATACGTCATTTTACGAGATCTTTGCAATAACATGAGTAGAGAAGTGTCGTTGTTGTTGTTGTGGTTGATGCTGTTGTGCATTTCCTTGGTTTGTATGGTTTGATTTGAAGTAGACACTTTCAATCATGTAAATCAGGTGTGAAATTCATAGTATCCTTCGTGCTCATATTGTTAATCAGCGAACTTTTTTTGGACCAAGCACTCCGTAGTTTCAGAGTGGTTTTTGTAGATTCATGTTTGAATTAGGTTCCAAATTTGAATAAACTCTATGCAACTGTTTTTCCATTATTCTTTGATGGAAAAATACTCCTGAATTCTACGGACAGCACTAAACCAGTTCACATATATCATAGCTCAATTCAAAATTCACGTGATTCAGTTTACTCCATAATAATTCTCATTTACTAAAATTGACTCGAGTTTTATTGGTTTCTTAGAAAGCTATTGTGTTTAATTTAAAGCACATACGATTTACAGTGTACCAATCAAATAATTTTACAATAAAAATAATTAACTACTAGAAGTGACACGATTAATCACGCAAGTAATTAATTATTCACGATTTACTGCAATAGGATTGTGATATGAGAGTTGCAAGTTCACTGATCAGTATTCATATTGCGTTGACTAAAGACTTTGATTATTGTTTGCTAAGCGATCCCACCAAGAGCGAGGTTATTTGGGGATGACATTGACAGGTAAAGACTATAGCTGGGTAAGCTATGGTCATGCTGAGTGCTTTTCCATATAAGTAAAGGCAAGTTACTTATATGGATTTCCGGATGCCTACACTACAAAAATATTACTAAAAGCAACGCGATAAAATTTCGATATGTTAATTTTCAAACATTTTCAAATTGTGGCAACAAATTTAATTGGGCAGTGGCTGTTCGATTGATATAAGTGTATTTAATCGACTAGAAGTTGTCTTTTAATTTCATGAGGTTTTAAATAATTCTGAAGCAATGAAACTCCCAGAGTTATGAAAATACTGGTTATCTGAGAACTTACCCAACTATAGCATGAACATAGACTATGACAAATTTCAAAGTTTTAAGATCGATTTATTGGAATTCCTCCATTTATCAAAAGTCTCCAAATATTTTACCTACACTTGGAAAGAACGGTACAAACTATTTTGGTTTTGGTTTTTCATTATTTTTTCAATTTTCATACTCGAATTTTGCTGCATTATTCAAATAGGAATACATGTATTCATAAGAATGATTGTTCGTCACTTCTAGATAGATGAATATCATCAGGGAAGTATTGCACTGTAAGATCTGTTATAGTTGGTTGTATGTGCGGGTATGGGGGGGGGGGGGGTGCGGGGCGTATAAGGGACTTGTTATCGGCTCAGTTGTGTCATCGCTAGAATACACAAATCATCAGTCCCGTATCATTAATTTAGTAACTGTACTTTGTAACTGGTGAAGTCGAGTGATTTTAGGAATTGTTGAATCAGACTGAGAATCAGAATTAAAACTAAGAAAACGTGACCTATGCCTCAATTGTAAGATGAGCGTAGCATTGACAAGAAATCCTATAGAAATCCATGCACCTTGATAATTTTGCTCACCCCATTCTCATGTAGTAATTGAAGTATGTTAGTCATTTTTGTATTTCATGAAAAATAATTTCATGGTCAACTATAATATAATTATTAAATAATTATTTAATATTATATTTTAATATTATAATTAATTTTTATTGATATAATTATAACAGTTCATGATTAGATCGTACTTTTGTCCCTGTCTGTGCATTACTCCATGCACATGGCATGAGTGATTGAGTGCACTCTCCGAAGGTTCTGTCTTGGATCTACCAATCCCTAATTTTTTTTATGGCCCCACAGCACAACATTCATTGAAAATAAATTGAATATGTTGACAACATTTGAGTGTTGAAAGAATCTTACCCCAAAAAATGCGTTTATTAATTTCGATTTACATTCTCAAAAATGACTGTCTAACAGCTGTCAACAATACAAGAGCAATTTTTCAATTATAATGATCACATTTCACACTTCATTCGATTTGAATTAATCAAATTCAAACAGCAAATGATTGAGTCACAAGGTATAAAGCGATACAAAATGAACACTGATTATCTACAACATATTTGATTTCCAAATATAGCTCTGGCTTGGAATACATAGATGATACTTTTATTCTGATGATAGTTTTCAAAAAAAATAAGAAACTTCAACCTCAACTGGGAATGAAAACCAGCTATTTCAAATTTGTTTGGGTGTACAGAGTGTTGAAGCTACATTATAAAATGCATATCCTGCCAAAAATCCACTGGAACTATAAATATAAGTAGCAGGTAAAATACATACGCCCTTCACATGCAGTCTATACATAATATATGTAAGCAAAAGTAGCGGTAAAGTCAGCGTAAATATCATTCGAATTATAAATTTACGAAAAAAAAACATTTTATGACAATCAAGTACACATTACACGTGTACGTATTCCTTTCATTCAACCCAACAACCTCTGCGGAGTCTGTCTAAACCTGTAACTCAACGGTCGAGGCAACAATTTCCCCCGAAATACAGCCGATCCTCGAGGATACCAGGGATGACTCACAGTTCCCGGTCCTGGAAACTCGGGAACGTAATGACCCTCCGAGATGGCAGTCCTGGAGAAGCAGCCGTCCAGGATACAGGAGAACTGCAATCTGTCGGGATCGGCGATCACCTCAATATTCCAGCAATCGTTGTGAATGCAGCCTGAGTAGCGAGGGTGTGGATTGTTGTTCACTGAAGAGAAAAGTCAATCACATGTAGGATCAATCTGTCCACCCCTGTAAGACACGTTGGGTTGGAAACTGAAGTCAGGTTCGAATCAAATTCCGCTGTAATCATGAGTTTTTTAGTACACCCTTTCACCTTTCATTACTTCATCGTTTTATTACCACCCGCTCATTCGTTTGGCGTTCCCACATTTAATGTAGTACTTGGTAGAGTGAAGGAAGAATTTGTTCAGTGAGTAGCCCTCTTTTGTCTGTAAGAATGATTTGAAAATAACGATCGTGGCCCAATGTTAAGGAATCGTCCCTATTTTTTCTTCATAAACGAGTCAGGGAAATTACAATTCAAAATTGACAACATATAGGCTCTAATAAAGAGGGCCCATATCCAATCAGGAGATTGGTATGTAATTGAGAAGTATGATACAGACATTTTTTCAAATTTCTATGAAATTTTCTCAAATTTATATATATGTATTCCTTCTAGCAAACAAATATACATGTTCATTCAAAAAATGTACCAAACCAAATCACATGTGCTGACCTCGATTCTTTTCAATCACTTGAAATTTGATCTTGTTTTCAATTATTGTAAGATTGTAAGTTTCCGTTGTAGGCGGGGTGCGTACCTTTGAAGACAAAATATGCGAAGATGTTGTCACAGCCCGTATCCTCGCATCGTTCGTACGGATAGCCGTTGAAACAGAATAATTCGTAGCACTCTTCCATGCTCATCTGGGTCAGTGCGAGAGAAATATGCACGTAACCTAGGAGTGAGAGATTAAAATGATGATTATTGTTTTCTCAACTACCCCAGTAACTGCTGACTGAGCCTGGACTGACTGAGCCTAGAGTGACTGTGTCTACACTGACTGAGCCTAGGCTACTGAGCCTAGGCTACTGAGCCTGGGCTGACTTGAGCTCAGACTCACTGAGCCTAGTCTGACCACAGACTACAGAAGCTTCTGTAGTCTGTGGTCTGATTGTACTTGGGCTGACGGAGTTTAGACTGTCTGAGCATAGGTACTGAGCCGGCTGACTGAGCCTGGACTGACTGAGCCTAGACTGACTAAGCCTGTACTGTCTTGGCCTGGACCAACTAAGCGTAGACTGACTGAACCTGATGAAGGCTAGGCTGACTAAGCCTATACTGAGCCTAGGCTGACTAAGCCTAGACTGAGCCTAGGCTGACTGAACCAGAGAAGTATATATCCGGCCTCGAAACCTTGTACCCGGTTCATTATGACATTTAGTTTGTGTATAATAAGCTTGTGGTACATATGCCTCTTGTCAGATACTTACACGTTCGAAATATGAACAAGCGTATCATATAATCATTATGATTTCATTCTCGAGAACGAATCGGAAATAACATATACCCTCTTCTATGAGACGAAGTTTTAATTTCAAAATCTACATTTCAATTTACGTTATTTAAAAAAAAAATCTGTGCCTGATTCTATAATTTCAATAATAATTGTATGAATGAATATTTCAATTACTTACTGAATGCGATCAGACAGAGTGCAATGGTTGATGTTACCCTAGGCGCTCTCCTGATGGATCCATTTCACCACCGCAGTTTATCAATCAGAAGGTGCACAAAATGCATTCGAGATGCACTTTTAAGCAATGTGTTGAAGTTTTAACGATCATGTTATATCACGTTGCAATCTAATCACAATATCCTCTTTCAGTTAAAATGACTCATGTTTTTATGACCCGTGAATGATGGTGATTACAAACGTTATTGCTGTTTGTAATGTCTCACTCAACAATCCAAGATGTATCGACGTACACATACAGCTCAATATATTAAACATCTTGTTCAATTAAATTACCGGATGCCGCCCTCGGTAGCTCGGTCAGCTGAGGCACCGCTTCAGAAACTGAAGTCTCCTTTGGCCGCATAAGGCAGGGGTTTTTGTGATCCTCTCACTTACTATCACTTCATAGCTTCACAATCACCTGCCCATTCGTACCCCTATATAACCTAGCTGTTGGTGGCGTCGTTGAGAAAACAATAATCAATCATCGCTACACCAGATTCAAATACATTTAAATAATCAAGTTCACAATTCTATTAACATTCATATCATAGATATGATGGTTTCTTTCACATAGATGTGCATATTATTCTACAAATTTATCAGAGATTCAGATTCAGAGAGTCAGAGTGTTCCCGAAGTTTTGATTTTCATACAAAGGGTACACTTTGACTTCTGTTTGGAGCTACATTTAATTTCTGAAAGAGCTACATTTCATCTTCTCAGAAAAGCTACACCTTATCTTGTAGCTTGTAGCTGGCGCAACAGCTAGGCTACAGGTTGATTCACGATACAAAGATGTTGACAGCCTACGAAGGGTGGAACCTTGAAGATTTAAGAACAAAATCAACTTATACTATTTTGCAACCATTGTTTTAAATCACGTTTTATTATAATTCATATAGCTAAATCATCGCTACAAGCTACATAGCTAGCACAGTTATAGCTTCAGCTAAGCTACATGTAAGCTATGTTTAAGCTACGCGTAAGCTACTGCTTTGGCTTGTTGAACTTGTAATCTTGCGCAGCTTTCTTCGAATAGCAGCCGTCGTTGAAACACTCGTATGGTATCTCTTCTCCGTCCATTACCCAGCACTTGTTGCGCACGCATGCGCCGTAGTTGGGGCTGGGATTCTTCAAAACTGCTAACCAAGAACAAAGGTACATGGTTATTCGTCTCGAAATCAGACAAAAATGGCGATCAAAATTGATATTTTTTCAGTAAGTTGATCGTAAAAATGTAAGTTGATTTGTTCAAAACTACTAAGAACATAGGTGGTTCTTAACCGAGAGATCCTAGCTGAAAGAATAAAGTATATTGCAGTTAAACTGTACACATGAATCTCTGATGGTCCGGATTGAATTAGAGATGAGTTTTACCACGATCGAAGAAGGCTTTCGCCCTGGCCAAGCAACCGTTATCAACGCACTCTTTCCCCGGCGGGCGGATGAAGCACAGCAACTTGTAACACTCTTTGTCAGTTATGGAATACGTCGGACGAGGACCTAACATCGACATAGTGAGGTCAGAGTTCAATATTATAGGTGAACCTGAAAAAACGTTGCCTGCACTGGTGGCACAGCCGTAACGCGCTTGTTCCGTATGGGATGAAGTTGAGGGTAAAGATCGGGTCTGGGTTCGATTCCACAACGTTCAACTGTACTAAGGTGTTTCGTGGTTTCTCTTTGTAGCCTGGGAAAATGACGGGATGATGCATATGATATAGGCCTAGGCCACGATCGATTCCTTCCCACTATCGTCCTCTTTATCTACAAGATTATCCTTCATCTCATTATCCCCTATGACCCGTCTAACAGTTGACAAGTGGTACATCCTGGGGTTGAAATCCGGGGTTGAATCCGGGGTTGAAATCCGGGGTTAGACCACTGGTTAGACCGTAGTACAGGGAATAGTGAAAAATAGCTTTAGTATTGCTCTCTTACTCAAAAGTAGATATAACATTTTTTCTAATCCGACTAGAAATTTTGTTGACTTACCAAACACCATCAACCACATTAGAATGATGGAAACTATGAATTTGACATTGCTAGACATTATGTGATATCCCAAACTTTCAGGCCTACATGTGTATATAGTAGGCCTATCCTATACTTAATACGGGATCATCCAGACACTCATAATTCATATCACGATTGTTATCGACATTAGTACTTGATGCTTCGAATATCAAAGAACACATGTTTTAATGTGTAAGCCTATATTTAATTTAGTCGCCATTTTTTGAGCCCGAGTGGTTATATTTTTGATGACTTATCAGTTGTTACATAGCAATCTGCCTTTCTATCATTCTTATTAATTAATATATATCAACAATATTAATGCATAGTTGCATGTCTCTTATGAACAGAAATTGCAGTGTTTGTCAAATTACCATAGCAACTGAAAAGTTGGACCAAACAAATTAATATTGAAGTTGTGATTGGAGAGAACAATTTGTAATGTAATGTTGTGCACTTATCAACAAAACCTGGGATCACTCAAAAGACATAACCGGGTAGTTTTTATCTGTATTGGGTTTAACGACACACTGTAATGATGACAATGATCTATTGGCGACGGGGAATGATATGATAAGGGGTATGATCGAGATGGAAGGTTATTTTATTATGTGTTTCTGGATAATGAGGAGTCGGTCGTAGCCTATTGTTAAGGAACCATCCCAGAATTGACTTGAATGACAGGGAAACCACGAAAAATCTCTGTCAGGATTATGGCGAGAATAGAACCCTGGTCTACCGAATGACGGTTCAGTGTTACACTCTCGAACACTCGTGTCAGTGTAGTAATATAATATATTACTTCGAGCAATGCCAAACAAATATACAAGAAGAATGTTTCATTTTAAACTATTGAAACAAATGTTAACATCTATTTATTGGGGATGACCTATTTTTATATTCATGCGCGTGGCGGATGAGTATTTTAATTTTATTCATTCATTTGAATATAATGAATAATGAATTATACTTTTAGAATAAATTTCCCAACTTTTTCGGTTTGTGAGGAGCATTAAGTTTATCAGTTTTGATGTCAATAATTCGAATTTTGAACTCATGAAAATGATTATTTTCAACTTTTTACAATTTTACAGTGTTCAAGTTATCAAGT
Organism: Brachyptera putata; assembly: GCA_907164805.1. Lineage (NCBI taxonomy): Eukaryota > Metazoa > Arthropoda > Insecta > Plecoptera > Taeniopterygidae > Brachyptera > Brachyptera putata. The sequence goes on from OU015472.1 coordinate 10,859,661, forward strand.
GTGTAAGTTATTTTCATTGTATTTTTTATTCCACTTTTTATAAATGTTATTCGAAATATAATATGACGAATGTTGTTCAGTAATATAATATGTACAGGACATACAATCATAAAAAAATCCTTTCATTACTTTTTCCGTGATTTAATTCACTCAATTTTGCATGTAAACATTTTCGGTATATCCACAACTTGTTCACGTCTAGAACATACTGATTTACTGACACGGTTTTATAATGAATATTGTTTCAATGTGGCACAAAAATTATACTTGCTACCACTTCGCGAGTCGAAAGAGAAACTCATTATTAATTCCCAAACCACTTGACTTGTGTTTAATAAGTTAATTTCACGGCGGCTTTTGTTGTCCGCCCGATGATCGTACAAGTAATTACCGAGTGAGCCGTGAGAATTGAGAGGCCGGTGCAATGAAACCGTTTCCAAGGAGGTAACCTGCATGTTAAATATGATGTACCTCACATCAGCACACTTATTGTGACACTTCGGCTACACTCTTGAGTTTATTCAAGGACACATTTCAGTTAATTAAATCTCTTCAAAAATTTAAAAAAATTCGAAAAATAATTACTCTTAAGGGGCACGGTGCTTACACGGATTGAGAAATTTATCTCTACTATTTTTTTCCATTTTCTAAAACCAGTGTAATTTAATGAAAAGTTCACACCTTCATGATAATTTTACGTTCTTTAAGTAATGTGACATTTTATTTTTGTAAATTCAATCAGTTTTGAGATGATACGTCAATGAATTTCATCACATTATTTTTATTCATTGACGTATAATCTTAGCTCATTTAAGCATACCCGCTCGTTCGTACCGCCAAATAGCCTAGCTGTTGGTGGGGTCGTGAGGTAAACAACAATGAATTAATCAATTTTAATCAGATAGAGAGATATGTTGAGAAAAGATGGATTGAGAGTTGGAATTGAAATGAGCTAGGAGGAGAGAAAAACGAGGTTATAGAGTTCATTATAGGCCAGCTTTTGAGTAAGGGTTGTGATTTGGAGGAAAATATTGAGAGAAAGAGAGAGAGAGAGGGTGAGATAATATAGAATAGAGAAAGAGAGAATAGAGAAAGAGAGAATAGTGGAAGATAATGAATTTATATACCCACATCTAAATCACCGATTTAGCGTTCCGGTTCCGGTCTCTTTACTTCCTACCGAAGTGAAACATCTGTACTTTGAAGACAATGTGTTGACCTCTTCATACGATTAGTGACATTGCCAGCAGCTGTTGATCGACTTGATCTTCTCTCGAAGACTCTTCCCGCCCGGAGCGATCAACCTGAGTTCATGGTACGCGATATGGATCAGTAATCGATCATTTCGAGATTCGATACGGATCAATAATCGAACAATCGAAAGATCGATGTACTTTTGTTATCATCTCTGATGAACCGATTATTGAAAATGAGAATAATGAAGTTAAAATCAATCAAATTGGTTTCCTTCTTTTGATGTACGTATTTAGTATTTTTCTGCTGTGATTTACAACAATCAGTTTATTAATCTTCACGTGGACGTCTCGGGGGGGGGGGGCAAGGTGTAATGGGCAAGGGGAGGGAGAGCACTTGCCCTTCTTCCATCGATTAAAATAAGTATTTTTCTCAAATTTGTATCATTTAGATCTTGTTAAAATCATCTCACTTCAGATGTTTTGGAATAAAATATTGAAAACTTGAAAAAGATAATAATAATGAATAAATAAAATAAAGAACACAATTCTCATCATTGTATATTCCGCAGTATATTCTACTTTGTTCAACCACCTTTATATTTGAGACATTTGCATATCTGTTACGAGTATCATAGTACCTCTATGATAATGAAACAAGAATAAAGCTGTAGACGATGAATATTGTTGGTTTATGATGAAACTAAAATAAATCAGAATATCGACAAAGATGAACTTTCCGAAAAAAAGGAGCGAATGTTCTGCCTAGACTGATGTGACCTAATGTCTTATCGCAATCAAAGTAGATATAACACACACTATTTCCGTGTCTGTAACCCACGCACACTTGACACTAACTTGTCACTAACTTGTCTAATCATCTAATTAACTTTACATGATTATTTCACTTATCAGCATGACCAAGTTTATTTACAGGTCAAAATAACATCATTATTAAGCCAACTTCTAATTCTAATCTAAATTACATAAAACTGTAAAATGCTTCTAATTCTAATCTAAATTTCATAAAACTGTACAATGCTTATCAAAACTGACCTGTGAAACTGGAGTAAACCGAACTATTAGATCTAGGATACTATTTAGGACTGTATTTTTATCATGTAAGCTATTGATAGTTTGAACTGTTATCTAGTTGGTCAAATACAAGAAAACCAGAATAAATAGAATACTACAACGTTAAGTTCTAATCTACTCTACAATGGTGTAACACATATCTATTTCAGACTAAGTTCAAGTGTTCACTAATTCAAGATATTTCCATGAAGTTCAATAGTACACGCAGAAAACAGTTGAAATTAAAAATAAGCAATAAATAACATTAAAAATAGGTACTACATCCAATACTACAAACAAAAACACAAACCTTTTTAATAACCACCCATGAAACCCTTCAACTTGTATGGCATTATTACATATTGGGGTGCCCTTTTGAAAAATCCCTTTCAGCGCCCTGTCCGGAAAATATTGTCTTGTAATTCTTAGCTTCATTGGAGAACAATAACTAACTCATGTGTCTCGTTTACATATCAATTGAGAAGTGATAGGATTAATTTTTTCAGTTCCCTTCAGATTCAATTATGTTATTAATTCATATACCCTCATACACGAAATAAAAACGTCAACCATCACACAAACATGAATAGCACCGTTATGTAGTATTGGATTATGATTTTTCAAGCGAATTCACGATGAGAATCTCAACTTTTCTTTCAAACGCGTTGAAAATTTCTTCCAGATGCAGCTAAATTTGTTAATACATTTCTATTGGGCCTATGTAACTTTCTTCTTTCGTGAATATAAGTATAATTGATTGAATCGTGAGTGTAGTTCAAGAATTAAGGTAGGTCAGTTCAAGTTGGGTTCAACTACTCGACAATACAACAACAGCAGTAGTAACAACAAGTGTGTAGAACCCGCATGGGTTACAGGTACTTATTTCTCAACAAATGTTCGTTGCCAATTACCTCTTTTTTTATGTTGCTTAATGACCCCACCAACAGCTAGGTTATACGGGGGTACGAGTGAGCGGATGATAATGAAACGATGAAGAGATGATAGATGAAAGGACGTTTACAAAAACCCATGCCTTATGCGGGACTCGAACCCACGCCCAACGGGTGATTTCAGTTACTACCGCTAGCGATAATTGACTTAGCTACCGGGGCGGCTAATGACCTCTTGTTGGTTGAACATGACAAAACAGTACGAATTTTGTCACGAAAGATTAAACCAACGTCCAACATATCATTAGACTATAGACCCACCTTGTATTACCCACTAGCCCACATGTTACGACATGTCTTAAAACATGGCTAATTGCTAATTAGCTTCACACTTTAACTTGTAAAGGAAATCACGATTTAAGCGATTAGTATTCAAGACCTGGTATTACAGAGTTCAATTAGCCTTAGAGTTAGAATTAGTAAAAAAAACATTGGTGATAACGTATTTTAGCTGCCAGTTAGAACTATTTTCATGTTGTTAATTCCGGCCCCTGGTCTAATCAAATATAATCGTTTATTCAAAGTAGTCTGCCGTTATTTTTTATAGATAATGATAATTCAAATGTATTTTATTCAAACCTATGATTTGGTGGTGCTTAATGACTCCAACAAAAGCTGAGTTATATATGAGGACCTATGGTTCACATGTCTGAATACTGTTTTAAGGTTTTAAGGTTCGCGTGATGTAACGGATTGTTGTAATAAGAGGAGAATAATGTTCCTCCAATATGTTATCCAATCACAACTTCCGTATTACTTTGTTTATCACCCAACGATTCTAGTTGCTAAGGTAACCTGCTGATAAACATGATAACCTATATCTCGAGTAAATCAATTTCGATATAAGAAAATGTACAACATCTCAGTTGATCAAAATCAGTTAGGGTACCGTAGTTGATAAAGTAATCATTTCATTTGAAAAAATATATGTGAAATTCAATTGAATATACTAACACTGAATTATAAATATTAGTCAGAGGTAAAACCATTGAATAGTTTCATAATCAATAGGTGTGTATATCTTCCCATTACATTTCATATAAATGGGCTCATATCACTCATCCCACTCCACGGTCTCCTGTTGCGTTTTCCTAGTTCAATTATTGAATATTCTGTACCACATAGTACACAAATTCTCTGTAGTCTAAGATGATGCTGGGATGGTTCCTACAATATAGGCCACGACCGCTTCCTTCCCACTATCCTTCCCATTACCTAAGAAACCTTCATCGCATCATCTTATTAATCATTCAGCCGACACCAATAGATCGTGGTTATCATTAAATTACATCGTTGAACCCAATATAAAATAAAAGTACGGGAATAAAATACTTGAAACACCAATCGAGTTTCGAGTTTGGAGCTCATCTTTTACGCTCCCCTCCTCCTCTCCTCCCCCCTCCTCCCCCCCCCCCCTCTTACAGTAAAACGTCGAATTGTCATCCATCAATAATCGATCGAGTTGAGTAAATATTGGATCGTTCCGTGAAATCTCGCCACTGTCCCGGTCCATAGGATCAACAGGTACACAGTGTTCAGGACGGGTCGGAAGTATTTGCAAGGCTGGCTGATTTCACTATCTGATTTGGTTCGATAAATAAATAATCTTCTGGTTGAGATTGAATTTGTTTGTGAATTAATTTCACGATTTGTATCATAATACATTATTGGAGAAAATGTTGAAAACCACGAATTGTATCTCATAATTTCAATTAATGATAGTACGTAGGCCTAAATGGACTGATTTATTTTTTTAAATCATGACGATCAGAATATAGCAATGAAATTTAATAAACGAAGAAGAGAAAATCTTGAAGAAAAGAAGAGAAAGAATTGAAGGAAAATTATCTCAAGATCAATAAGAAAATTGGTGGACCTTTTGAGTTAAATCAGTTGGATTATAATCAATCATTTCCTTTGGTAAAAAATCTCTCCACTTCAGTGATTGAAACGTAACAAACATTCAATAAAACAATGTTCTTCATCTGAGAAATAATAAAAAATATAAAAAGTATTATTTGTAATATTAATAGTGTCTTCTATTCAAAAATGCGGTCAACTTCTTTGGTGATGAATGTTGATGCAAACAGTATGCAAAACTTGACAGTGAAAAAGAAATGCAATTGCATGGGAAAATCACTGTTGATGTGTCGCATGATTATGTTGGCAAGCATGATTGACTTGAGAGTTTTTACTGGGATTTACACCGGAAAGTCAAGATAATCGAGATATATCGATAATCGATGACAGTGACAGTGAGAGTCGGCAACGTAGTCGTTTTATATCGAAGTGGCTATTCGTCGAACCGAAAGTAGATTTTTAGATTGGTTTCAGTTTAGGTTGAATTAGTTTAGGATGTTTGTTCGGTCATGCCAGTTTAGGCTGCACGCAACAACAACAACAACAACAACAACGTCCGCATTTGGTGACGTAGACCGATGGTCCGATGAATAGCGACTGCCTTTATAGATACTAATTAATGAAAAAATATAGAAAACGAAGTAGATATTCTGATTTTTTTACAGTAACCAATTGAAGTTCGAATTGGCTAGTTTGTCAATTAACTTACATTTGTCAGCTGCTAGTCTGACTTGGTTAGTCTAGACAATCATTCGGAAACTGAAGTCAAATCAGATCCCACATGAATCATGGATTTATTAGAACATTATTCATATATCACCCGCTCATTCGTACCCCCAAATAACCTAGATTGACTGAGGCAGTTGCTAAGCAAACTATAATAATCACCATCATTTTATACTTATATTTGGTTTAACGAATCGCTCTGTGTGATGAAAGGAGAACTATCAGGCTGGATGACGAGATAGTAATAAAATGATGGATACTTGGATGATAGGGAGGAAAGTGGAAAGGAAGTGGCCGTGTCCTAAATTTTATATTCTGCATGTGTGAAAAAGCATAATTTTATTTACTCTTCTTGAAATTTTGACGCTTGAAAAACACGTGGAAAATATAATTTCTAAATGTTTCACATTTTCAAACATATGTATTTTTTCACATTCAATTCCGTTTAATCTTTCAATATCTACAAAGCCCTATTTTTTAAATTATCTTCTGCATTTAGAATATACTCTGAAAACACCAGATGTATAAATATATTTATAATCAGACTTGGCCATCACAATCGGTGGTTGCCATGAACGATACAGAATAATGAACAATTAATAGAATAATATAAAAAACGGTAATAAATCAAGAAAATGTAACGCTAAATGAAAATGTAACTGATTAGCTTATGAAATAACAAAAAAAAATATAAGGAATTTTAAAAAAAATGTGTTGAGAACTATAATAAGCCATGTATAGGTGTAAATAAAAATGTTAAAAAAAATATATATATATATATATATATATATATATATATATATATATATATATATATATAAGCAGAGATGGAAATGAATATAATTATGCTATCCATGAATCGCTTCAAATAACCATGAAACCTTTTTTAAACAAATCATTGGTCATGACTTTTATTCCTCTTACAAATTGCTCACGCTTTCAGTCTTAACAATGTTTGCTTTATTCGCCGACTCGCCGCGTTATTGGATACAGTATTCACCTGGTAATGAGCTATACACACACATATAAAGCTGGTAAAGTAAAAACATTGAATCAGGAAGAAGATTAACAGAAGATGGTTATCAGTCTTCTGTCGCCACCAAATTACACAGTTTCACTTTTCACTAGCTGTGACACTAGCGTGACAGATTGTATCATTCTGTTTTATGAAAGTTCCAAGTAGTAGTATTATTCCAAGTCAATAATGAATATTCAGTTATGCATTTTTAATAATAAAATATACAATATTTTATCAGACGGTGAGCCCAACATTTTTTTGGAAAGTGACGGTCAACTAAATGATGTGAAAATATGTACTACCATAAGCGGCTGGTCGAGATTTTTCAGAAAATAAAGAACTACATAAAAAAGGAAGCTTTCTTACAACACGTTGCTGCTTTGCTTTTTCTATTCCTCAACATTCAGGTGGATTATATATAATATATTTATTGTATATATTTTTTAGCAAAAGAAACGTTTCCACTTATTTTTTCGCACAGTATTTCTTTTTGCCATCTTTTGTTATAAACATATCTCGCACAAATAGGTAAAAGTGGCACATTTGGTTACAAGTAAACTCCGGAGATCAGAATAGTTCGAGTCACATCATATATAATTTGATCTCCAATCGCTAAGCAAAACCGGAAAATTCAACACTTCACCCTCATATGTGGGTGAACTGTCAGGTCTAAAATAATGTTTCTTATCTCTGGAAAGAGTCTGCATTAAGAATTAGAAAGAGTTTATGTTTATTTTTTCAAAGATTTGTACATGATACAAATATAGAAAATATCAAAACTTAAAACTAGAAATGTTTATGAGTGAATAGAAAGAGATAAGTGAACAGAAAGAGATAATTGAAAAAGATAGATAATACATGTAAGATGATGGAATGGTTGACTAATGTGACTTAGAAGTGAGAAATTCATTGAGGTCATAGAATGGGTTCTGAAGTAGAAAAGATTTCAGGTTGTATTTAAAAGATGAAAGTTTGGTAAGGCTGGTTATATGTGCGGGTAGTTTATTATAAATAGTTGTGCAAAGATGGAGAGGGCTGTGAGTGAAAAAAGCGTGAGAGTAGATCCGTGGTACAAAGGATGTTACTGAGTTGTCATCTTTTGTTTCAGTTCCTGACAATCGGTGTTACCTGGAGACCGGTGGCTCGGCGGAGAGCTTCTTCGTCAGCGAAGATCTTCCAGTCGGGGCTGTGATTGGTGAGTTGACCTTCGACCTGGATAATACCAATAACTTACATGTTGTGGAAGTGAGAAAAAATACCTTTTGTACCATTATCATATTTTCATTCGGCTATAATGAAGCACAAGTCGCCATTTAACTACAAAAAATGGATTAAAGGTTTGGGTACTATCTCTTTGAGTGTACCGTCAGATTTATTAGACTAGGAAAACGCCATATATGCGTTGTTGGACGAGCGAATAGTGATAGTATGGGTAAAAATGGGTAAAAACTGCTCCGAGTGGTACCAATTTAGCACATTTTATGTTTTTTCTTCAAAATGGCTGACCCGATCAAGCTGAAAATTTTAGAAATGTGCATCAAAGTGTAATTCAACTTCACGAAAAATTTCATTTTTTTGGAAAATATTTTTTTTTTCCGTCATGGTATTTTAATGGATATTTTTGAAATTTCTAAAATTCATAAAAAAAAGGTTACGCCCCGATAATGCCACAAAACTACAGATCCAAGTTAGATGAGGAACCATATTGAAAAAAAGTTTGAAATTGATAGCTGTAGCCGTTTGACCTGTGGAGAACCGAAAAAAAAAAAAAAAAAAAAACGAACACCAATTTTTTTCAGTACCGTATGTCAAATTGAATCCTCGCTAAAGCTCGTCTAAAAAGCTAGATGCTGGTAGAACTCCACAAAATCATTTGTGAGTAAATTTGGTAATCTCCACACAACTGGAATGTTTTTGGTAAATGAACATTTTCTTGACTCTCGTCGATTGATTGTGTTTTGGTTGGCCAGAATATTCTTCTCAAATGTGACTGGAATTCAAATAACTCTGAATCAATGAAACGATAATTCCAATTAAAGTACTCATAGTCCCGCCCCTTATTCTATAACTGACAACGAAATGAAAGAAAGATTAAACTGCCAGTGCCCATATGATGTACCTTGTTAACGAATACGGAACTGTTGGAACAAAACGAAGATGGTACGCTCTCGTTTCGTGTAGAGTTATAAAATAATCTCGCTGAGAACAAAAGTTTCCAGATTAACAAAGGAAACCTTCAAAATGTTACTGATAATTCCGTAGAATTCCTGGATATGTCGTTCCCAATAGATGAACCAAAAATAGACTGAAAAAAACAGACAAATTATTGTCCTCCATTAATTTCGAGTTCAGTATCAATAAACTTTCAGAGTCCTGAATTGGTAAAATGAAAATGTACTCCTTTGTCAGAACCTAGAGAAGTCCCCAGAAGCAGTCTTTCTCATTTTCACATCTTCGAAATGAATGAATGAATGAATGAATGAATGAATGAATGAGTGGGATTGTTGAATTGTGCCGTTTAACGACCCTTCAACGACGACATTATTCACGGCACTTTTTTCAAATCACTGGAATAGTCCTTGCTGCAAGACAATCGAATAATATGTGCACAGATTTACGTGAGATCTTGGGAACTATTTCTCCGATTAATAATTTGGGTTGATGACACGATTTATTAAAATTAGTGAGAATTTAGAAATAGATCCCCCCCCTCCCCTACCCCCTCCCGTTAACAAATAGCTCATCTAATTAACAACAATGGCACGCAACTCACGCACTCGTTTTCAGGCTAATTGCATGACTAGTTTACAATGTTATTGTTCTCTTTCTCTCTCTCTCTCTCTCTCTCTCTCTCTCTCTCTCTCCAACACGAAGCTTTCCACACACACAGAAGCTGATTTCAATTAGCCTGCGCGTTAATGACGATATAAGCGTTTATACTGCGCATTACTATGTCAAAGCCAACATTGTGAGAAACAGACATGTCCGTGATATATGTGTTTGACCTTAATTGAGACGTTTTTATTACTAAGTATTAAGTTAAAATACTGACTTTTCTCTTGTTTCTTGAGAATTTTATAATGATGAGTTAATTTCATCGCGTTGAATGCTAAGATTTTTCACAATGTGCGTGGTAAATGGCAATATGCTTGTTAATAATAATGGAGTATTAATTAAAATGTCTCTTTACTAGGGCGTAAAACATGTTCGTTGGTGTTCGATTTACTGTACCGTATTCCGGATAATGATGATCAGGTATAAAGGTTGAATATTTTTTCCAAAACAATTTGTCATATTATGAATCTGTTGGAACCAATCATTCAAATTATCGTGTATATAAAATATTCGTATTTTTGAAAGCGAAAGATTAACAAAAGTTGTATTTCATCACAAGCAATGTAGTACTCAATAATAGGGTAAATATTAATGTTTATATGCATAACATGCGTATTCAATATCGCGAAAATGAAGAGTTTTATATGTTTTATATTATTGACAGTGGCCGCAATAAACTATGTTTCATATTTTTTACCAAAAAATACCGTGAAACTCATTTCCTACGTCGCAATATGTGGGTTTTCCGAGGTTTTGATTTTTCCAAGATGTGGGTTTTCCAAGATTTGGTCAGACGAGTAAACGAAGGGTCGGACAAATGGGTTTTCGGAGATATGGGTTTTCTAGGATATTGGTTTTCCGAAATTTGGTTTGCCATATGATTGAATCTGTTAAAAATTTAATTCGTATTGTATGGATTGAAACTAAATCTGAAATGCTTGCATGTTGTCTATTGTTGTTTTAAACAGCCAACATCAATTAATTCGATCTCTATTCACTCTTCTCGAGCGCTTCAGATAATAACTATATAATTGTGCACTATCGATTTCATTATGAATTATGTTAGTAGCTATTGATGATATTCACAATTAACTCGATGTTTCTGGAACGTGGGTATCAAGTAGGCAGAGCTTACAACGCATGTATTTAAATTAACTTCATCCCATAATAGTGCTAATTAGTATCTCTCAAAAGTAAAAACATATAATTAATTTCGATGAATATTCAACCGTGTGATTCATTTGAATATTTCGAATAATGAATCACCTAGTTTTCATTTGTTTAATCAGTTCATTCATTTAAAGTGATCATCATTCAATTCAGTTTTAAACGTCGAGTTAAACTTGTTATAGATATTAATGAAGCGTTATATTCATGGAAAATCAGTGTGAATTCATCTCAATCATCATTAACGTATCTCTGTAAATACTTTCATAAGAAAGTATAATTATTACATAGGAGTATAATTCATTTGTGGGATATTTTACATCAGTTTTACTCTTCTCTATTCTTTTTTCTATTATTTCTCCAGAAAGCTTATTAATTTAAATTGTGTATAAGAATTACTGAGAAAAGAATTATGCTGGAATGAACATTGTAGGTCTATTCATTAAGCGGTTGTAGAGTTTTGTTATAATTAGGTATGTACGGTATCTAACATTAATCTCAATTTGTTTTATTTTGATTAACTATTGTTAGATCTTGTAAAAGGTGAGAATGCCCACCGACCTATCGATCGAAAATATAAAAATTATAACATTTCTACAATAAAGTATAACTTATGATATTCTTTCGGTGCTAGCATCTAGTCCTATTGTATTTAACTGATTACTCTCCAATTTGGATAACTAATTTTAATATTATTGTTTTTTCGATTGTAGCTAATAAATATGTATCTTTCAGGATCATTGCGTATCCATGGCGACCCACGAGAGCACAGCGGCAACATTGTACTGAGCCTGAAGGAGTCTGACAGCCCGGTTGCCATATCGCCAGGGACAAAGAACATCACGCTCACGAGGAAGCTGGACAAAGAGGTTAGATAACAAAGATAAAACAAATCATGAACATTCTAAATTTCATTCTAAGTGTGTCAATGAATTTGAAAAGCATTTTCCATAATTCACTCCTTGTTCAGTAGTCAGTTGAAAAATAATAATAGAAATAAATTTTACCATATTGCTTTTACGATATGATGTAATGAAATACGACACATTCCCTTTATCTTTTAACAGTAAAATCATTATATTTGTAAGCTTATTCTTAGCTGGAAAACTCAGCCAATCAAGTTCTGAGAACAACATTCCGTTATTTATAGATGATTTACTTTCGTCCAGTTTTTCAATAGTTCGTTAAAAGTCCATCAACTGTTATCTCACTTGGATTGTGTATTGAATAATCAGTTGATGAGTCTAGCGGACTGTCTAACGGATTATTGAATACCAGGGCCTTGTGTATCAGACAAAATTCAAATATTGTTCAACTGTTTATATTCGCAGACTAAAATCGTATTCATAAATCACGTTCACGTCCAAACAATAGTTTGGTACGGTATGTTCTTTTCATAATTCATAAATTCGAATAGAATCTTGACTAATAACATCATTGTTTAAAAGATTCTGGTGGATATTAAAAAAAAACGTTGAAAATGGTAAATAACATAGGAACATTAAACATTTACATTCAGCGCAGAATACACCAAATTTGTGGAAGACTGTACCTGATATCCACTTATATTATAGTGACAACAATTGAAATTCGTAATCATATAATGTATGGAACGACTAACTTTATCCAATCCAAGGAAACCTTTGTCGACTGGAATAATATTCGTGAATATTTCGATGTATCCTATTATTGAACTTATTCTTGTATAGGCCTACAATATGAGTTGTGTCAATGACACTAAGAATGTGTAGGGTGCGCAATAGCAAGCTATACAAAGAAATGGATAAACCTCACACAATCTTTGTTGTACACAATAAATTATAATATAACTTATATTACGAATAGTGATGTCAACCGACTGTCAAAAAAGACCCAATAATAAGTTGATGTTTGTATGCATTGTTCCCCAGGGTATCGACGGGCCCAACTCTGTCTACATCAACGTGATCTGCGACCTGAGTCGAACCACGGACCCCGGCTTCGTCATCCCCGTCGTCATCAGAGTGACTGACGCCAACGACAACGCCCCGCTGTTCGTCAACGCCCCTTACGTGCTCAACATATCAGAGGTAAGAGCCGACAGATGGATCAGACAAGGGAGAGGTAGCAGGGTGGACAGAAGGAGTAGAGTGAACGGGGATAAAGAAAGCTACAGAGGGTACACAGGGGACAGAGCATGGCGAAAATATTGACTTGAGTAACAAATCAGAGGGACGAAACAGAGGGAACGAAGAGGAGAGAAGAGATAGAAAAAACAAACGCTGTAGATGATAACCACTATAGAGGAGATCACTGAGACGGGTGGATTAGTCACTAAAACGATGAACACAGGAAAAATTAGCTCGATTCCCGCCATGGGAATCGATCTCGCTGCAATAGTTATAGCCAGCCTAAAGGCTACAGAGTGGAACTGACTGGGAAGAGGGAACAAAGTGGACAGAGGATGAGATATCAGATTAGGGAATATGAATGAGAAACGTTATTTATGAGGGAACAGTGGCTAGCTCGCTGGGAGTCATTGAGGAGACGGAGATTCAATCCTTCACGTCAAGTTCGGTCATCCTGACAGAAGTTATTCGTTGTTCATTCGTTGCATCATGATCAGGGTGTCCTTAACACAGACTATCGCGACCTTACTGATGCAATTCAGTGAATGCAACTGATTTGAGAGGTGCACTGTCGGGGTCGCGGGAACTATGAATAGCACGATTGGCCCGCGATCCGATCTCGCATAACGAGCACGAATTAGAGAACGCACCCTGGGATGTTCAAGGAAGCCGTGTGAATGACACGTGACATGTTCCAGGTGACCGTGGTCGGTACTCGTGTCCTGCAAGGAGTGAAGGCGGTGGACGCCGACCAGCAGGGTCCTTATTCTACCGTGCAGTACTCGGTGCTGCCTGGGCCGAACGCGGTAAGTTTGGTTCTATTAACATTACATAGATAATATATTATACATGTCATACGTCTATTACCTATACGTCTATTACAATAATCATGAACATATTATTATTATTATTATTATTATTATTATTATTATTATTATTATTATTATTATTATCCATCCCACGTGGTAATATCCCACGTTATTGTTACACTAATATTAAGTAGGCCTATAACAATTGTAGACTAACGTTTTTCTTGTCGAATCATGTTAGTTGAATATCAATGTTCATAGGGGTATCGTAGGAAACTTTCATTCAGTCTGTAGGTGAGGGTTGTTTACAAAAAATACCCCAGAACAATGCAAGAGAATAATAAAACTCAAATGTACGGCACTTCCACCGACTTCTGAATATAACACGGCACCTCCACTGACTTCTGCATGACTTGGGTTGAAACAGCTGCTATTAGGAGCGTATGTGGTCCCAACTGAACTAGCTTGTCAATATGGTCTTTCGTCTACATCTTCTTCCTTATCGTCTCTCACCGCCTCCCTTAACAGTCGTTTCCATTTCTCTTTACTTTCACAAGATTTCGGGTTATATTTCATCACAATACAATCTTCTTCCTCTACACTCATATGGATTCAACACCTCCATTTGTTTTGGTCTTTCCACCTCCTTTTTCCTTCCACTCTCTCTCTGTTTACAACTCTCTTCTCTGAACTATCATCTATTTCTAACCTTCCTATCTATAACTATAGCAACGCAGCAGTTCGTATCCCATTTCACATCGTATTTTCTACTCTCAACTTTTCTCTAAATAACACTGCTTCTAATCTCTTCATTTCTGTGAGACTGAACAAAACTGTTCCTAAAATGGCTATATCGACATCAAATGTAGGTAATGATAAAAATATTGCTCTGATGTTCGCATTTGAATCATTGTCTCCACACAATCATCATATCAATGTTTTAAGCACGATTCCATTCGTATTGTTTTCCTCGTTATTGCTAAGTTGTGTTATTTCTGTTGCTGCCATGACAACAAAGCCTATCTTTGTGTTGAGCGAAGAAGTTCACGCTCAGGTAAGAATAAACAACAACAATAGCAACAATAAATAAAGTAGAACAATACCAATCTCCTTCTCAAAATTGAAATTCAATCATTCAATCCATATAAAAATGAAAAGTACTACTTTTGACAAATAAGTTTAGTTTAAGTGGATTAATTTATCACCATTGGAAAGGAATTTATACAATCACCTTGATTAAAAAAATGTTTAATTTCACGTTTTCTGTGTACATGCGAATATATCCTTAACGCTCGAAATGAAGCTGTAGCTTCGCATGTAGGAATTCTTCACAAATAATTGAAACATTTTGATCCTTGATCCTTTATACATTTTGAGCACGATCTTACTTATTTCATCCTAGCCATTTATTATATTCATACAGATGAAAGCTTCAACCAGAATAACAATTATTTTGATCGTGATTGTGCTCCAATTGAGTATGTAATAAATAATATACCATAATAATTTTATACGATTTTATTCACTTCGATGATGTTGCCTTAGGCAGTGCGTATTATGCCGTAAGATTACGGCATACTTTCCAAAATTTCAATTTCATCTATACCAAATTGGATCGAATACACAGTTAGATCTGTTAAGAAACTTTAAAGTATTATCATTAGATTTGGAGTTTTGTTTATCAATGAATCAAAAATATTATCTGGAGACAAAAGTCATGTTGTAGCCTATACAATACAACTGCATGAAAATTGGCTATTGGTGATTCTCTGATGGTCACCATGGTCCCCGCCATGGTCAATAGCATTGGACCTTTTCAGTCTTCTCCCCCCCCCCTCCTCCCCCTTCCCTACAACAAAGTATCAATAAGGGGGCGGTGGGGCCTCTCGTTTTGTTCGCCAACACAATGCGTGAATTCCAATCGAATATGTCTGTTTTTCTGTTCAGGATTACTTCGTGTTCGTGAACGGTCTCGAAGGAACGCTCTTGCTGAGAAAAGCTCTCGATTACGAAACGTTGGCCAACTTCACCATCAAGATAAGGGCTCAGGTAAACAAGCAAGCCAAATATGTTTTATTTTTTATAATTATTCAATACAAATGTGGACACAAAGTCAAGATGGAAAGTTTCGGGTGTCAATACGACAGTGAAGGGTCTCACCACCCGAAGGTAATATTTTTTACTATTCATATCGTTGTTTTGCAATAAGGAGAAATACATTGTGATTTACATGTTTGTCATAATATGTTCTCACATCTGATCTAGATAATGTATCAAGGTCTGTTATCTGAGAAGAGAAACAATTCATTATAAAACCACAGTTTCATACAATTAAACAGAAAATATTGATGCGTTTATATCCCTAGATCTACCAAAATGTGCTGAGAAAAGTTCAAACTGTAATCCAATAAATATATATTCATCAATGTTCGTTTTCTGATTCGAGATATTGGTGCTGTTTCGAAACAATGAATCAGAAATGTTATAGGACCACAGTTATTATATATCCATTGTAGTTGAATTATCGAATCTTTTGAGATAATCGGAATCATGGACGAACCATCCTATAGGAATTACTTCAAAGACTTGGGAGTACTAGAATCTCGACACCAAAATATATTTATTCATTTAGCCACGATTTGTATCGATATATATTTGTTCCATATTGATTTCATCTCAAAATGGACATTTCATGCAATTCGATATCACATAGAAGCTCCAAATATCGATCATTCTTGAATTTAGCAATCAAACGACTCTAAATAAAATACGATGAGCGTTTGATTATGAATTGATTTGGATGAATTCGGACCATAAGCCTACCAATTGTTCTTATTGTTCTTAGGCCCAGTTTTAAGAATCTTAGTCAAGTACTAATCCACTAACTATTTGTTAATGGTACGAAAATATCATATGTAACCAATGGTGATAACAAGTTAATCCGCTAACTATTGCTTAATCCACTAACTATCGATTCGTAATACCGGCCCTTACCAATAATTGTTCTCAGGATCAAGGGACGCCCGCCAAGTATTCAGACACGTATCTGTACATAAACGTTATCGACGCGGACGATCAGAACCCTCGTTTCTTCGACGACCGCTACACGGCGCTGTTGCCCGACAAGCCACTAGAGGTAAGATGACTTGAAATCTATGTACGACAAACTGTCACTCAATTCTCATGTTTTTCACGTTTATTTTCATTTGGATTGCCAATCGATATCGAATACTTGGATCGATTTTCGATATCATCATTTCGATTCGATATAGAATCAATTCATTCGATTTTCGATTACTTCGATATCGCAGTGAATTCGATATCGAGTGAATAAACAGCGGGCTGTCAGTCGTGTGTCGGATTGGCAATATCGCCGACTGGAAAGAACAAGCAGCAAGCCAAACAATCAGCTAGTCAACAATTTCGATCTATGATATTATAATGTCTGTCTCTAATTTGGTTTTACAGACGACTAGATGAACGTGATTCAGAACCAAAGATATTTCGATAATTTCGATCGATATTCGATATCATCACTTCGATTCGATATCGAATGGAATTCCTAATATTTCGATATTTTCGATCGATTTCCGATATAGCACATTTCGGTATCGTTTACGTTTTCTTGATCGATTGGAAACACTAATTTTTATCACTAATCTCATTTTAATTTGTTATATTCCAGGGCACTCAGTTGAGGGTACAACCCCGCGACATCCAGGCTTACGATCAGGACGTGGGCATCAACGCGGCCATCTTCTACTCGTTCAATAGTAAAGCCCTCGATTATCGATACTTCGATATCGATCGAGCCACCGGTCAGGTGTCGATCAAGAAGAATATACACGATGCCGACCTGCTTCAACCAGCGACACTGGTGATAAGGGTATGAAGCTCACTATCATCACTTAGATTAACATCTTACTTGCTCACTATTTACTCGTTACTCACCTGGAATAACACTTGAAAAGACTTCCATCTTGACTCCAGTCTCCTTAGGGCAAAATTATCCCACCAGGGAGATTTCACAGATACAAATGATCATGAAACTTGAAGTGTGAAAGTTACGAAACTAACAAATACATCACAAGATTCAGACAAATACTAGTTACTCAAATTGTATAATATCTTTTTTTTAATAATAGTATTATGATGAAGTTCCTATTTTGCTGAAGTGGAGAGATTTCAATTCGTTTTCATTCATCCAATATTGAATCGGATGTTTTGATTAGGGTCCATACTATTTTTGATAATTCAAACTAAAATTATCAAACTCAGAACATAGATTACCATAACGATCAGTATATGTAATTCGATAACGAGAAAGAAAGCTCTCACATGTCTACTTCTTGTAATATGCAGGCAACCCAGTTCGACAATCCCGACCGCTACGCCCTGGCCACCCTGACAGTGGCAAGACCTGGCACGGCCCTCAAGGACCTCCAATTCCTCCAGGAGACGTACTCAGTCGGAGTCCTGGAGAACGTCCCGTTGTACAGCGTCCTGGTGACCGTCGTCACAAACCATCCCAGAGATAATGTAAGTCTTTATTGATGTCTTTATTCATATTAGACCTAGATCAAATCAAAAATTATCTTCTTTTTCTGTGGAACTAAATTTATTCATGCATGATTGGCAATAAATGATAATTAATAACTATTGAGAGTACAAGGACAGAACAAGTTGGAAGGAATTGGTGGAACAATTAGAAGTGGAAGAAGTGGAGGATGATAAGGAGGAAATTCCAGGCGTGACCAGCCGGTTTCTAGGAGTCTAAGAGGAGTTTCTATGAGTCCTGGTCCTAGGCCCTAGGAGTCTAGGAATTATGTGGGTAAGAATACCCACCGCCTGACCCAATGTTTTAGTTGGAACCAGGGACGGATTATTATTTATTAAATTATAGAATTCATAAAGAAATCGTGTACATTACCAATACATATTATTTTTCAATGTTCCGATACACAATAATATCCCTTGACAGTGTTCATTGTCTAACGTGACAATGTGTCTTGTTACAGCGCCAGATGTACTGGCTGGACGACAAACTGGGAATGTTCGGGATAACGGCTGCAGGAGATATCATCCTCACCAAGAGTCTGGACTACGAGACGCAAGACAGGTTCACGTTCAGGGTCCACGTCACTGACGGCATGATGGTGAGAAGAAAGCCCTATTTACGACCGGAGTTAAGAGTGAACTTCATCATGGCTCTCAACAAAAACAAATTTGTGGGTCGCCAGAGCCACACCTCTATAACAAATCCCTCCTAATTTTCTTATATAACAGCAATTATTCCAAATTTTACTGTGGCTTGGAGATGAGGTATCCGCTTAGGATGCAAGAGGAAAAAGGTTCGATTCTCACCTCGCGATAATGTGTTGTTTTATTTAATGCTTTTGGCTACAGGTAATGGGAGAGGAAGATTCATTTTTAGCGATCAATGTTGTTTAGCACTGATGTTGAAATGTTTTTTCAATATGAATCATAAATCAAAATACGACTACGATTAGAAAAAAAACATATCTGATCATTATTAAAAGAAGAATGATAACCGCGACTCAAAATAATTCTGCGAATTTTCATTATCCATCTCGTCAGAACGACTCGACACGCATCAACATCTCCGTGCTGAACGTGAACGATTGGGACCCGCGTTTCCGCTACCCGCAGTACGACTTCTACGTGACGGAGGCGGGCACCGAACCGGGCTCTGTGATTGGTCGGGTGGAGGCGGCGGACGGGGACCGGGGGGACTACGTCGTGCTGGAGCTGCGGGGACCCGGGGCGGCCATGTTCGACATCAACAACGACGGCGAGATCATATTGCTGGAGACGACGCAACTCAACACGAGCACGGCGCACATGGTGATCGTTGCTACTGACAACGGCATTCCGCCCAGACAAGTGAGTTAAGGGTGGTCCTTATTCGACACTGAAAATAACAACAGAATGCGCTTCTAAATGCCAATATGGCCGACGAAATGTTACAAATGAACTGTGAAGAATGTTACATTTTTAATAGATGTCATTGTTGAGATATGCACGTGATTTATTTTGTGACTTTTCACAAGTTCCACTGTTTACCACTGACAGCGTGCCTGCAACTTTTACTGTCGAATATAAATGGAGAAATTCACCTTTACTATTTTTTTATATGTTCACGAACCAGTGTAACTGAATGAAAAGTTTTCAGTTCCACGATAATTGCATGCTCTTTAATTAATATGACATTCTATTTTAAAAAATCAATCACGTTTAAGATAATATGTCGATGAATATACTAAGAATGTCAAGAAATTCATTGACGTATTACCTCAAATACTGATCAAATTCTTTGTATTCTTCTCCATTCTCTTCTTTTCTTCGATATAATATTCTTTCCTTCATGCCCTATGCGGGACTCGAACCCACGCCCAATCCAATGGTGATTTCAGTTACTACCGCTAGTGATAGTTGACTTAGCCACCCGGGCGGCTCGTCGATCTTCAAATCTTCATAAAATACCCCAATATTCATTATATCATATCTCTTTTTCCGTACGGTACTCAAGAGTTATTGTGTTGATCACTTGTTTGTTTCAGGCATCTGCTCCTGTGATCGTGCACTTCCCGGAAGGCGTTGTACGGAAAGCGGGAAGCAGTTTCTCTCCCGGAGGAACGGGCTTTCTCTTGATGCTGGTGTTCGGGTCACTTCTCGGGATTCTGGCTCTCGTCATCGCTATGCTTATCCTCTATATCTACAAGCAGTATGTACCGATAGTTCAATGATAGCAGTTATCAAAATGTACGTTTAATGCGTTAACTTTGATTGGCATATTGCTTCCGCAAGGAGAATACAATCGGGGGTTCGAGTCCCGCGTAAGGCATGGGTTTTTGTAAGCGTCCTTTCACCTATCATCACTTCATCGTTTCATTATCACCCGCTCATTCGTACCCCCGTACAACCTAGCTGTTGGTGGGGTCGTTAAGCAGAATTAAAATAAATAAAAGATAGTTGATGACATTTAATATTCCATACGTAGAGGAAGAGCAAATAAAAAATAATGGAAGCCTAGGAATAATAATAAATTATATTTCAATGTTTCATTTTTTTAAACAATGTGTGCGCAGCAAACAGAACAAATCGTTGGGTAGCCACCAGGGCAGCGACAACGGCTACGGCGTCGAGGAAGAGAAGCAGCCGTCCGAGGTCCTGGGTTCGAGTAACGGCAAGGTCGACAATCCAGTGTTCACAGGCACAAACATACAGGACAGGCTTCAGCACGCGCACACCGCAACAGTCAAAAGTAATTCATTCGACGAACAATATTCTAAAAAGCCGTCATTGTTGATAGAACCTGAAGCCAGAGAACCATTGCCAGAAATATGTTTCCATTCAAAAGCCTTGATTACTATTGGCAGTATTGGCACGAATCATTACAGCTTCCTAGAATTACTTCATTTATCTGTGATTGAACCTGAGTTGATATTTGCAGAAATATTTCTGCTTCGAAGCACCGGTGATACTATTGGCAGAAATATTTTCGCCAATTGGATTTTGAAATGTATCACTTGCTAGGAACCAACGATACCAGAGGACTGCCCAGAATGGTGTTTTTCAATTATATATTCTCTTCAAAATCACAGCTCATAGACTGCATCTTCATTATTAATTACAAGTGTTCAAAGCATAATGTACACTGTGCTACCATTCTCAATATCACAAACTAATATATTCTACAATGTCATAATTTAAAAAAAAAATCTGATATTTCCCTGTAGCCGGTTCAGAATGAAAATCGAGCACTGACTCCCTTCACTCATTGAACATGGTTCTCTCTACTCTAGTTTAGAAGTCTAGATTTTAAATTCTAGTTCATATTTTAATATGATATATTGAACATTGATTGAGGTCGTAGCGTCCTGTGAGATATGAGAACACTCGACTTCAGGAATCCATATTGAGACATTTAGGAATACGAATCTGTCCAGTTCCTGAGAAAGAACTGTCTCTGAAGAAAGATAAGAACTGGGTGAACGACTCTCTTCCTTTCGAACTGGATTGAAAATACTTGATATTCTATATGGAGGCTGAAACGTCGAAAAAGTATATTTTTATATTTCACTTGACAAGAAGAATTCACCCAGTGTCTAATATCCTATATTTGCTACGCAAAGGCATTAAACATGTGATCGTATTTATAGGCTACATTTATTGTATTTCATCTGAACATTGAAACACCATTGAGAATGATTTTCTTATTCGCTACCAGGTTTAGTAGCGCGTAACGCAACATTGCGCGGCAGTCACATGAACGTCGGCTTGTCCATGCCATCTCTGCCGTCCGTCAAGTCACGTGTTGCCCCTGCCCCACCTCAGCTGCCGGGACCCGAACCCAGGCCCACCACCCCGACGGACAACAACAACCAGCACTTGAAGAACGGAGTCGTGTGGCCGGGAGGATCGATACCCCGACGGGTCAAGAAACTTTCCTGGGACGACGAGTCCAACCAAATGAACAAGGTAAATACTTACACGATATGTTCACAGATATTTACTGTGACCAGGCTGGTCCAGAATACACCACAGGGTTCTATTCTATAACAGCTAACGAAGTGAAAGTACGACGAAAATGTCAAACCCCCTTATGGTTTACCATGCTCCTTATTCCATAATTCCAGCTTACAATGGAAGTGGCTTATAATTAAGCATAATCGAAACTCTGATTTAAAAACGAGCAATTATCAACAATATAAGTTCCTTCCAGTGACAACCATTCAATCTTCACTATCATGTTCATTTCAATACAATCATTCAATCATCCAATCATTCAATCGTTCATCTCGATCTTATCCAATCATGTCCTCTATTCCAGCCGGAGTTAGACCCAGAAGTATCCGTGACTCCTCTTACAAGCGACAACCAACCTTCGACAGACACCATGAATCTCACCGTCTACTTCTAGCATCCAATCAAACTGCGACTCGTGTGACGACACAAACTATTTCTTGTGCAACGATCAGAGTTGGAACCAGTTTCCTTGTGTCGAGAGGAATGAGTGGTTGAACATTTGAATATATTTATTGAGGCGTGTGGAAGAGATACAATGATTATTCCAAACATTGATCGGTTAAAGTGGAATCATAGTGAAATGAAGTGTACCCGTACCACACGCTTCCATTCAGTGGCTTGTGGTATAGGTCTATATTTTAATTCCATATACAAGGTAAAACGGAATGGCTTAGTGTGGAAACTTTGAACCGGAATTCGTATTGACGAAATTCATTCGGAAGTAATAGAATATAATAATCTTAAATATCGGAATCAGAAAAGAAATTTAGGTACTGATAATTTTTTAAGGATTTTATCAGAATCATATTACTATAATCAATCAACGAATGAACTAGTTTTACCTAATCAGTAACTAGTAAACTAACTGTATTACCATACTTACATAATTGATATTATGAAACTGTCGATAGTTTGGTGAAAAATGCAACGAATTTGCTGTAGAGTTTTAGTGAACGAAGCAAGAACGATACTTCGTATATTACATTATAGATTGTTGAAAAAAAAGCAAGTGTAAGATAAGTTAAAGATAAAGTTAGAAAAACAAACAGATTCAAGATACAACGAAGTTATGAGCATTATTATGCTTTAATCTTGAAAATTCTTCACAAGATGGTGTAAAATGTGCGCAAGAAACTGCTACACATACTGTCGAATGCCAATGGAACGTTAAGAATTGAATTATTTATGAACAAAGTGAAAAATATGAACGCATATTATTATGTATTATATAGAGCAAATTATATATTTTATATTATACATAATTCATCAGTATTATAGATATGTCTATAAGGTGAGGCCTGCAACAAAAAATATTTCAACCCTCCATATTTTGTAATCAAATGTGTACAATATTATACAAAATTTTTCGAAGAAAGTCATATACTCTACAAACACCACGGTCTGATTTTGAAATCCTTATTCATTTTCCTGATTCTCCATAAAAAAAATACTTAGTTAAAAGATGTGTGCCTAAATCTATTGGTTTTGGTGCATGATGGATGAGTTGATGTAAAGATAAGATGAAAGTTATTCACCAGTTGTTTTGGACAGTGGGAAGGAGGCGGTCGTAAGGAACCATTACAGCATCCACTTCATTGACACCGAAACATCGGTGTACTACGTCACAACTTGCGAACGTTGTTTTTGTTGTTGTTGCGCGCAATCTAAATTAAGCACTATCAGCCCAATCTAATCTGAACTAACCCAACAGAACAACCTAAACTAATGTAATCTAAATTAAAACTAATCTAAAACCTACTTCCGGTTCTGTGAGTAGCCACTTCGCGCTTTTTTGACAGACATAACCGCAGTGCACCTCTTTCAGTAAATCCAATACGTACAACCATGGAGAAATAATGCACTAACAAAACTCTAAATAATATATACTTGCAATAATATAATTATATTTCTTAACACATTTCTTTTTGTTATCACTTGCTTATAGCGTTAGGGTTTTATTTGTTATTTCATAGTCTAATTAGTTACATATTCATTGAGAGTTTAATTTTTCTTGATTTATTACCTTATTCCTATTATTTTATCATTTGTTCATGGGGTGGTAAGATCGCCCTTGTGGTGCCCCGTCCAAACGATCCTACGTTCATCCTTAGACTTAATTGGGGAACAATGATTTTGTATCAAGTTTCGATATTATTAATAGAAAATAAAAATAATTGTTCATTATTCTGCGTCGTTCATGGCAGCCACTGATTGAGATGGCTAAGTCTTATAATAAAGATATTTATAAAATAATAATAATTTATGAGATAATGCACAATTTGAATAGTTGCTACTTTTTAATCGTTATTGATTGGAAGACTATCACTTAAATTCAAGTTTCCTATTCTAAAAAAAGTCTGGGACGAATTGAAGAAATTGTCTAAATTGAATGAATTTTCATTAATACCCCACTTTCTGTATTTGAATATAGGCCTACCTCCTAATATTGGATCTATCTAGTAAATAATAAATTATCCACCCACAAATACGCCTACGCAGTGAAAGTTTGTAATGGTTCTTCATATCGATTATTCCCCCAGTTTACTGCATGAAAATATCCTTTATAGCACAGAAAATTATTGCTTTCGTTTGAATATAATTTTCATGACTTCTTCACTTTCTATATTCGAATAGAATATATATTCAAATATCACTTGATGATAGAGCTATAAAGTAAATAATGAATTATTCACCCACATATACGTTGACACAGTGAAATTATTTAAGGGACTGCTTATCGATTTTTTCCCAGTTTGCTGCATGAAAATATCATTTTATAATATTTAGCGACACAAAAATATTTCTTTCATTCGGATGAATTGTGACAGTGGCGTATATCTTTCAGTGGCATGATATCAGTTATGTGCAGGGTTGTTGGGCTCATCGGAAAATTATCTAAAATCATTTTATTTTACTAGAATATGTTTAAAATGTAAAATACTCTCCATCTTTTCCAGACAAGAAATTATAATAATAATTTCTCATCAGATGAGGGTAGCAAAAAACTTCTATGAACAACACCGAATTAATATAATGATACGTTCCAGGTATTTATTCAGAGAAAGCAATTTTTACTTGTGGTTTGTTCTTCATTTCACGTAAAATATTGAAAGAAGAATAAGCGGTGTTCAGAATCTGAAACAAATAAATGTACATTAGTAAATCCTCTGATATTACGTTATCACTTGATATGGTCGGAAAATTCAATGATTTTTCCCAATTTCCGAACTACTGTTGCACCAATACATTTAAAAAAATATATTTTCTCAACACAACATACGTTAAATATGTTTTAATAAAATTTGAATAAGCGATTTCCAAAGTTGGATTATTTCACTTTTTGAAAATCAATATAATATTTCCATTAAAAAATTAACTTGATGAATAACATTTTACGAACCTAGGTTTCTAGAAAGTAATACATATTCATAATTTATGATTATCACTGAATTAATTCCTAATTCCTGTGAAGAAAATTGTATTTCCATTCACGCTATCATTTATCCAGTTATCGCAACAATCAACCATGGCATCCAGCTATATCAATCCTGCTTGTACGCTATTTTGTGTTGATAATTTTGTGTAAATGAACCTACGTTCGCCTGTTATTTATCAATATCATTCTCTGCATGACAGTTACATTATTATTAGCTACGAACCAGAAGTAGAACCAAATGGTGTATGATAAGCACATCGGTATGTATAATCATAGCATATGATAAGCATAATCGATTGGTATATGATAAGCATAAACTCTTTGGCGAACTAAAAATACTATAGTACGTCTTTTGTAACAAAATAAGATCATCCTAATGAATACTTTGTGAGATATGTCGATTTGAATGTTGTGATCTGCACCTTCGAAAAGTAGGCGACGACCGTACTCTAAGCGCCACGACGCTTGTACTTGAGACTTATTTCAAAAGTATCATATAGGGAATAATTGCTTGAAATGGGCTTAATCTAATCACGATGTAGTGATATCAACTTATTTCATCATAATATAAAGAAGGTGTGCCGACTCAGCCTTCCAATTGGAGGACGTCCGCCGTCATAGAGGGCACATTTGCCTGTCGCGCAACTATCGCTTTTATATCGAACTATATAAAACAACAACGCTCAACAATGCTAAACACGGCTCAGTAGAATTATTACGTTATAGGTAGCATTTGTTTTGCACGAAAATGATAGATTTTATAAGTTCAATAATGTCACCGGTACCGTGGCAACTCAATCTCATCTAGTTCACAAGAGAGTCCGCTAGTGTAAATGGGGGATTTGGGCTCTGATCTGACGGCAAGCAAACAATAATGCCCGCCATGTTATTAGTATGGGAGTCGGCACACCTTTATATTATGATGAAGTAAGTTGGTATCACTACATCGTGATCTAATGACATATGACACCTGTAGTCCCTTTTTGTGAGAACGAAATGGCAATTTGGCCTCCTAAATGAAGGACTAATATGTAGACTCTGAACAAATACTGTGCGTCTTGGGCCTCATTAATACCTACTCTCCTAAGCAGTTCCCTTGACAACGTGACGAAACCGGGCGGGGTCAAGTCAGCGTCGCGATCACCGACTGCCATTACAAGCAACAGAATCTTCTTGAATGTTTTTGATGAGTCCGTCCAGTCACAGAAATACGCAGCTTCAGTTACACCAGACACCTGAGGTACACAGAACAATGAATAGCTAATCAACAAGTCGGTTTCAAAACAATTCAATATAAATAATCACTATGTAGTGATACCAATAGACTTCATCATAATATAAAGACGGTGTACCGACTCCCATACTGATAACATGGAGGCATTAACAAGACGTGGGAAAGAGATTAGAAGCCTCTAACCTAACGGAATGTATGCTGGAAAGCCAGAAGAAGTGGGATAAAGTTTCAGAATACATCCAGAAAGTAATGGAGAGTAAGCAGAAAAGAGAATTGGAAGAAAAAAGACTGAATCCAGTTCTTGCCCAAGCCGTATAGAGGAAGGTAGGAGCCAGAGAGGCTAGACTCGTCACCACCCAGAAGTAATACGAAAGTGGTCCCAGGGTGGTGACAGAAGTGAGGAGGGGTTTTAGACGGTAAGAATCCGACACTCCCCGCAGACCAACAAGCGGGGGTCTCATGCAAGATTTCCCCTTCTCAAAAAAAAAAAAAAAAAATGGAGGCATTTGTGGTTTCTTGCGGTCAAATCAGAGCCAACGGTCCCATTTACCTGTCGTGATTTAGCGGATTCACTAGATGTAGATAAGAGTGGCTAAGCTACCGGTGACATTGTTAAAATTACAAAATCTAATTTTCGTGAAAAACAAATGAAGAGCCATCTCTATCATGATAATTCTACTGAGCCGTGTATAGCATTGTTGAGCATTGTTGTTTTATATAGTTCGATATAAAACCGATGCACATAATAGTTCTACACATACTTCCAACATAATACAAAGTTGATATATTTGTATTGCTTTAAGATTGAATACCAACCCAAATCGTTCTACTAAATGATCCTACTTACGCTCCTACTTTCATCCTTAGCCTTAATTGGGGAACAATGATTTTGTATCAAGTTTCGATGTTATTAAAAAAAAAAAAAAAAAATGCAACACACACAACTCACAAAGTGTCAGAAACATATACATGGATTTGTGAACGATTTGTATATTAATGTTATTGGGAAAACTCACATTATCGCTTAGGTAGTCAGCACAGATACATGGGACACCCATCGCAATGCAACCCATTATCAGAGCATAGGTCCAAAATAAACTTGTACCAATGTTGTTGGAAGAAGCATGCTAAAACACACAATATCAATCAATAGATATCGAACACGAGCTATATAATTTCGATGTATAAATTACAGTCTCAATTATTATAATATATCATTTTGAAGTATTTGGTCAAGGATGAATAAGGATCAAACACAAATGTTTACAAAAGTACGTTACTTAAAATGTGTGACTGAAATTCATGTCGAATTGACATTCGTTTGTGTAACAATGGAACAGAGAAATATGTATTTATTTAGTACATTTTCAAGTCAATTGGTCTTTTTTCCTGACCTGTAGGCCTATGCTGCGAACAGAATTACAAAAAAAAACATGAAAACGTTTCTCATTATTTTTCGGTATGTAAAATGGAAGCCTTCGCTACGCTCATCTAACGAACAAGTTATTTGAGTATATAAAATTTAATTTGCACTTGAATGAGTATTTCGATAAGTCATCCAAGAGGGACGTTATTTATCGTATAAGTGTACTGTTCAAACGGACAACGTTGAATTATTTCTCATTTAAAATGGAAAGGCAGAGACTTGGTCAATGTAATGATGGTACGAGCATATACGACGAATGGAGAAGGAGAGAATACCGAGAGCAATGTTTGAGATAGCAGAAAACAATGGAGATGACAGAAGAGTCGGAATACCTAGGGAAAGGTCTCAGGAAGGAGTAAAGTTTGGAGTAGTCAATCGAGGAGAAAAATGGGAAGTGGTAAACGAGAGATGGTGGAAGAATAGAGAACGGTGGAGGGATCTCGTAGGAAGAAAAGAAGAAGCAGAGAGAGGATATTAGTAGTGAAGAAGAGGAAGAAGAGGTCGGAACTGGCACGAACCAATTGATCCTAGGATAACCCTAGAAGAAGTGGTGGAAACACCCCCTGACCCAATCTAATTATAGTTATCTGAGTTTCAGAAATATATATTTCATCACAAAACTTGTTTATTTTCTCTCACCTGTAGCATTAGAAACATGACGATACAGAAGCCAGCGATGGCACAAATGACGTACCACAAAAACAGCCACCCAAACACTTCCCTCAACTTACTGATGAACCTGTGAAGTAAACACACTCACTGAACAATCTCACTGTACGAGAGTATAGCAGATGTTCAGATGGGAAGTCTTTATTGACGACTGTCAGCTAGGTGGGATAGTAAAATAATTCAATTCGCCACTAAAATCGACTACAGAATGCGCTTCTAAATCCAATATGGATGACGAAATGTTACAAAAATACTGCTAACAATGTTATATTTTTAATAAATGTCATTGTTGAGATATACGTGCACATTATTTCCCAAGTTTTCACAAGTTTCACTACCGCGTACCTGCAACTTCTTCTGTCGAATATAATAGGCAAGCGCAGCATAAAATACGTAGGGATGAGTGAGATATTTGTACGAAATACATTCGGAAGCTACACACCTTGGTCTCAAAAGAAGTGGATCTATAATTACTCACTACGGTACCTCCGTTGGGAGGTCCATGTAATTGTTATCATTTTCATAAATTTAGTGGATTTATTTGTTCTAGAAAAATATGTTTAGAATTGTCTCTTGGAAAACGACGGTCCTTTTGATTTGAAACGTGGTGACATAGACCACAAATAATTATTTTGTGTATGTTTGTAATCATGCGTATTACTCTTACGATTTAATGCGATGAAAATTTAGATTTCAGAAAGTAAATCTTCTCATTTTGTTACTATATGTGTTAGTCTTAGTGCATGATTGAAATGCGAAGAAAATTCAGATTTTATGGAAAAAATGTTTTCTCATCTTCTCCCTTCTTTGTTAGTCTTATTGCATGATTGAATGTGATGAAAATATGAATTCAATGAGAGAATGTTGGTGATGTCATTTCTCCCTCTGTATTATTAGTCCTTGCATTTTTCGAAAAGCGGTCTAACTAACTTTGCCAAATACAAGTACTTCACCAAGTTCTACAATGAAATGTTGTTAGCACAAAAACCGAGCCCTGCTCATGAGGTGGCCTAAAAATAGGTCACATTTTAACGTTCTAAGAGAACGTGACTCTGTTATTATCTCGTATTGTCATGGTATTTAGCTCTCGTAGAAAACATTATTCAATCAAAGTCCCTAGTCTCTTGGAGCTAGCTGGACCTAGCTCGTTATTTCAAGTGGCAGTCTCGGTATAGGTTCAGCATCGCGGAGAATACACAATCGATTTTCATAGTCCAAACCTGAATTGTATAAATGTTCGGCTGCGTTCCGAAACCTCCAGAATCTACTGCAGGTGCACTGAATGCATTCCGAAACCACCTCCGAGTAATTTACTGAGCGTTCCGGAACCCACCGCGCCAGTAAATTCTGCTTATTGGAAACACTGGAACTATTTGTCCAGTAAACCCAGTAAAGTAATGGCGCTCTCCAATGAATGATGCTAGATTGCGTTAGTTAGTTCACTGACAAATCGAAGTTTAAATATTGTTGTAAATAAGGCTGAGAAACTTCATCTAGATGGATGCTAGTTGATTTGAAATGTATTTAAGGTTGATTTGCAAATGATTTTTTTACACGTTGTTTCATAACCCAACATTTTATTGGAAAACAATAATGTCATCCATCTTTTTACTTTCGAATTAGTGGGTACGTTCCATTATTGAGGCCTACTGGACCCCTACTCCTGAGATAAATGAGATGTGAGAAAAATCAGTGAGAAAACTCTCATATAATATCTCATATAATAATGACATATTTCATCTCATATTTTATGTGAGATACTCGTTTTCTCACTTATATTTATTTTTCTCACATCTGTGAAGAAAAATCTGTGAGAAAACGAGTATCTCACATAAAATATGAGATGAAATATGTCATTATTATATGAGATAGTTTTCTCACTGATTTTTCTCACATCTCATTTATCTCAGTAATAGGGGTCCAGGAAACAGATAATTATACTGGCAAGTACTGTACTACAAGCAAGGCCAGTAGGTTTCGGAATGCACCCGTTCTATACCGGTATTTGAGACACACACAATTTCCCAAATATTCAAATAATATCGTGTCTTTTGGAATACAAATTCTTGGTCGTCATGTGTCATGTTAATTTCAAATAGTGATTAAAAAATATACCTTAACAACTTCTGATGGTGTTTTATATTCTCAGTCATCTGTAGATGCATTTCATTTTCAACTTCTTCGCTGTTCCAAACCTTAATTTCACAAACAAGCATTCTTGTTCCTTCACTAATTTTGATCTCTAAGTTTGGTTGTTGATTATTTCGATTAGTTGATCGTATTTCGTACAATTTTCCGTAGTTTTCTGTGCATAAACCTTCTAGAGTGTTGGTAGAACGAATTGATCCAAAATCCTGAAAAAGTTATGTTAGATGAGCTGATCTTTTCGACCCAAAACACAACTATCAAAGGGGAAAATATAAAAATTGTTTTTATATGTATTGAAGATTAAAATAATGATATACATTTCCAAATTTGATTTGAATTGTCTCTTTCTTTCGGAGTATAAAAGTAGATTGTGATGCTCTAGTATAATGGAATTATCAATATTCAGCTATTCACAATTCTATAACAGTCTTAACCGAGGTGTTTACAACTCGCAAAATTGGTGTACACCTGATTTCAGGTGATTTCAGAGATTTCAGAGGATTTCAAGAGATTTCATACGGATTCAAGGAGATTTCAAGTAGATTTCAAGTGATTTCAGAGATTTCAGGGATTTCAAGTAGATTTCAA
The DNA here is from genome assembly GCA_907164805.1 of Brachyptera putata. NCBI lineage: Eukaryota > Metazoa > Arthropoda > Insecta > Plecoptera > Taeniopterygidae > Brachyptera > Brachyptera putata. Next base: position 10,891,452 of record OU015472.1, read on the forward strand.
GTGATTTCAGATATTTCATCCGGATTCAAGGGAATTTTAAGTGATTTCAGGGATTTCAAGTGGATTTCAAGTGATTTCATAGATTTCATACGGATTCAATGGGATTTCATGGCAAGTCGCAAGTGTACACCGGATTTCAGGAGTTGTTAACCCCTCGGTCTCAACTAGACAACACTCCGTTCAGTCAATAAATGTTTTTTTACCTCCAAGGCTGAATAAATGCCTACCTGTAGATTAGTATACTGCTTTGATTCCATTTTATTCATTTCCATTACTTCGCGTACTGACAATTCCTTGACGTTCTGAATTCGATATTGCAATATTCTGAAATGTCCGATTAAGTTTATTAAAAGCGCCACGATGAGTGTGTGTGTGATCGCAAAGAAATAGCCACAGCTCAAGCAGAAGATCAGTTCTCCAGAGTAAAGCACGAGGAATGAGTATAGATCATCCAGAGGGAAGTAAAGTTGAACTGGGAGTAATCTTGATCTTCCTGTGGAGAAAGAGTAGAAACAAATTAATTCAATATTTCCATCACGATGTAGAGATATCAATAAATTTGATCATAATATGAAGAAGGTGTACCCACTCACTTCTTCCAAGTAAAATATTCCCGCGTCAGAATCTGTTCCATGGTCCCATTTGCATATAGCGCACTATCTCTTTTATTTGAACTATATATTTTTTTCCTAATAACATCGAAACTTGATACAAAATCATTGTTCCCCAATTAAGGCTATGGATGAAAGATGAGATCGTTTGAACGGGGCACCACAAGGGCGATCTAACCATCCCAAATAAAACAACACAACAACATAAAACTATATAGACTATATAAAACATCAATGCTCAGCAATGCTATACTTGGCACCGTATTATGTAAGCAGTGGCATTTGTTTTGCACGAAAATAATAGATTTTGTAAGTTCAACTATGTCACCGGTACCGTAGCCACTCTCATCTACATCTAGTTCACAAAGGAATCCGCTAAATCGCGACAGGCAAATGGGACCGTTGGCTCTGATTTGACCGCAAGAAACCACAATTGCCTGCCATGTTATTAGTATGGGAGTCGGAACACCTTCTTTATCGTGTTTTCATCTTAGCCGGAAAACCATTGTTATTTATTCCATGAAATCAAATGGATATTTTAATGATAATCGAATGTGTGCTATTTTACTCCATGGTTAGTTTACATTATATTCAACCTCTTCATCATTCTTATTATAATGTCAGCATTGGATTCAAATTTGACAAATTATCTCACAATTATCCTATTTTTCAACATTAAACCAATTAAATATGGAATTCACTCCATTGTTGCTTTGCTCGACACTTTTTTTTAATATTGGCGTGAATGAATTTCTAATTTCTTCAATCAAATATTGTATTTCCGTTTATGACTTCATTGATATTTATATGTGATATCAATCATTCAATTATCATTCAAATTACCCCAAAGTGTCCATGAAATGTAAAACACTCTGAGAAAATAATAGATATCAATTAGTCCTGAATGTCATTCAGAAGTTAAAATGACCATATATTTTCGAATGTATTTCTTTACTTGAATATTCTATTGTGAGACTGAGTCAAGCCCGTGCATATGCGAGAAGATGAAGTTAATTAATTTAGCTCATCAGTACTTTCTGTATCCAAAGAGAACATTCACAAACCATTTTTTTCAAGTCTGCGTTGAGAAGACATTTGATCCTGAAGATTATATGCTTTTCAATCGAATTTTATGTTCAACATCTTGTCAAATGGATTCTGCTTATAAGCTCAAATGAACGCTTTGAAATGAGAAAATACAAACCATACCAATTGGTCAATACATCTAGACAATACAAACCTGTTCTTTCTCTCAACAATGGTTTGAATGCAAAGCCCATGGATAATACCGTTCCGCCAATAATATATCCCCACGTATGAACACGAATATACCATCTGCTTCTCTCAGCTATCTTTCTCTCTTGCTCATCTCCAGAACCACAAGCGTTGTCATGACACTCTTCCGAGAAACTAATCAGCTTCTGTACATCTTCTGTCTTTCTCCAAGCAATACCATTCAATAAACAACAAGTTAGTAACATCAACATAGCGAACATTTCATCAACAAAAACTTCCAAAGTTAACATCGACTCAATTATGAAACAATAAATAGTAAAAACACCCCACGGAACAAAAATTGGAACTGCAGCGTGCCACATCACTGTATACAACACACTCAAACGATAAAACAAAGTCTTCTTATCTTCTTCTATTGGGTATAGTCCGTTATATTGCAATATATTCACGTTCAAATCCAAGGAGCTACGTTTTATATTATCTTCATTCCTGAATTGTGACGTCATTATGAATACTAGATCTAATGGCGGTGCAGTGAAATAAAATGGCGTCTAGTCGCGATGACGCTTAGCTCTGAATTGATAGCTAAGTTACACAGTACTGGTATTATTGCCAAGTTCTTGTAGGTATGAATAAGTATAGATATAGCACAATATATAAATAACTTATGAAGTGCCTGAATAATATCATCAGCGAATAGCCATCAAGTCGTCTTTTAAATCGATATATCAAGTCGAGTTCAATATCGAAAGTATCGTTACAATTTATGCGGCACGCAAGCCGCCTACCTGACTTTTAGTCAAAGTTCTGCTTGATGAACTCAATACAAGGATGGCGTACATTGAAAGTAGAACCGAACTTAATGCCAGGGCCATTCAATGTCTCCGGACAAGACTGAATTGTGCGCACCGAAGCTAAATGCGCGCAAGGTCTGGATGAAGGTGATGGCAATCAGGGAGAGTCCTCACACCCAGTCGGGAAAATGTTTGATTTTTTTTCATATGATTATATGGTTTCTGGGAACTAGGGTTTAAAGGTTCAATATATTAGAACATACAATTGGGAATTGATAATAATATTTATTTCAACATTTGAAGGAATGATATATTGCCTTTTCTCTTCAATTCCATTATGATATTAGTTTCTATATATTTTTTCACATTTCAACATCGAAACATACGCGTAACGTCTTGTCTCCTTCTAGTGTTAATATTGTTTGTTTCAAAGTCATAAATAATGAAAACCATAGAGAAATAATATTGAATGTAAACAAAAATCTTCTGGGCCCATATTTATTTAATTTTGTTTTCATTTATTTTTTCAAGTCTCTTCATCAGATAACAACATAGAATTTACACTGAACATGGATCTACAAAACCCTAAAAAGGGTTTAACTGTGGGATAAGTACACATAAAAATGAATCGGATAATGAACAGACATGTTTTTCAACTTATATACATAAAATTTAAAAGAGAAATTACTAAATAGTGAACCTTATTACCAATCTGAAGTTATAAGTGAACACAATTAGATTCACAAGACATAAAATTGAAGAATTAAAAAAAATACACATTAAATTGAGAACAGGTGCTCGTTCTATTTAGCCTATCAACATGATCTTTCACAACAGGTAGAAAGAACAAAATGCAAATGAGCAAAATTGCAGTTATAGATCTAATTTGACAATGATTCAGATACATATAAACATTGTGACACCAAAAGAATTTATCAAATAAAGAAGGTGTACCGATTCCCATACTAACAACATGGACGGTAATTTGGGGTTTCTTGCGGTAAAATCACAGAGTCAACGGTCCCATTTGCCTGTCGCGATTTAGCGGATTCCCATGTGAACTAGATGTTGAAAGAGTGGCTACGCTACTAACGACATTGTTGAACTTTCAAAATCTATAATTCGTGAAAAACAAAGCCACCTCTAACCTAATAACTCTACTGAGCCGTGTATAACATTGTTGAATATTGTGGTTTTATATAGTTCGATATAAAAACGATAGTTGCGCTACGGGCAAATGGTACAATGGACTCAGATTCTGACTCCGGAAATACTTCACATGGAGTACGCGAATGAATACACCTTCTTTATGTTATGATGAAGAATGCTGGTATCACTACATCGTGCGAAGACATTTGGCGAAACGAAGACAAATAGAAAGAATGTTCAATTTTGTTAGAGTCAAGAATGAATATACAGGATGGGATGAATTAAGCAATAGAATTGGAAAGGGATTACAAAGAAGTACAAAGAAGGGGAGGGGTAAGAATGGAAGTGGAAAAAGTGGATAGAGAAGTAGGTCAATATGAATTTATACAAAGAACGACGCGGGAATGGAATGAATTGGAAGAAGATATCAAGAACATAACGAAGATTGGTGATTTAAGAAGAGAGCTAAGAAAAAAATGAAGTATAATTATATCGAGTATGTTTGACTGTAGTTTCATTAGGTATAGTAACCATTACCACCTGTTTTATGAACAATCTGTAATGAATAAATAAATATGTATATGTATATCGTGCTGACCTTTTCGTCACCATATCTGCAGGCTGACTGAATTAATTCAAGTTGAAAAATTCACTTTCAATCAGTATCATTGCTCGTGGGCTTTCATGTCAAGTAATATATTATAAGTAGAATGAGCAGTCTTTAAAATCTGAAACAAATGAAAACGCTGCCGTAATTAGGATTATGCCGCAAATATATCATCGGAATTAATGGGAAGTTTGAAGTTTCTGATTCGATTTCTGATCATTTTTCGAGTTACCCACACGGATGGATCAATCAGGTTATTCTGATGATGTATAAAAATGATTCACAGTGTCGTTAACTCCATTGATACTTACTTGCATGAGCAGTTCCCTTGACAACGAAACAAACCCGGATGTCGTCAAGTCGACGTCGCGATCACCGACTGCCATTACAAGCAACAGAATCTTCTTGAATGATATTGACGAATCGGTCCAGTCACAGAAATACGCAGCTTCTCTTACACCAGACACCTGAGAAAAACAAAAGAGCGTCAGAAATTCATATCAATTCACTCACCTTGGTACAACTCCATGTCTTCTGACGCTTGAAAACATTACTTCGCCGGTGAATCTCATTCCGATAGCCACCATATTGGCATTCTTAGCCAAATACAAGGCATAAAAATTAACTGAGAATACTAAAAATGTGCCCTACGAAAGAGATTTCAGTATCTTCACTCATTCGGAACTTATTATCAGAAGACTCATTTTCACTAGATGAAGGACAGTACACGCTCACAACGTAATGAAGAAAGATGCCTCTGCCAACAGTGAATAAGACTCACATTGTCGTTGAGAAAGTCAGCACAGATGCATGGTGCACCAATCAATAGGCATCCAATGAGCATAGCATAAGTCCAGAACAGAGTTGTCCATTTGTCATTTGAAGAAGCATTCTTGAACACATACAAATTATTCGAGGTCAATGCCTGATATCTCATGAGTGACTAATGTATATTCATTAATCGACAGCTTATGAACAATTGAACAGAATTACTTTCAAGCTTATTTTCATTTATTTAATTTCAAGTCAATGTATCAGTTTGTTATGGTGAATTTGCTTCTCCTATCATAAATTATGAAAATATGATCAGTGAATAATTCAAGTTGAAGTATACTCATACATTATCTTCCCACAATGTTCTTTTTTTCTGCCACTTCATATCTGTGCTACATTGGTCATCTCTAGTATTTATTGAGTCAATAAATAATAGTAGTTTCAGTTATTATATTCATTGGAAGTCCAATGCTAAATTTGCATAGTGATAGATTATTTGATTAAAATAAATAGAAGAAGTGATTGAATGACTACTTTCATACTGATCTGATGTACGTTCCATATCGTATTAAAATACTGTGATCAGCATTGTTTTGTGTTTTCTCGTTAAACTATTGGCGTTTGCTCTTACCTGTGTCATGAGGAACATTACTATACAGAAGCCAAAGATAGCACAAAAGATATACCACAATAACAACCATCCAAACACGTCACGTAACTTACTGATAAACCTGTGGAGAAATGAAACGCATCAAACAAATTCATTTGGTGTGATCAAACTTCTGAAAATGGTTATATTATGAGTGACCAAGGCAGCACCATGATAGTGAATTGATAATAATCTAAAAAGAAATCGAATCAAAATATGTTGTCACATTTTTACCGTGTACCGGGAAAAAAATTATTCAATTTGTGGCTGGAATAAAATGGACAAAAATAATTTTGAAATCTTGAAACTCGCTATAGTCTATGCTCATATTAGCAGGTAGGTCCTTTATGTGATTAGAATTATCTTAAGTATTGTCTCTTAATTAAAATTATGTTTCAGTTGGCAATAAATTGTCGTAATTGTCGTAACATTTTATGGGATTCTCATCAAATCTTCGGCAAAATTTTGGGTCATCCAAGGACCTGCTCAATAGTGTAAATATTACCCTGTAGCCAGTTTCAAGCGTTCACGATCATTTTTGTGGAATTCCTTCTCGACACAAACATTTCTGAGTAATTTACCATTACACGGAAAAACGGGACAAAATATTTTGTTCTGATTCAATTTGATTCAATTCAATATCAGCTGACTCTTATGGTGCTTTACTATTGATAGAATAGAAAGAAACGATATTAACATATATATCAACACATATTCAACCCCGATCATTCAAGTTCGTGAACCGTGCAGCCGGTTTTTATAATTCAAAAGTGAACCAAAATTACAAGCATGATGACCATTATTGTTAACATTACTAATTAGGTAGTGGACAGAATTTCAAAATGTATCAAAGAATTCTGAATTTCAGTTCTTTTCTTGACAAAATGCCGGCTTTGTCACCAAAGTCTCGAGTCAAATTGATGGAAAAAATGTATACCTCAATAACACCTGGTGATGTTTTGCATTCTCAATCATTTGAACTTCCATTTTATTTTGAACTTCTTCGCTGTTCCAAACTTCTATTTCATACCCGAACGGTAACATTGTCGAGTCCTCAATGATTTCTGTCTCCAAGTCTGTTTCACGAATATCTCGATTGTCCGATCGCATATCGACCACTGTTCTGTAGTTTTTTGTTGATGTACGTTCAACACTGTCTGCTGAACAATTTGGGCCAATATCCTAAAAACGTCAAATTTAATAAAATTCAATTTGACCCAAGTTCGTCAGTAATCCAAAGGTAACAGAAAAACTATCGGATAATGGACTGAAAAATCGGTGAATGAGGTCAATGAATAGAATTCAGTTCATGGACTCTTTATGAATCGGAATATCCAAATCAAAGAAAATAAACATAAATTGTAATTCACCAATATAGGGGTGAAGCAATCAATACGTACACTTAACAGCACAAAAATTGAAAAAAATACTCAGAGTCCCCAAGTCAATACTAGTCGAACAGGTAGTAGTTGCCTTCGAACTTGTATCAGGAGCTCTGTGAAGTTTGAAGGCAACTACTATCTGTTCAACTGGTATTGACTTGGAGACTCTGGATAAAATGTCTCAATTTTCGTGCTGTCAAATGTAAGTAATTCTTAATTCGTTAAGTTCACAGCCTCAAGTTCTATAGGAGTTGCAACCGACAATCAACACTTCAATCATATATTGATTTATTTGGAATGAATTTTGCTTCTTTAGCTAACTGGATGCCTACCTGAAGAATTAATTTCTTATTTGCTTCTTCCATCACAGCACGTACTGACAATTTCTTGACGTTCTCAACTCGATATTGCAAAATTCGGAAATGTCCGATCAAGTTAATTAATAACGACATGATCAGTGTGTGAGTTATCGTGAAGAAATAGCCACAGCTCAAGCTGAAGATGAGTTCTCCAGAGTAAAGCACGAGGAATGAATACAGATCATCCAGAGGGAAGTACACTTGAACTGGGAGTAGTCTTGATCTTCCTGTGAAGAAGAAAAGGACAAATTATTCGAATCCCTACTTTTTATGCTGGAAAAACATTGCTTTGGTCGTTGTTTCCATTAACGTCGTACACTTTGAATACATCGTTAGGAACTCCATATAATTGCAAGTTACAAAAGCCTCAAAGCCGAGTCTAGTGAAGATTTTCATTCCATATACCGAAAAAATTTAGGCTTGGTTTTTATGTTTGTTTGTTTCTTGTTTTTGTCTTTTGTGTGTAATTTTGTACGCGGCATACAGGTCAGGACAAATTTTCAATCAACTCGAAACTTTTTCTCGAATTGGTGTCATACCAGAATAGGTTGGGATTGTTTTTCAGATAAATCGGTAGAACGGTTTTTCCATAGAAAATTTGGAAAGTTCGGAAAATCCCCATATAAGAATAACCCAGGGGGGAAATACTTGAAAACGGAAATTTATCAAAAGCTTTCAAATTCATACAGAATATGAAAACAACCATCATACACATTTTCAATAATTTGTACAATAATCGAACGAGATATAACGAAGAAAACGCATTAAAAGTATACATTTCATCGAATATCAGGATCAAAAAATGTAATGCAAAGTGTATATGCGACAGGTTGTTCTATAAATAGCAACAACTTGCAGGTAAGGTTTTTCAGCGTTGAGGTAATCCAAGGTATGTAGATGTAGATTGAGCTGACAGAGTATTTTCAATCTCAGATTTCCATAATTCTACACTCATCTTACAACGCACATTCTGCGTTTTCCTAGTATATGGACAGCAAATATTCAGTTGTGAAACCGGTGATTATATATATATTTAGTTGAGCGGCAGCTCGACGGAAGCCGTTTAGACAAACATTTGGTATTTTACAAGCTTTCCGATTTTTTACCGCGAACCCTGTACTACCGATTTTTCTGAAAAATAATCCGAACCTATTCTGGTGCGTTACCAATCTTTAAAAAAAGTTTCAGGTCTATTGGTCACTTTTTCTGACCTGAATGTTTTTTTCTGACCTGAAGTTGGCAGGCTCTAAGTTCGGAGTATCCTACCATATTATTATTGATTGACACATTTTATTGATGGAGAAGTTCCAATGTAGAACTATTTCCTATCCAGACCGCTTGGATATTTGATTTTGAGCCACCCACATCATTCCTGTTTCATGAAGAATAGGATGTGAATAATAAAGTTCACCAGAATGGTCTGAATCAAAAGGAGGCATATGTGAAGTATAGTTCCACGTAATCACATAATTGAAGAAAGTGAGTAGCCCTATTAGAATTTGTATTAGTTCAACTTTCACCATTGTGTCATTTTTTTTCCGAACTTGATTATATTTATAACTAATATACCGATGATTAACAACTGTTATTGCAGCAATGCTATTTCTGATACACTCTTCAGAGCCATAAACTATGAGGTTGAATTGATGGATTATCCATCTTCGCAGTGTGATTCAAGTTCAAATATAATGTGAATCGGATTATCAAGATCTTCAAATTTCATTAGGTTGACTAAAATCACTAACTCGTAATTTGGCAAAATATGGTCTATGAAAAAGACTTCAATCCAGACAGAAGAAACGCTGCCGAACACAATCAGTGAACACACATCTTTGCCTTGCTGGTTTTATGCGTGAGAAGTTCATAATTCATCCAAAAGAAAATATTCTAAATATAAGACTAGTGCAATTTGTATTCGCAGCTACAGAATATTTTTTATGATTTTTAGTGTATAGCTGGTTGCACATGATTTAACACTGTTGCCTATTCATCGGCACTATATTCAAAAATTAAATTTACGCATCTTTGTAAAAATGCCCTTGAGTGCACCTATATATCAAATATATCTAGACAATACAAACCTGATCCTTCTCTCAACAGAGGTTTGAAGGCAAAACCTATAGCTAATATCATATTTCCAATGAAGAATCCCCACGTATGAACACGAATATACCATCTGCTTCTCTCAGCTATCTTTCTCTCTTGCTCATCTCCAGAACCACAAGCCTTTTCATGACATTCTTCTGAGAAACTAATCAGCTTCTGTACATCTTCTCTCTTTCTCCAAGCAATACCGTTCAATAAACAACAAGTTAGCACTATCATCAAAGCGAACATTTCATCAACAAAAACTTCCATAGTTAACATCGACTCAATGACGAAACAATAAATAGTAAAAACACCCCACGGGGCGAAAATTGGAACTGCAGCGTGCCAAGTCACTGTAAACAACACACTTAAACGATAAAACAAAGTCTTCTTGTCTTCTTCTATTGGGTATAGTCCGTTATATTGCAATAACTTTACGTTCAAATCCAAGGAGTTACGTTTTATATTATCTTCATTCATGAATTGTGACGTCATTATAAATACTAGATCTAATGGCGGTGCAGTGAAATACAATGGCGTCTAGTCGCGACGTCGCATGACACTGATATGATTGCGATAAACTCTTTCCATTTTCGTGGGTTTATTTTTCTAGAAACAGTCTTTACATTTTTCATGAGTTCTTGACGACATGACGAAGTGGCTAATACATATTATTAAATATAAACTATGATGTGAATAAATTAGAGCCTCAGCAAATAGACCTCGAAGCGTCCTGTAAATCAATTTTCAAGTCCATCATTACAAGTTTCACAACGAATATGATATGATGATTATCGATATTTATATGGGAATGCTTGTATTAGCCTACTAACATTTACGTGTCGACATCGGAAACATGGATACAAATCAGACAGCACGCAAACCGCCCATCTGGCTTTTTATTTCAGTCGAGGTTCTTCTTTATGACCCCAAGGCTAGTATGACGTAGATTGAAAATATAACAAACAGGATGCCAGGTCCGTTTCATGTCATTTTAGGGCCCCAGGCAGCGACTGTCCCGTATAGGCTCCAACGCAAATCGCATTTTCTCGCATTTATAGGCCAATAAGTCAGCAAAGTTACTTTGTCGCGGTGGTTCTGTGGTAACACGCTCGCTTTTGGTCGCGAAGGTCGCCAGTTCGAACCTCGCTGTACTTACGACTGGTGTTCTACTACTGTACTACTTACTGTACTCCTCACTGTTCTACTATTCTTTTTTATTTTCTGAAAACATGAAATAATATATGAAGTTATATTGCCATAAGAATTATTACTATCACGGAGAATTGGTTAGGGTACAGAGAAGATATATGGTTAGAGTTGGGTGGGTTAGGTTTTGGTCTTCTTGAATGTTTTTTCGTGTATTCTGCTCAGGGTTAAGGTTCACACCGCATCTTCTTCAAAGAATAAGTATTATTCTTTTGTTTGTTTTTCAATAATGGAAGTGAATGCAGCTCTCGCGTTGAGGCCTACTATAAGGGATTGTAAAGTAATATTGTGAATTGAATGTTGTAAATAGAATATTACAGAATTTAATATAATCATGTCTACAGTCCACATCGGGACTCGAAGCCGCGACCGTCTTCACTGTTCACGCTTTTGGCTGTGGATATGGGAGTTTTTAATTAAATATCAGGTAAGACTTTCGCCCAGAAACTAACGTGTTTTGAGTCTGGGGTTCAATAATTTTTGTAAGCCTCATATTTCAAAAATGTAACACTCTAAATACACCACTGTTATAAAGATATAGCAGTGGTATGTATCTTGATGTCCAAAATGTTTAGTAGGCCGTGTGAAGTAGTAAATACCATATTATTTTAAATCAATACCATTCGATAAAACAATTGGTTGTGGTTATAAATTCTGGGATTTGTACATGAATTGCGCACATTAACCACAATTGTTTTGAAATTATTGTTTCATGAGTGCAATATTCACACTATGCTTTGTGATAAACAGAAAAAAGTACCGCACCATGTTTGTATAGGCCTACGATATTTTTTCTGTTGAACCTAGGAAAACATTAAAAAATACATGAATGAAATCAACTGAAATCGACTTAAATTGTGTGATGAAATATATCTGAAGTTATCTAACATTCTTCGGAAGAAACGTTCAATTTGAAAATATTACGCATAATACTGGTGGTGGTACCGTGATGTCAGTACTGGCGCGACTGGGGCTATTCTATTACGCTCATGCTGGTGCTAGCGCGACCAGTGTACTGCGGGTTGCGTCGTCCACTAGCCGTAGTTACTTAGCACTAGCCTTTTCCATTAGCATTATTAGCAAAATTTCAACGGAATAACTCTTTCGAAATGTCCTCTCGTCTTCCTACAAAATTTTAGCCGAATCAAAAATGATGATTTTTGATGACTCTGAAAAGTGGCTGGAAATTGCAGTTTTTGGGTAATTCAGACACCTTTTTCTTGGAAATGGCTGATGCGAGTATAGCCAAATTTGCTGAGGATTTAGGGACCATCAAGTTATACTCATAAAAAAATACTAGAACATCATAGCTCTCACCAGTTCATAGAAATTAATTGCGAAAGGTCCAAAAGTACCTTAGTTAACCCTGTACATTTCGGTCAAAAATTTTTGTCCTCTGAAATTCATTGTTGAATTTCTCAGTTCTGTTGATATTTATTCATATGGTTATCAAATTCGAACACAAATCCGGTCTCCGTTTCAAAATCGAGTTTAATTTAAAGATTTTAGAGCAAAAATCAACTTAGTGTACTCACCATGGTAGGGTCCTATATAGAATTCTGGAATCCTTCTAATTACTTTTCCATTAGCATTATTAGCAAAATTTCAACGGAATAACTCTTTCGAAATGTCCTCTCGTCTTCCTACAAAATTTTAGCCGAATCAAAAATGATGATTTTTGATGACTCTGAAAAGTGGCTGGAAATTGCAGTTTTTGGGTAATTCAGACACCTTTTTCTTGGAAATGGCTGATGCGAGTATAGCCAAATTTGCTGAGGATTTAGGGACCATCAAGTTATACTCATAAAAAAATACTAGAACATCATAGCTCTCACCAGTTCATAGAAATTAATTGCGAAAGGTCCAAAAGTACCTTAGTTAACCCTGTACATTTCGGTCAAAAATTTTTGTCCTCTGAAATTCATTGTTGAATTTCTCAGTTCTGTTGATATTTATTCATATGGTTATCAAATTCGAACACAAATCCGGTCTCCGTTTCAAAATCGAGTTTAATTTAAAGATTTTAGAGCAAAAATCAACTTAGTGTACTCACCATGGTAGGGTCCTATATAGAATTCTGGAATCCTTCTAATTACTTTTCCATTAGCATTATTAGCAAAATTTCAACGGAATAACTCTTTCGAAATGTCCTCTCGTCTTCCTACAAAATTTTAGCCGAATCAAAAATGATGATTTTTGATGACTCTGAAAAGTGGCTGGAAATTGCAGTTTTTGGGTAATTCAGACACCTTTTTCTTGGAAATGGCTGATGCGAGTATAGCCAAATTTGCTGAGGATTTAGGGACCATCAAGTTATACTCATAAAAAATACTAGAACATCATAGCTCTCACCAGTTCATAGAAATTAATTGCGAAAGGTCCAAAAGTACCTTAGTTAACCCTGTACATTTCGGTCAAAAATTTTTGTCCTCTGAAATCCATGGTTGGAATCCTTCTAATTATCCTCACATATCCGTCACATATCCTCATAATGTATAATAATATGTTCATAAGCGTGTTAACATATGGCATATAAAGTTCACGTAGGATTATATTTAGGCGTACTGAGAAACTGCATCGCCGCTTTGACAGTTGAATTGAATGACAGCTACGTTCTGTTGGTAGTATTGCTGCACGTGATTTCTTAGGCCTACTAATTGTGATGAATTTGGCGAACCTGATTCCTGAAATGATGAGTGATATAGGCAACAATGTTTTGGATATTTACAAAGCGTGCCAAATTATTATTAATTTATGTAATTATGCAGAAGAAACTGTTTTTCCAATACTGTAATTAGAAGATATTGAAAGAATAACTTACCGCCTTTGTTACCTGCACGATCACTTCGTATCTACAGTGATAGATAAGTTTCCGAAGGTAATGACACCTATATACTTGATGGTAATGAAGATTGCATGGCCGACCATAACCTAGAATAGGATAGTGGACATAATTTTCACATGAGGCCTAGGCCTATATGACACATTGTCATTCATTTACATGCGTTTATCCAAATCTAGACCCAACTTTTAATATTCATTACGCCAAGATCGATCCGAATGTATGTACTCGGTAATGATGGTTACTGAGGTCATTGAATTTAATGCTGAGGTCTAGGCCTAGTGAGCCCTAAACATTTTCAGGGGGCATATAACTGAAGCCGAGGCATTACAGCTATGGTCGTAGCATGAATATTTTGACACTAGGCAGTCTTATAGTCTGACTTAGAATCGCTAGATCCTGCAGGCAATTTCCACTGTCATAGACAGTTCTGCAATGAAACTTGATTGCTAGTGCATTAGGCCAAATGCAATTGAACTATTCTGCGTTCATTCCACATTTCAGACATGACCGCGGACATGACCACTTCTTTGAATAATTATGGCCACATCTAATAACAATAAACATGATATTATCATGGTGTTTCCTAAATAGTTTAGCAAAAAATATCATTTTGTGTACACATATGTAATACCAGTAGGGCATACATTCCATAAAAAAATAAAGCTCTATTTAATCTATAGGCCTAACTCAAGTCAGAATAAAATAACAATAATATTATATCATTGATCAAATGATAATAATCTTTTTGAATAATAAGGCCTACACAGTCTGCATGCAGTATGATATGAGTTTGCTATATACAGGGTGAGCGATTAGACGGGTGATGCATCCATAGATAACTTCATGGCCTTGAATGCGGCGGTGGGCAGGGAAAGTGTAGCAGTAATACAACGATCAATGACAAGAGCTGTTCTCGTTCGTGTTGTGACTATTATAATGCAACCTCATTAGGAAGCAGTGACGATAGCTTTAGCTTATGAAACGAAATTACGACATGAAAACTGGATTGACATTTGATTTCATATTATGCCATTTTCTCTGAGTAAGCACTGCTTACTAAGCTTGCCCTGACTGCTTGCCCTTGGATAACATACATTTAGACCTGGATTTCTTAAAAACATAACCATAAAATTTTTGTAGTAGGCCTACACATTCTTAGTGGGATGCATGAAAAATATTCTTACAACCCGACGAAAAGCTTATTGAAGATTAACGTAATGCTAAATTTTCGCTGATGGTCGGGATTAGTACCCGAGGCAAATTTTCCTGTACCGTATACAGATAACACACTGACCTTGCGATTACAGTTTTTGATGTCCGATTCGCATACCAAAATCATGGAGGAAATAGAATTTAGTACGGTGGATAATTAGTTTGAGCTACATTTCAATTTCAATTAATACTTTACTCTAAATTTGCATTGAAAATTTAATGAAATCTATTTCACAAGATTTTGAATATCTAAAAGGCCTAGATAATTAATCAAATGGACAGTTTCTTCTCCATTTTATTGATATTTACCACCTACCTTTAATACTCATTCAACCAATTTTAATTTTCTAAAATCTCAATCTTTCAACTGAAAACTTGTAGGCCTAACCGAAGAAAACCCATCTCATCTTGTGCATGCAAGTAATTTTTTAATATTAATTATTGCTTTATTTTACAGTTGGTTGTATTTCCAATCCAAAGCGTGGAGACGAGGACATTGGAGAGAAGAAGAGAGATGGGATAGAAAGAAGAAAGAAGAAGAAGAAGATAAAGACTGAAGAAAGAAGAAGAAGAGGAAATCTGAGAGAAATCATCATGACCGGTGGGTACCCCTTTCTTTTGGCAAAATTTTCAAGTTCCAAAATACTTTTTGTTAAATTTTTTTCTTTAAATCCGTTCAAAATTGATTCTAGTTTAGATATTTTAGAGCCAATACTAACTTGGTAGGCCTACGATTGTATGAATCGCCATTCCGTTCAAAAAGTTCATTCTGAAAATCCATCAGAAATGGCTGTTAAATAATGCGTAAATATGGGAAGTTTCACTTGGAAACATGAAGTTCATGAAATTGAGAATTTTTATTTATTCATTTATTTTTCATTTTTGTCCTTGTGGATTAACAATATAAATAGAACATTTAAGAGTTAATAATACGGACAGTCAAGGATAGAATGAGAGATTATAAATTAAAATCACACACAGTATTTAACCTTTTAACTGCTGAGTTTTCTGACACCAGCTGTACCCCCTGTGCTGAGTTTTTTTACGAAAATACAATAGTTTGTACAAATAGTTCCAGTTACTACATTTATGATCATTTTCCCATAATTTTTGGACGGTATCACAGAAATGATGAGTTCCTCAATATCGGTTGGAGAAAGCACATTATTTCGCCAAGCCAGCCCGCCAACATCAGCCATTTTCACTCGACTTGGAATCATAGTTTGACGTTTGAGTCGTTGACAAAACTTTCGTCTGAATAAACGCTAGTACTTATGAAATATATCGAAAGTCGACATTGTTCTCAAGCAGTACATATGTTCAGCCAATAGATCGCGCAAAGCACAAAAAAAATCAGGTTGATAACTGAAGTTTGCCGGCCAGTAGAAAATAAACAGTAAAGCGCGGTATTCAAAACGCGGATACGCGTGCATAGCACGGTGGGCACGGCGGGCTAAAAGTAAAACGCGTATACGCGTATGTAGCAGTCAAAAGGTTAAAATAGGCCTACAAACAGAAACATACGTGAAATAGTAGATGCTATTTTTTTATAAATACCTAGCAACTATCAAATCAAGTAGCCTACCGGTACTAAAATTAATAAATGAGTATATAACAATCGAGTCAATATTGAAATTACATTTTGAGATTATAATTAAAAGTTAACATTCAAACTGAATTAAAATTAGAATTAAAAGTTAAAATTAAAAGGTAACATTAAAAGTTGAAAGTCAATTGATCAGTGGTTATAGTTTGATGTGACGAGTTATAATTTGAAATGGAGCTGTTTTATTCTAATGACTTGAAAGTCACTTCACCAAGTATGCTTACAGCAATGTATAAAACTTTTCGATACTGAATACGGTAATACGTTTTTTGAAATGAAAATGTTTAAAGTATTCTTGAACTGCTCAAGGCTTTTTACATTTTTAATACATTCTGGTAGTTGATTATACAGCCACAATATAGGCCTACCCCTTATATTACTATCTTGCTCGAGCAGTGTAGTTTTCCGCATTTGCTTTACTAATTGACCTTATTCCTATTTTCCTATTGTTACAGTATTATTAAGGGGTTCCCTTTTAGGTTGACTACACAAGATTGAATGAAATTAAGCATGTTATAAATTTAAATTAGAACAACCATAATACCGGTATACGACTTACAAATGGACATATTATGAAATTGACAAGGTTTAAATCAAATTAACAGAATATTATACCGGTATGAAATCGTACAATAGAAGTAGATCTCATCAACACATAAACGCCCCACAAGTTGCCTACCACCCAGGCAATATACCTTTACTTGGATTATCACTGGTAAAACACAGTATATACTATATATGAATTTTTTCTCCGGTATGTTAGAAGTCTTTGCGACGCTCATCCAATAACCCTCTTGCTGTCAGTTATTACTGAAATTGTGGTATGTTCTTGATAATAAATAGACTAGGCCCTACCGTCAGATTATCTGTTCGAGCTACAAATACATTCTAAAATGGATAAATCACGTTGAATTTGCATACCGTGGTGTATCAATTATTTCTCTGTTGAATATCAGATAGAAAATTAATTGAATAAACTTTATCACAAGCCACCCCAGTGGCTAAGTCAATTATCGCTAGCGGTAGTAACTGAAGTCACCGTTGGGCGTGGGTTCGAGTCCCGCATAAGGCATGGGTTTTTGTAAGCGTCCTTTCATCTATCATCACTTCATCGTTTCATTATCACCCGCTCATTCGTACCCCCGTATAACCTAACTGTTGGTGGGGTCGTTGAGCAACATTAAAAAAAAAAAAAAAAAAACATCACAAGACACTATCTTGGCCGCCCTCGGTAGCTTAGTCAGCTGAGGCACCGCTTCAGGAACTGAAGCGTGGGTTCGAGTCCCGCATAAGGCATGGGTTTTTGTAATCGTCCTTTCACTCATCATTCTTTCATAGTTCCATAATCACCTGCTCATTCGTACCCTCGTATAACCTAGCTGTTGGTGGGGTCTTTAAGCAAACAATAATCAACACTATCTTGTCTATTTTAATGCCATTTGCTCATTTTCAATCAACTTTAACCAACATCGAAACCTGTTACAAAATCATTGTTCCTCAATTAAGGTTAGAAAGGATGAAAGGTAGGATCGTTTGGGAAAGGCTCGACGAGGGTGATCTCACCATCCAAAAAACTACCCAACACCATCCAGGCCTAACAAACTAAAATTTTGTATCCAGTGAAGAATGTGTTATTTTGTGATTACAACGTAACTTTGTCGATATAATATACTAATTATTTTCTTCTTTACAGTTGGTGGTATTTACTGTCCAGTGCATGGAGAAGCGGACGTTGGAGAGAAAAAGAGGAGAGAACGGATGAAAGAAGAAGGAGAGGAGAGAGGAAGAAGAGGAAGGCGTAGCAGAACATCATGACTGGTGGGTACCGTTACTATTGTAGGTCTATGATTGAAACTCTGATTTTGATTATTGTTTGCTTAGCAACCCCACCTACAACTTGGTTATTTGGGAGTATGGATGAGCAGGTGATAATGAAAAACGGAGTGGTACGTGAAATGATGTCTACAAAATCCCATTTTTTGTGTGGGACTCGAACCTACGCCCAACGGTTCCTTCAGTTTTCAAGCTACGGATAGAGACGAATTAAAACTCTTCAAATGGTAAATTCCCTTGTAAAAATGTAGGAATAATGAATTGACATTGTAGGCCTAATCTTGAAAAAATACCAAAACATCCTTTTTTTCTCTCACCAGTTCGTATGCCTCAGAAATAAAGGGAAACCTCAATGCACTGTTCCCGCCTCAGAAATAAAGGGAAACCTCAATGCACTGTTCCCGGAACCATCGTTTTCCCGAATCTATCATTCTTTTTACTCATCCTATTCCCAAATAACCAATGGTACACTTTCCTGGATGGATGGATATAGGTTTCTGGTCCCTTGAAAACGATACATAGGGGTTTCACTGTACAATATTTCAAGTAAGATATTCATTCTAATGTTGATTCTTTGGTGTGCAGGTTACAGCTTACTTTGGAGACTCATTCCGTGACTTTGAAGACTCATTCCGTGGCTTTGAAGACTCATTCCGTGGCTTTGAAGACTCATTCCGTGGAGCATTGTGGCAGTAGGCAGTAGGTTAGGTAAGCTGCACTGGCAAGTGGGTAAACTGCCCTGTCTGCGCCCGCACCCCCAAGGTATGATCCAGCCGAAAATGATCCCTGAGCCGGGTAGGCCAGCCTAGCGTGGTTTGATCAGCCCTGATGCCTTAATCCAACTCGATCAAACTCAGAATGGTGGAGTTTCCGGCCTAGAGTTCAACAACAGGCAGTGACCAAGCAAAGTCATAGTAAATAAACTACTGCTCCGAGTAGGGATCTTGTTGCCCTGAGCTAAAAGAAACCTGATACCCATGAGCACTGGTGCCTGTTCTCACCTGGACCGTGGCTAAAAGTCTGACCCCACCTGGACCGTGGCAAAATGGCCTGCACCTAGGTCGTGGCTAAAGGACCTAACCCGGGGCAAGAGGAAGAAATCTGGATGTCTCTTTGACGAGACTCTTGCTGTTGCGTGTGAGACAGACGCCAGTGTGTCTTGCATTCAAGGGTATACTGTCACGCGTCTTACCAACATCTAAGATCGTGGACGGGCTTTGGTGAAGACCTTGTACTCGATCATGTGAGAAAGACTTGTGTAGATTCGTGGAAGCTACCTTGCCTTTCTCTCATGCAAGGGTTCATTGTCATCCCCAAATCCCTTCCCTCTTCCCCTTGCCCCCCCTTGCGGGCGCAGATGGGAGTATCAGTACCACAGAGTATCTAGGATATATAGGATATTAAAGAGGATGTATCAACTATCAAGAATCTCATTATGTCATTGTAACTTATCATCAGTTTATTACAACTTGTATCAATAAATCATTCAATCATAAAATTGTATTACATTCAATTTCATTCAATTACATTATATTATTCATTGTGCTTGACAACAAGCATGCAGTAAATGCCGTGGAGAAATATCTTGACAGGCCAACTGTATCGAAGTCGCAGCGTTGATTGCTCCAAAGGATGAAGTCTACTCTCTGCGAGTAATGCTGGATAACTCGCAGAAGCCTGGGCATGCAATTCGCTTGGCGAATCTGAAACAAGTGGAAAGAAATCTATTAGTTACTTTTATACATAATTCTTATATGCTGGCCTTCTATATCTGCGTTACTAAATTTGTAACATGACATTCTGAAAATCCTACCAATCTGGAATTAGTCAAATGCATAAAAATTAGTAAATATTCTTGAAAATAAATTGTATGTGGAACGCTGGCATATTTTTTCTCTTACTTCATGTTCCCTAAATAATAAATATCAAGTTGCTACTTTTGATTTGATTTTGATACTATTAAACCATTTTTCAACTTGAAATGAAAGTACTGTGATATAAAAATAGAAATGCAAACTGATTGACGTAATAAATCTATTCATAATATCTCCATCTTCATTAAAACCAGTTATTTCATTCATTTAGTTATTTATATTCATTCAGTATACTATTTCAATAGCCTATTGAATATTTGAAAAATCATATTTTATTCAAAATCATGTTCCAATGATGGGAGGAATATATCCACAATTTAAATGAGTTGATGTCTCAAAAATTAGTTGTACTCTACTAGCCTAGGCCTATTATATGGTTGGATATTATCCAGCACATTAAAATTCATTGACTGTTCAATAATTCTTCCACTCCTATGACATTATAAGGGAGAGACTTGAATGAATGAGTAAGTACTTTTTAAGGATTTTCAGACTGGACTATTTTCACTACTGGACTAATTTATTCATTTTGGGTTTCAATGATGCACTGTAATGATCATCAAGATCTATTGGTATCAAACGAATGATTAATGAGATGAAGATTTCTTAGGCAACTGGAAGGAAAGTGTAAAAGAAGCGGTTGTGGCCTATATTGTAAGAACCATCTTGACATTAACCTGCCAGGGCTACAGAGGGAAACCACGAAAAGACTCTGTAAAGGTGGCCTGTGGCAGGAATTGAACTGAGGTTCGATATGCTTCTCACCTCCTAGATCACATGAAAAGAGGGCGTAAGCAACCAAGCTGAATGTAACACAACCTATTTACTTTGCCATTCTATCACACTACCACATAAGCAGGGATAGATTTTGTACCAACATCAATGGAAATACACAAAGACCTGATATGTTGCTATAGTAGCTACCTCTGTTAGATAAACATGAGCCAATTCAAGTTCTATTCCACTGGTATTGAGAATGAGAGTTACGTAATTTCAGTAAAGACTGCAGGTTATTGAGGGGAACTAGTGTTACTAAAGGCCTCGTAATATCACCTGTATCACTCAACTCCCTCACTACCCTGTAAATGACCCGGTTTTATGAAAAAGGGGACAATAACGGGTACAGTGTTTATATAGTTCATACTCTGAAAGTCATCTTCTCTCAAATTATTTCTGTTTTATATTCTAAAAACTGCTATTATAGGGCTATCAAACTGCTATATTATACACCCAAAATATTACAAGTTACTACAAATTCTACAATTCGGGAGGAATGATTTTGACTACGCATGTCATGACGCTGTCCTGATATTCCTTAGCTTTGAGTACGGTCATCCTACTTTTGCATAATATTACAAATAATTATTCATCACGGTTGAGAGAACTAACACCATGGAAATTCACATTTTCATCCCATCATCTACGTCACAGATCACCACGGACTATTATGTAGAGTAATTACAATTTCTGTGATACAGTAAACCCTCGTTAATCCAAACTCGGTTAATCCGAAATTTGACGTATTTCGAACTTGAAATCGGTCCCCAGCTGAAGGTATAGGCATTTCAATGTTAATTAATATGGTTAATCCAAATTCCAGCAAACCGTAGTTTGAACTAATATTTCGTTCCTTCAATACTGATTTCGGATTGGATAATTCAAAATAATCCGAGTGAATTCCGTGAAGTTATCACTGTATTCCCCATTTCCATCCTTTTTATTTGATGCGTAAGAATGAGTGGAAGCATGCTCAGCTGTTCCATGCTTTGTGTACCGAATGCAGTCGACCTTGACGAAGTCTGAGCTCAGAACACTCGTTCGTCCGACTCGGGACGGCCGAGCGCCAATAGAAACGGGCCATATGAGGATCACGCGTCACGGAGATAGCCGAGTACACACGATCAGCGAGGCCCTTAGCAACGGATCTATCACGTAGTCTCAGCCGGTGACACAGCTTCCTCTAGCACGCAATACGAAATTAACTATATTCTGAGCGGGAAAAATTACTTTTTGATTAATCCAAATTTTTATAAACCGAAATCATTTTTTTTAGGTCCGTTTGATTTCGGATTTACTGTACCATCTTATTGGATATTACTTGAAGAAATGATGGATGGAGGTCTATACCGGTATACATATTTGTATTTCTTCAATCCATAATATGCATTGCCTGTAGACCGTAGTTCTCGTGTACGAGTTTAGAAGTTGCGTCAAATTATGAGTTTATGACTAATATACACATTTTCGTCAAGCCCAGAACCAGAGGCCCCTTACCCCTCAGTCCGCCCCCGACTGTAAAAACTGCACCATTCGATCAAAATCCATATCGGAAGAAAATTTGAATGTTCCGACAAAAACTGTTGATGAGATGGGATTTCTATATACAGTAGTCGTCTTTCTAACAAATGCTATGTTCAACACTTTGACGCGCACCCGATAGGGTGATTTGTTAATTAGACCTGTGCAATATACTGTAACCAATCATCTTGCAAAACGATGATGACATGGCCATTGTGTACCTATTGTTATTATTATTATTATATTGGGTTTAACAATGCACTGTTGTGATAGCAAAGATCTATTGGGGTCGGGTCGATGATTAATGAGATGAGGGTTTCTTGGATATTGGGAAGAAAGAGGTCCTGGCTGTTATTGTGGGAACCATCCTGGCATTAGCCTGGCCTACAGAGAGAAACCACGAAAAATCCCTATAAAGATGAACAGCGGCAGAGATCGAACCAAGTCCGAAATTCCCCTCGCCTGCCGGATCATGAAAGCAACATGAAGCAAGTGCGTTAACCACTGCGCTGCATGTGCCGGTGCTGACAAAGAATATTGCAATATGGATTTTGACCAAATTTCAAGTTTTTTCGTGATATCCCGTGAAGACCCACATTTCGCAGTGATCAACAGAAAAACATGTATTTTGTCACGATATAAAAATTCCAGATTTGAAGGTCAAATTGTATGCTCGTACAAAAAAACACGCTTTCAATAGATCACGGTTTCGTGTCTCACCATAAAATCGGAGCCTTACGTATAGCCCTACGTATAAAACTAGAACACAATGATATTTGTAAAATTGAGAACTTCAACATGCTACACACCTACGCCTATATAATGAATGAGCACTGTGAAAACTCCAGAAAATATGTTGCACCCTGAAAACTGAGCCTGAATATTGTCAAATTTGCTAAATTTAGTGTTTCACCAACTTTGGGAAATATGTAAGGCCTATTGTTCTTTTTGTTTTTTTTTAATACTGCGTAACGACCCCACCAACAGCTACGTTACACAGGGATACGAAGAGCGGGGAATGGTGAAACGATGGAGCGATGATAGGTGAAAGGACGTTTACAAAAACCCATGAACCCGAACTGACTTCAATTTCTACCGCTGGCGATAACTGACTGAGCCACGGAGGCAGATGGCCTATTAGTATTTCGGTCCGACAAATGTTGACGCAGCTATCAATAGGGTACATAACAAGACACATGACATCTTGAAATTAGAATTTATGTCACAATATTTTGAAAAAAAAAAGGTTCCAGACAACTGAGGAAACGTAAACATCATTTTGCGTTTATTTGTAAACAAAGTTAGTTTCTTTTATCACTACTACACTACGCACGATCGGTTGTTCTAACAATTTGGATGGTTAATTGGTACACACTGTCAACATGGGAGGGATAGGGAGATGCGACACCACCTCAAGACGGGGAACCAACGCAACCCTCAATGCATCTTGATATAGCTTGCAAACTGCAGATTTTCATTGACAATTATATTCTGAATCATGTTTCCAAAAATCCTACAAGCCTAATAATTCATTCAATTATGAACGACCCATCCAAATTTTCAAAAATAGAAATATGTAATTCAACAATGGGGCCAACAAACTCCCTGTGAAAATTTCAACTCCCCCCCCCCCCCCCCTCCGAAGTTGGCCACACACATGTGCAGAATCCAATTTTACCAAATGTAATTTGTTAGTCCTTCGTTAGTGCAGGTTGGTGACGCAAATGGAATTGTTAGTGCTGTTATGGTGCTGGCACAAATTTACCAAATACAAGTGCGGGGTCTACTTCACACTGGCCCCGGGAGCATGAAATTTTTGGCGCTATCATCTAAGATTGTGTTGGTGCTCGTTAGTGCCGTTCAGTGCATCGATAGTGCTGTAATGGTTTTGAGCAAAAACGACTCGAGTGAGCAACTATGGCGTTTTTATGGCATATAAACTTGAGTCTTTGTTAGTGCTGATTAGTGCCGCAAAAATTATTGTTAGTGCTAGCTAAGTTTGGCCATAATTAATTTACCAAATTGATTTATAATTTAGCGACTTGGTGATATCTATGTGCGGGGCCAACCCGCACTGATCGGAAATCGCAATTTTTCGGTGCCATCATCTTGGATTGTGTTGGTGCTCGTTAGTGCTGTACAGGTAAATTGATTATTTTACGTACCGGTACTTACAAGATATAAAATTCAAAATCAACAACTGCAAAAAGAAGTGAGAAAACAGTTTTTAGACTACCGTACCTCAGACTGTGAGGAATGTCATGATTGCTCCTACGGTGAGTCAATCTTTCTCCAACAGAATCCCGCGGTCCACGCTGATATTGCCAATCTAGCCGCTGAAGATGAGATTATGTAGGTATGTACTGAATGTGAATAGTTGTGGAAAAAAGGAAAAGGGTGTAAGAAGGGAAAAAGCAGATGTTCGAAATATTAGGCCTATTCAGGCAGGTCAATATTTGCAGATTACACTAAACTAGGAAAACGCCTTATATGCGTTGTGAGATGAGCTTAGAAGTATGGAAATGTAGAATTAAGAACATTTTGTCAGCTCAATGTACATATACAGGCCTTGGATCACTTCAAAGGTTTGAACCGCGGCTGGCTGTTGGTATATGGACCTTGGTTTCCAAACAATTATACCAGTGCCTTCTTCATATCCATCGCAGATTTTAAACGTTTTAATTTATTGGTGACACTTGTTGCTCACATTTAATAGTTTCTTAATTGCTTTTATTGATGTGTAAATAAGTACATTAAAAATGTGTTTTCTTCGTTATTTCACATCCGATTGTTCCATAAATCGCTTAAAATAGGTATGATAGATCTTTCCACACTCAGTATAAATTTGAGAGCTTTTGAAAAAAATAAAATTCCAAGTATTTCTCCCCTGGCCTATTCTTATGGGGAATTTCCATACTTTCCGATTTTTTTCCGGAAAATCCGTTGGACCGATTTTTCTGAAAAACAATCCCAACCTATTCTGGTATAACACCAATTTGTAAAAAAAAGTTTCGAGTTGATTGAAACTTTTTCCTGACCTGTATGCCGCGTACAAAATTACACACAAAAAAACATAAAAACCAAGCCCAAAATTTTTCGGTATATGGAATGAAAATCTTCGCTACGCTCATCTAATGAATCGACTTTCATGTAACTTTGATAAAAAAAACTTCAGTGACCGTGCACGACACTCGGTGTGCCGTGAACGCCGTGAAAATAAAATTGGGTTTTGCTTACGTCATGACTCGGAAAAAGGGGCGTGTCTTGTAATATGACTGACACATATAGTAACCTAATTAAAATGTTCGGAATAGAGTTGATTTCTGGTTTTCTCTCAAATTAAGGGTGAAAATATCCAATTGAATATATTCCCACCGTGTCCTTCAAGTGATCACTTAGGGCCTACAGTAGTCACTAAGTCTTCCTAATCCAAAACCCCTACGGCAACCTTGTTGAGTTCATGCTTGATATCCACACCCAACTTCAACAACCTTCTCATTCTGTCTGCTACCATCCAGTGTACTCTTTAACTTCTCTTTTGGCCCTAAAATAAGCTTTCTACAAATACATTAGACTCTGAACCCTTGATCATATTTTTTCAACTATTAGTAGTTCTTGGTTTTCAATCTTTTCAAATTAGTAATCTATTCCATTCCATTTCAATTCATTAGTTCTTTTTACCAGGGCCTATTGTTATCACTACTAGGCATTTAGTCACTACTATATCACTACTATAGGCATAGGTCATTTAGCCTCAACTTCTCAGACAAAACCAATTCTATTAGGCCTACTATGTAACCGGAACTAATCTACGATGAATAAAGAATACATAGCCACTCGCTTCATGTGATCCGGGAGGCAAGGGGTTTACGGACCCGGTTCGATTCCCGCCGCCGCCTACCTTCACAGGGGTTTTTCGTGATTTCCCCATGTAGTCTAGGCTAATGCCGTGATGGTTCTCACAATCTAGGCCACGACCGCTTCCTTCACAATAGGCCTATCCTTCCCATTACCCAAGAAACCTTCATAGCATCATCCCATCATCTCATTCATCATCCATCCGATGCCAATAGATTTTCGCTATCATTACAGTGCGTCGTTAAACCTAATATAAAAATGAATAAATAATACAATTTAATGTATCAGAATGAGGCCCCAGGATTGTAATCAAGTGCTTGCTAACTTTGGGCGTAAAGACAACCAGGAATATAGGGAGGCTATTATGATAACTTATAGAGTTATGGGTTCCAATCGGACTCTTCCACGTACGCCTACCTAATAGGTGTAGAACTCATGACACAAGACTGAATGCTAAAACTAGGCTAGGCCTATTATTGTTGACACTCTTACAGTTGCAAATAAATGCGCGGTGGCAAGTTCCCTATCTATCCTATCCTATCGCCTCCCTAACCTTCCGACGGAATAGCTTCAACCCTATTTCCTCCCATCTCAAATATACTTCTACTAAGCCCATTCCAATCCCTATGTGGTCTGCTTCAATTCTCGAGAAACCTCTTACCTCTGATTTCGCTGAATTTGAGGGGGTGGAATCCAGGGTGTCTCCGTCTCCATTGAAGTTCCCTCAGCTGCTCGTGAAGTCTCGTCATCGGGTAGACGGGCCGACGCTTAGATGCTCCTACCCACATGCGCGCTGTGTAGCTTGCTGAGGAACCATCTCCATGTTTGCTTGCAATGTCATCAGCCTGTCAAGACATCATTTACATAATATAGATCCATTTTATTTTTTAAGGTAACATCAAACATTGAGGTATAATCTATGTTCCCCTATAACGCTAAGGATGAAATTGGGGGGGAAATAGCGTTATTATCCATTTGAATCTATTCCCAGGGTTGACATGTCCTTCAAGTGATAGTCACTAAGTCTTCCCAATCCAAAACCTCTACTACATCCTTGTTGAGTTCATACTTGATATCCACACCTAACTTCACTAACCTTCTCATTCTGTCTGCTACCATCCAGTGTACTCTTAACTTCTCTATTGGCCCTAAAATGAAGCTTTCTACAAATACATTAGACTCTGAACCCTTGATCATATTTTTCAACTACAGTGAAACCTCTATGCATCGTTCCCAGATCCATCGTTCTCCTGGATGTATCATCCATTTTTCTCACCCCACTCCTGTATATAGTCAATGATAAATTTTCCTGGATGGATGGTTTTATTTTTCTGGTCCCTTGAAAAATGATGGATAGAGGTTTCACTGTATTAGTAGTTCTTAGTTTTCAATCTTTTCAAATTTCTTATCTATTTTATTTTATTACCATTCTTTCTATTATTATTGTTATCACTACAGTACTATAATCATCTTACATTTAGCTTTAGGTCATTTGACAATCCTATTACTAGGCCTATGATGAATGAGGAATACAATGCAACGTATCGGAATGTGGCCCCAGAACTGTAATCAAGTGCTCGCTATCATCAACATTAGGTATACAGACACCCAGGAATATACGTGGGCTAGCCTATTATTATAACTTTTTTCAACTTATTATTTTTATACCTCAAGTCGCTTTTATTGACTCGTGCGCGTCGATATTCATCTTATCTTTAAAGTTTATCTTTAAAGTTTTAGATTTGGCAACGTAGGGTTGCCGGTCTTGTTTTTCTCATTTACGCCTACTATAAAATAAGAAATTACCGGAACAATGTTATATTTGATCCAATTACCAATCAGGACAGCACTAAGAATGTTTAGCTTAGGCCTATTTGTAATACTTCCCTACCTTGAACGTTAATGAATGGTAGAACTTCAACAGTGCAATACAATCCTCATTCCATCATCTTGATATTACAACAAATTAGGCTACTATACAGTCATTTGATGTCATGAGAAGATTTCCATAGTTTGAAGACAAATGAATTGTCCATCCTCACGTCTCAAATTTGATTTTGAGGTTATCTTAAAAAGTAACCCCTTGTAGCCTACTGTTGTACGTTCCGTCGGAGCGGGCAGTAGCAGCAGTCTGGATGGCAGTAGGCCTACTCGCGTGCAGCGCGTCAAAAGTTCAAGCAAGTTGAAGTCTCTAAGTGCCAAACGCGAGCTAGCACCTGACGCGGCAAACGCCGGAAACAAGATGGCCGATTGGTCAGCGCGCCTGTCGCTTGTACCGCGTTGCTCTCAACGCGAGTCAGTAAAAGCGGCATTATTATAACTCATTAATATTCTAACTCATTATTTTAACTTATTATAAATCCAACCCGGACTCTTTCACGTACGGTAGCTAATAGTGATAGGCGTTGGACTCATGACACAAGACTGAATGCTAAAACCAGGCTGAGCCTATATAGTCTGGTTCAAGTCACGAGAAACTTCTTACCAGTACCGCTAATTCTGCTCATCTGAATTTGAGGGGGTGGAATCCAGGGTGTCTCCGTCTTCATTGAAGTTCCCTCAGCTGCTCGTGAAGTCTCGTCATCGGGTAGACGGGCCGACGCCTAGATGCTCCTACCCACATGGGCGCCGAGTGGCTTGCTGAGGACCATCTCCATGTTGAAGGTTTGCTCGCAATGCCATCAGCCTGTCAAGACATCGTTTACATTTATAGATGCCATGCCAACATAATATTTTGCACACATAACTTGCTAGGTATTACAAAATCAATGACCTAGTCTAGATCTAGGCTATTGATTGACAATCAATACTGAGCCCTAGAGTACAAAAGACTGATTCAAATTTATTAGGGCCTATGCCCATTACTTCCCATCTGGGACTCCACTTAACTAGGTAGGGGCTTTTATGATCTGAGAGCAAAAGGCCTGGCTATGCACTACCACTGAGGCACTACCATCGAGCAACGGCCCATGCGTCACTAGGACGACGGGCATCTCCCGTCGAGGCGGACCGGCATTCACTTTCATGACACGTTTAGGTTTATTCAAGTCCTAATGACTTATGGCCAAATGCTTGGTCCGTGTTTCAAGATGGGTCAAGCGATGCTCTGAATAGAGGACACGATAAGTGGCCGGCAAATCAGTCCACTCCCACAAGCGATAGTCCTCATCGGCACTACCGGTACCAAGTTGGTAACAATTGAGTCTATAAACTCAATGGACCTAACACAATGGCCAAGGTGGAGGCCATATGCTTAGGCCTAGGCCTATTGAAGGATGTGAGGGGGTGGCAAAGGCCCTGAATTCAAAGACCTAGACCATAGAGTAGATAAACTAAATAGCTCGGTCTAGGACTAGTTTGGAGTAACAAATTTATGCCTAGGCCTCAGCCAACGTCAAATCGCAAGCTAAGCCTATAAGTAGGCCTAGGCCCTACGCTTCCTCGTGTCCAATAGTCCTAGGGGGCCTACCACGCTATCAATTTTAGGACTTACCTTGTTATGCTCAGTAAAAGCGTCCTGATATCCCCCGGGCATAGTTGAACACTTCAACCAATTCAGATGATGCAGTATTTCAGTATTTTATAGTATAATATTATATTTATTTTATGATTAATTACCGGCACGAGAAATACCTGTCCAATCAGCCCGGAAATGGCGAAGTTAAAGGCCTAATTCTGACTTTCTTCAGAAGTTGATGAAACGAACAGAGAAGGCTGTGAGCTACCCACAGCTGTTTATCTACCAACATGATAAAATCTACGACGATTCTTTTCCCACCGACTCACGAGCGTACTAAGTTGATTTTTGCTGTAAAATCTTTAAATTAAACTCGATTTTGAAACGGAGACCGGATTTGTGTTCGAATTTGATAACCATATGAATAGATAACAACAGAACTGAGAAATTCAACAATGAATTTCAGAGGACAACAATTTTTGACCGAAATGTACAGGGTTAATTAACTAAGGTACTTTTGGACCTTTCGCAATTAATTTCTATGAACAGAGCTATGATGTTCTAGTATTTTTTTATGAGTATAACTTGATGGTCCCTAAATCCTCAGCAAATTTGGCTATACTCGCATCAGCCATTTCCAAGAAAAAGGTGTCTGAATTACCCAAAAACTGCAATTTCCAGCCACTTTTCAGAGTGACTTTTGGAAAAACGACAATTGTCCAAGTATGTTTGGATATTCTTCAAGCAGAATTAATTCTAATTGAGAAAATATAATTCTGGGAATTTTTAAATCAAAATTGACGTCGGAAATCAAATTTGAGAAACGTGAAAAATGCTAAAATCATCATTTTTGATTCGGCTAAAATTTTGTAGGAAGACGAGAGGACATTTCAAAAGAGTTATTCCGTTGAAATTTTGCTAATAATGCTAATGGAAAAGTAATTAGAAGGATTCCAGAATTCTATATAGGACCCTAGGCCTACCATGGTGAGTAGGCCCTACACTAAGTTGATTTTTGCTCTAAAATCTTTAAATTAAACTCGATTTTGAAACGGAGACCGGATTTGTGTTCGAATTTGACAACCATATGAATAAATAACAACAGAACTGAGAAATTCAACAATGAATTTCAGAGGACAAAATTTTTTGACCGAAATGTACAGGGTTAACTAAGGTACTTTTGGACCTTTCGCAATTAATTTCTATGAACTGGTGAGAGCTATGATGTTCTAGTATTTTTTTATGAGTATAACTTGATGATCCCTAAATCCTCAGCAAATTTGGCTATACTCGCATCAGCCATTTCCAAGAAAAAGGTGTCTGAATTACCCAAAAACTGCAATTTCCAGCCACCTTTCAGAGTGACTTTTGGAAAAACGACAATTGTCCAAGTATGTTTGGATATTCTTCAAGCAGAATTAATTCTAATTGAGAAAATATAATTCTGGGAATCACACGTTAGAAGTGCAAGCCAGGAAATTAGACAATAATGGTAGGAAATGTTAATTAGATGAGCGTAGCGAAGATTTTCATTCCATATACCGAAAAATTTTGGGCTTGGTTTTTATGTTTTTTTTTTTTTTTTTTTTTTTTTTTTTTGTGTGTAATTTTGTACGCGGCATACAGGTCAGGAAAAAGTTTCAATCAACTCGAAGCTTTTTTTACAAATTGGTGGTAAGTCATTTCCCCCGTACAGAACATGCTTTCTGATGCACTCGTGTGACAAAATACAACATATAATCTACACACTGATTGGTGAATGTGAAAGTATAATGGATCAATTTTTGTCCGTATTAGGCCTGGTTTTACGAATCTTAGTGAAGTACTAATCCACTAACTATTTGTTAAAAGTACGAAAATATCATATGTAACCAATGGTGATAACAAGTTACTCCGCTAACTATTGCTTAATCCACTAACTATCGATTCGTAATACCGGCCCTTAGGCCTACATACTTTCTTTCACAGTCTATCTTATCATCTTCTTCTACATATGAATTAAATCCAAAAAATAAATATACATGCATAAAAAAGTACGGGTGTACATGAGCCTACTTGCTCCAGATCTACGATACAACAAAGGTATGCGCATTGTTACTGCTCATGTTTTGGGAATTCTTCACAAGACAGTATAAATTGTGTGCTGAACAGGGCTATAAGTATCACAAGTGTGAGTGAACCGTTGGAGAATGCAAGTAGGCTTGTTTAAGGAGAACAACTCGGTAGTTATATAAATAACGTGAGCTCACCATTATAAATTGAATATTTTATATCATACATAAATCATTACACCGACACCACAGATACACACACAGTGCAGTCTATGACCAACAATATATTATATAAAAATTCAGTATTATGTAATCAAATCTATACAATATTGTATACCATTTTTCATAGAATGTCATGTATTCTACTTTTAGCATAAGCTCCAAAAAATCTTCATTCATAATCTCTTAATTTGTTTGTTGTAATAACATTGAAACTTGATACAAAATCATAATTTGTTTATAAATAATTATTCATCATAATTTAAAATTATAATCCTGATCTTTGTCCGAAAGATTTGAAGAAATTGGTACGTGCCTATTGTCATCAATTGCTTATCCTGTGACCTACTGGCTCAGTCAACTGAGGAACTGCCTTAAAACAAAGTCAAGCACGGATTCAAGTCCCTCATAAGGCATGGTTTTTGTAAACATCAATCATCTATTATTGAACAACAAATGTGTGATGGTGCCACTTGAACCTATAAGTCTAAAGTCTAAGAAATTTTGTTCAAAAACTCAAATCATCAGATATTGCTGACTGTCTGAATACGCTGCGGGCCACCATGGAAAACTGGTACGCCTAGCTCAAAGAACTACTGAATTTAATTGTCAATTTCAAGCACTGCCTACAACACAATCTGAATCTATAATACATTTTTGTGACAAATCAAATAGCATCAAGGTTTAAAACAATAGAAAAGCTGGACGAACAATAAGTAGTGCTACGCATCTCGAAGTGGGTCCACTGGTTTAGTAAGTAATTAAAAAAGAAAGAAAGACCAGTTATTGACGGTTCATTTTATTCTCCTGTCAACGTACGTAACAGTCCCCTCATAGTCTACACATTTCCCAATGCGACTCGTGCTAGGATAAGTCCGACGTAGCCTTCTTTTCCTAACGCGTTTAGGTCCACTTTTACAACTGTCGTCAGGAATCTCAATTTCTACCGACTCCACTGAACTAACTACACATTTAAACCCATATTCAGAATCGTCTCCAATCATGTCTAAACTATGGTCAACAGTTTCATTTTCAAATTGCTCAGTTGTAGCAACAGACTCTTCAAACTGTAGTGACTTTTCCATTAGTTCCTTTGCACATTTCTCCAACGTCTCAAGTACTCTCATGTCGTCACATTGGTACGTGATATTATTGATCACATTCAAGTATTCGTTTATGTTTAGTCGCACTGCTTCCTTGTCTTTCTCTGCGGCATCTCCCTCATGATCTCCACTATAATACATGACGTTATCAGCCGTTACATATTCTGTCGCGTCACAAGTGACATCAACACTGTGTTCTAAACTTCCCTCCTCGTATTCTGCAACGGCGCAGACGTCGTCCACAGGAACATTTATCTCGTCACACGTCACGTAATCCCGTGAAACACACCGAGTCTTCTGCTCAAGCTCCAACGAGGCTTTACGGATGTGGAAGTGCATGTTCTTAGTCGTCGGATAGAAAGCGGAATTCAGTAGACTAGGTTTCGTCTCGAGAGATTTGAATTTGTCGTCGACAAACCGATCGAGCATGGGTTTGATTTGTTTGGACGTGTTGAGTCCGAGGTTGACCAATCGGTGGATTTCTTTGACAAGGTCAGGGTGGATGGCCTGGGTGATCTGAGCAGAGTCTACGCTGTGAGAATGGCTGTTCTCGTGCGAAGCGATGATATAGTAACGCAGAATGGCAAACACCGGCAGGGACGAGGCGAGCGCTTCGTTGATTCCTTTTTTTACCTGCGAAAGTTGACGTAGATCAACGATTCGTCATTTTATAGACCCTTTAAAAACAATGAGTCATCTACCGGCGACTTTTAAAGTAGAGCATGTTCTTGATTATGTGCGTTTGAAAGTCCTATGCCACCGCTGCTATTCAGTATGAATGATCCGTATTTTCATGAATAGGGCCTACAGTGAAGTTAGAGCCGGTTGTACCAAGTGATGATTAGTGAATTAAGCAAAAATTAGCAAATAAACTTGTTATCACCCTTGGATACATATGTTTTTTTTATATTTCAAGTAATGATTAACTAATTAATATTTAATAATCAGTTGGTACAATCGGCTCTTATTTACTTGCAAGATATTAGCAATTACAAATTACAACAATAAAATGTTTACTTTATTCTGAGGATTGATAGTATAAAGCTTCATTCATCGAATTTACACTTAATTCAACGGGATAAAATTAACAGTGCCGATAGTGATGTCCATTTTTTCTCACTTGAATCAGAATTATGTGAAATCACATAACTTTCTTATCTAGACTTCATAACACTGATCCCAAGAGATTTACATTCTGTCAAGGGTAAATGGACTAGGAAATAGTGCGCGGCAATCTTGGTGTTTTGCCTTTTAGAAGCAGACAGCTATTTTACACACTCAAGTTGGCCTACCCCCCCCCCCCCCCCTGCAAGCCCTGCAATGCCACTGACCTCGGCCGCAAGAAAGCGGTAGGCCTATAGCAGCTGTGCATAGAATTCTCAAAAAAGGCTATCTAGTTCAAGTATTACGGTAATTTATTCATCACATTGCGACCCAAAATTTGAGATAATTTCATTGAATAAAGTAAAACACTTCAAAATTACCTGATAATTACTACCTAGTATTTAGAGTCTACTACTAGGTTAAAACTTTACGATAACATAAAATAGCATCAAAGAATCAAATTTCGTACGTCCAATTGAACTCAAACCATAGTCGATTATTTTATAGTGTGAAGATGATTAATCGATAATCTGATTAAAGGAAGGAATAATTTATAAAAAAATCTCAATTAAATGGAGATCGTTCACAACATGCAAACAATTTTTTTAATTTCTAAGCTACTACAGTCTGCCAACCATTCTTGTTGGAAGCAGGCATGCAATGTTTGAAACATTGATCAATTATTTTAGGTTCATCAACACCAAAACTTCATACAAAATCATTGTTCCGCCATTAAGGCTACAGATGAAAGATAGGATTGTTCCGAGGAGACACGACAACGGTGATCTCATCACCCCAAAAAACAATTCTATGAGTATCAGTGACGATTGATTTTAATGATAGATTAGTGATTGAATGAGTGAAAACCAATAATAATTACCTGACCTAACACTTTGTTCAGTAGAGCCTGATCATTATAAGAATGATAATAATTACTTTGCAAATTCAGTCATTCAGTAAAACAATTGATACATTGTTATAGAATATATACCTGTATACGGTATACATACATAAGTGAAGCCAGTGGAGGCACCTCAACCCTACCGGTATAAAGTCTACTAACCTTCACTCGGCCACTCCGATTACTTGGTCTATCGATCACATAGTCTGGGTAATATCTAATGCATCTTATTCGCATAAATGCCGGGCAGTCGAGTTTCTTCGTATCAAAGTAGCGAGTTCGCTTCCTGCTAGGATTCACATTGTCACGCTGGAATAGATTTCAAATGGTTAGCAATGAAGGTACATTCTGAAGCAGGAATGTTGGAAACATTTGCAATTTTTCTATGAAATGGTAATCCTAGTATTTATTACATTAAACAGTTAGTAAGCCTACTGGTATTGTGCATTCTTCCTAAAGGCTGGGTATAATAGGCCTACTTACAAGTTCGTTACATTGTTGACGTTTACTCCTGTAATAGTTTGGGCCTTGAGAGCACTGTAGCATTGTGCTTGCTAAGATGGTAAACGGAGATCCGAAGAAGTCAATAGAACGAGAATCGCCTGTATTGTGCTGGAACTTGAGCCCAACTGACTCTTTGGAATCTGAAATTAATAGCTCACGTTCATTAAATATCAGCTAATCCATTACACAATGTCTAGTTCAGGTCTAAATAAAAAGTTGAATAAAAAATAATCATTTTGTTACAGTAGGCCCTACCGTAGGCCTACTACGAAAGCTCTGCATTGATTCACTACATGAGCACTGAGGTTCAAGAATGTAGGTAGATCAACACATCTATATTGGGTTTTAACTACGTTCTGTCGAAGTGGCGCCCCATAGGCCCTAAATGATTATTGAGATGGGCTACTCAGTTGATACAATCACTGATTTTACCACAACGCAATGAAGGTTTCTTGGGTAATGAGAACAAAGAGGTGGCCCTAATGGTAACCATCTTGCTGTAATTCTGTGCTTTGCGCAGGGCCTAGACCTAGATAACGTCACAATGTATACATGCGTAATTTATTTGCCCTGCCACCTTCAAGCCCTAATATAACGCCCTAATCAATATCAATGCCCAAGCCTAGGGGCCTAGCAACACACGAATAAAAGCCTAGGCCTACAGTACAAGCCTGGGCTCAACCTCATCATAATCTTTCACCGGGGCCGCCCTCGGTAGCTGTCAGCTGAGACACCGCTTCAGAAATTAAAGTCACTGTTAGATATGGGTTCGAGACCCGCATAGTGCATGGGTTTTTGTAAGCATCCTTTCACTTATCATCACTTCATAATTTCATAATCATCTGCTCATTCATACCCCCGTATAACCTAGCTGTTGGTGGGGTCGTTAAGCAAACAATAATCATCATTATTTCACTGGACTTACCTTTCTTTCCTTGTTTAGAAGATCTAGGCCTATTACTGCACCTAACAGAATATGAGTGTCCAAGTGCTTTAATAGAGTCCATCAGATCCTGGTAACACTCTTCTGTATCAACATAACCTGAAAAAACACTTTCGCTGTCATTATTTTTGAAGTCAGTCAACCTTTCTTTCATTAATGTGTCGAACCCTCCACTTGTACACGCCATGTTACAGCTAGGCCTAATCCAACTATATAATTCTTAGGTCTTGGTCTTGTGCTGAACAAACTATTAAAGATTATCTATCTACATCAACCATTTAATATGACTAACATCATTGAGTTTGTAATGGTAGACAAACTCAATGCTAACATGGACCAGCTGTGCAGCCTGCTCTGCTGAGCTGTGGCTTCACTGGCTTGTGAGTGGCTGGGTGCGCCTGTTCTCACAAGCCAAACAGTAGGTAAGAGCCGAAGTGTGATCGTTTAACCTTTGGTATAGTCATAGGTTTAACCATGCGAATATTTTGTCGACAATAATCGACCTAATATTTGAATAAATAATAGTGTTACGTTATATTGTTGGGTCAATAAAGAACCCATCCATCGCTAAAATATTCGTATAATACCTATCGCTAAAAGCTTGAATATACTATTTGAAAACCATAAAAAAGGTTGCACTGCAATATTTGTTGGCCTTGCCGACACGATCGGTGTGTAAGAATAGCGTTGGACACATTGCCTTACGCCTTGAACTTGATGAAACGAGTAAAATGTAAACAAATTTGAAATTGTTGATCAACATAATACAAATACTTGATTTTGGCACATGTATTACGATTCGATGGTTGCGCGTAAAATGTAAACTAATTTTAAACATGTAGTACGATTATATTGTTGCGTATTGGTTATTCCGATTTCGAACTTGTCGATTTTGCTAGAAAACTCAGTACTGCGTTTTACATGATCTTCCAACCCAAAAACGTGGCTGACAATCTCTGTTTTGTCTATATTATAAAGCTTAAACTTCTTCCAAAGATTGTTCCATTTATTTTGGATCGAACGACGCACTGACCAAGATCTATTAGCGTCGGTGAATGATATATGGGATGACGAGATGAAAGTTAGTTCTTTATTACTCTGGATAGTGGAAAGAGTCGATCGTGCCTGACGTTAAGAATTCGTCCCGGTATTACCCGAACGACAGAGGGAAATCACGCCTCGAACCCTACCCTTCAAGAACTCTAGTTCACAGTTTATTCCGGGGCATGCGCGTACGCAGCCCCGACTACCAAAAATTACACGTCCGAGTAATCTACATTTGAGATCATCGCAGGAGTCAGCCCAACCGAAGTGCAATGGAAGAGCCTCATCCTGGGGGAACCGCCTTGTTGATCACGGTAACCCCTACGCCAGGTAAGTATGCTTAAATTGAGGAACAACTCGAGACCGGCCAAACTTGTAGAGAGAACTGGTGTCGCGTAGCTGTACAAGAAACGATCGCTGCGCCATCTATTGGCGAGAGAATGCTGCAACCCACGTTACAACCCCTGTGTTGTTAGTAACACCATGGATAGTCAATCGTTTGACTTGTGGAGCGCAAACCAAAAATAAAATGAACATTTTTGTTTCTTCAAGTAGGCCTACGATAAAATGTAGTCTTCGCTTCGGTCGTCCCAAAAAATATCAGTTATAGTTTTATTTATTTTATTTACTTATTACAGATAGTTCTTAAAACAGATGGTAATGGCGTATTTTGCTCAGGTTTAGTTAATCAGATATGAGGCTTCATATTACTACTTACAAGCTCAGTTATATACGAATGTTATGAGAATAAAAAAGGATGGCTGACAGCATACGAGAAGCATGGTGAGGGGTGGAGGGGAGACAAGTGTGTAGGCGTTATGAGAAGAAAAAGGTAAAGCAGGTAGTGTAGGTGTTGTGAGATCAGGTGTTACAAGACTCAACCGATACCGATTGATGACACGTTGACACCGATTGGTATATTTATGCGATGATGAGTGAGATATTTTCAGCGTCTTCCAGATACTTGTGTTTGTTTTCTTCGAACAGTTCCCTCAGATCTGTCACGAATCTCTCGTGTAAAGCTGTGATTAAGTGTAAAACTCGGATCGACTACTTTGTCCACGTCAATCGATTGACGTGGACAATACATGCATTGTTGTGAACACAACAATAACATGCGTGAAATACCACAAAGTTTATTTTGTTTGTGTAGTATTCTACATTATTTTATAATTGAGTAGGGCCCTAAACAAAACAAAATGTGCGAATTGAAATAAACGTGATTCGATTTTGTAGTTTTAACTAAGGAAACCACAGATGTGATACTCGCCGTCCCGTTTAACAAAAAACAACAAATATGTTACAGAATATGCTTTAATACAAAAATAATTATATATAAATAACTAAAAATAACAGTAGGCCTATATTACTAAAAATTAGGATTCATCCGAATCTATTTCATCCCAATTTATGTGAATATTTCTACTAAAAAGACCATCCGCTTTCTTCCCTTTCAACGATTTGGCGATCCGAGCTAACGCCCTCCCAGTCGAGTTTTCCTCATACTCGCATATGTAGTTGGCTCGCCCAGCGCAGTCGGATCCTTGGTAGGAGTACGACTGGATCGCAGGGTTGAAGGCGAGCTTCAAACATCGCCCGGTGCCTTTTATGTTGTCCGTAGCGCTAGTTGTCGAGTTGGATGAAACAGGACGGGCGCTGTTTGCCCAAATCCAGAGTAATCCGGGATTTAGGCCACCAGTCCAGTAATCGTGACCTGAAATGATGAAGACAATCGTCTATGTCATAGGTTTTGAGCAATGATCTCTATATGGCAACGTGGATAGCGTATACAGCACATAAATCCTATACTTCTCCTATCTTGGCACGCTGCCTCTTCCCTCCACCCTCGTTCAAGGTTCAAGTTGCAGTCACATTATTTTGTGATCTTTCATCCCGAGCTCTTTCAGTTCCATCTCAACTCTTATGTAGACTCTCACTCCACTAGAACAAACTTCAACATCTTCATGCCCACAACAACTGCCCGCACAACCTTCTCATCTACCGAGGATCCCAGGCGACTATGTGTTACGTTCCCGACGACAATCTCCCATCGTCAGTCAAGTCCTCCTCCTCGATATGCTCAGCTTTGAATCCTCTCTCAAAACATTCCTGAACTATACTATTCCGGTGGCCCTCATTGATTTCGAAGGATTACATGCCCACATCGATAAATCATGATAAACGGGTCACTTGCATGGATTACCCATATGCCCGTATAGCTGTTGATTTATTTGCTGTATTTCATTACGATATTCGAAAACCACGCCTCATTTTAATATTTACATAGCTTATAATTAGTTTGTTTGTGGCTTAAATTCGTGTCGATGAGAATGAAAAAACATGTAATAGAAACGTCTCCACGATTTTACCCAAATAACTTTGGCCATGATGTCTATATTCAAGAAGGTGTATCCTGGCCAAAGCCAAGCTATAACCTAGGCCTATGGAGACTTGTTAACATATGTGAAAATTGAATGTTTTTCAATTAAATTCCACGACATTCACTACCTCTTTCTCGATCAACGGATCAGTTTCCAATTTCGAAATTCGCGTCTATAGGGACCGTTGAAATCGGCACTATCGTGTTTGTTTGTGTACCTCAACATTTATGGATCATTTTCTGCACCAAACCTGTTTTATGACGAACTTCCTTTCTGCACCAGCAACACTTTAGTGCAGGCTGGTGCAAGACAAACAGAAAGGACGCAAGCCACCAAAAAAAAATCCAATTTGCCATGTCACAACTTTGTCTGGCACCCCTCTGACGCTAGAACTTGGCTACATTCTATATTAGTTCCTAGCATTAGTTCTTAGTCAACAGTTGTTTCTACAAACTTCTGGTTCGAACATTATGCTTTAGTTTTTTTATAGTCGGGGATCCCCAAAAAGATATAAATTACAAAAAGAGCATTCAATTTCCTAGTATAAGTATTAGTATTAGAATTATAGTATACGATCAGAAATGTATTGCCTCCAACGGAAGCAATATACGTTCCATAGTCTCATCCCTGTACATTATCCCCCATCTGTATGCGAATTGTGGCCACACGTCCGGTATGGCAATTGTAAATATACCACTGGAAAATATTCCCATTAGCAAACAGAACAAGATCCCCCAGGAACCCTGGCTCAGTTGTTGACGTATACATACCCCTGAGGTCTGCGTGTGCCTGCACGTACGTCACCACGTCCTGGTTCTCCTCGATGGTCTCCAACTCGGCCAGGTTCGAGGCCAGGCTCTTGCACATGGACGCCGACGACTTCCAGTTGTAGTTCCGCTGGCTGAAGTGGTAGCAGTTGTGGCCTACGCGCGTGAAGTTGGTCGGACAAGGATCGTGATCGACTGAAGACATAAACAAGGAAACTTGTAAAGGCGAAGGTAATTTACAACGGCACATGCAGCGCAGTGGTTAACGCGCTCGCTTCATGTGATCCGGGAAGCGAGGGGAATTTCGAAGCCAGTTCGATTCCCGCCGCCGACCATCTTTACAGGGGTTTTTCATGGTTTCCCTCTGTAGTTTAGGCTAATGCCGGGATGGGATGGTTCCTACAGTGAGTCAGCCATGACCGCTTCCTTCCCACTATCCTTCCCATTACCCAAGAACCTTTATCTCATCATCCATCCGACGCCATTAGATCTACGCTATCATAACACTGCGTCGTTAAACCCAATATAAAAGGTGATTTACAAGCAGGTGTCTCGTTCCTGTACATCTACTGTCGCATCTTTCATTTCATATTTAATGTAATAATATATTATATTTGGGGAACAATGATTGTGTATCAAGGGCGTATTTAGTAGAGTATTTGATTGAATATAAAATACTGTATCTATAAATTACGTCTCCTCAAGACCTAAATTAATAAATGAAAATGGAGATACGGCAGATAAGGTGAGGGATTTCTTCTGAAAGTACAACGCACATAAATGGAAACTCAGGCAATGAAGAACCAAAATGATGAATATAAAAACTCGTGAAATAAAGACGATGCATGAAGAAGATGAATACTTTGACTCAAAATCATGTCAGTTTTACGAAATATTAATCAGTAGATTAGGTGATAATTAGCTCACTATCACTTGATTTTCATAGCCCTTGATTACCATCCCATTTTTGTACCTTAATTATTAAATTATTCTTGAATAACATTTTTTAATTTTTCGTAAAACGCGATCCAACTTACCCACTTCTCCATGTAGTCATCTTTCCATTTCCAGTTTGTCAATTTTGTCCAATGTGGTACTCACCCTTATCGTTGCTGCCAGCCATGACGTAATACAACAGCTCCTCCGTGCGACGAAGCCTCTTCTCCATGAAGTCGACACGATAGACGAGTTTCTCGATGGCTCCCAACAGGTACAGGTCCGTCTCGGTCACGTCTTGTCTCATTGGGGCCCCGCCGTTGGGACCGTTGGAGGGCCGCGTGATCTTGTGCACGTTGGTTGTGACTCTTGTGGGCGTCATCTTCATCACCTGGAATATGTTCAAGGCCAATTCACAATTAAATCACAGATTATTAAACTATTAATTACATTGATGAAAGCAAAAGCGTTAGAAGGTGAAGATGTGAGAAGAAAATGACCTCCCCCACTATAGTGTACCTGACCCCCCCTCACTCTGTAAGCATTGGCACCCTCACAATTCACTAACTTTCTGTTATATGAGCTTCTAAGATGGTCCACGGACATTGAAAGAGCTTAACATTTTCGACCTATGGCGGTTAAACACTATGTACCGGTGTTTATAACATTTTTTATCCACAATGCT
The DNA here is from genome assembly GCA_907164805.1 of Brachyptera putata. Taxonomy (NCBI): domain Eukaryota; kingdom Metazoa; phylum Arthropoda; class Insecta; order Plecoptera; family Taeniopterygidae; genus Brachyptera; species Brachyptera putata. The sequence goes on from OU015472.1 coordinate 10,933,931, forward strand.
TATTCTATAATTTCACCTGTCATCGTTTCATTATCACCGGTCGGTCGTTACAATCGGTCGTTAAGCAACATTAAAAAAACTATATAGCTCATTCTACAACACATAGCCGCCCTATGTTGCGTTTTCCTAGTGCCTAATGTATTATTTCTGATTGTAACTTACTACACTAAGGGTCGTTATAAGACAAATCACTAATGATGACAGTGTATAATTATAGTGATTAAGACATGCTGATGATGTATTATCAACATGACATGGTCATTATATTGTCTTTCCTTGTCTTGTTCGTTATAACTCTATTGTGTTGTTTCAAAGTTTATAAATGCAATTACCGAAACTTCTGGACCCAATAACTTGAGTTATCAGACCATTCGAGACCTTACATTCCGTGCAGTCAGTAAACCTGAACATTCATATTCGTTTTACTCATGTTAACTCATGTTCTTTTGTGAACTTCCAAAAAATACATTCGGGTATTTAGTTTCGTCGTGAAACTATTATTTAAAATGAATAGGAAATGCTATACCGGTACATGATGTCTTTTTGATTGATTATACCCAAGAGAGCTGAACAAAATGGTGTTCTGTGTTACTCTGCATATTTTTGTGTATGAGTACAGAAATAATTATGGAATAGTTTCTACAATAGAAATTTCATTTACAAGGACTACTATTTCCTGAATTCTTTACGTAAGGAAATAATCCACGATGCGTTAAAGATATACACTTCAAATCGTAAATACAAATCTTACGAAAAATAAAGCCAAAATAAACAGATGTATAGCTGTATTGAAAAAAAATCCAACGCGTCGACAGTTAATTTTTACCAAAGAGTATTTAGTTATCTAGTTGGTCAGTTAATTTATTTACTCATTACAGATTGTTCTTAAAACAGGTGGTAATGCTTACCCTCATGAAGTTACAATCAAACATACTTAATAAAATTTTACATTGTGATATTTTTTCTTAGCTCTCTTCTTAATTCACTGATCTTCGTTATATTCTTTATATCTTATTCCAGTTCATTCCATTCCCACGTCGTTCTTTGAATGAATCCGCATTTATACCTACTTCTCTACCCACTTTGTCCACTTCCATTCTTACTCCTCCCCTTGTACTTCTTTGTAATCCCTTTCCCATTCTATTGCTTAATTCATCTCATCCTATATATTCATTCTTGACTCTAACAAAATTGTACATTCTTTCTGTTTGTCTTCGTTTCGCCAGATTTTCCCATCATATTTCCTCAATCATTTTACTAGGTCTTTCTATAACTTTTTCAACCACATCCTTATCGTTCCTGATAATCGTCCAGCGCTTCTCTCTCCCCAATACCCTTCTTGCAGCAACCCTTTGGACATTCTCCACAACCTTCAAGTAAGTATCTTTTCGGTGACGGTTCACTTCAACATCTTTAGTCATTTTCTTCCCTAATTTCTTGGCACATTGAAATATTTTGTTTAATTAGTGTAACGACAAATGAAACTAGTTCTGTTTGTTTATATATTTTGAAAATCCCCCTGAAGTGAAAATTTTTCTTATTCTAAGCCGACGATTATTCTCCAACTGCATGGATGCAGGTGAACTTTGCCATTGAGTTTGTAGTGTTAATGACTTGGCTGAATAATTAATAGATTATTGAATGTAGTAAGATTTTAACCTACCACATTTTCCTCTTAGATTTTCGCTTTACTCAGTCACAGCATTACTTCTCAGTTCTCAAAGGCCTCAAACTTCCAGTTTATGTTTATCAAGGAAGTTATTGTCTTATTCAATACTTTACTTGGAAATATATAATAATAATTGAAGTGCGGCAATTCACACAGAACAACAACGGCATAAAGTAATAAAAATAAATTATGCAATAAAAATATTTACCGATATATAAATATAATTATATTGTAATGAACGTTCCTAACTGTAGGCCTAATAATAATAATCGAACTAATAAAATAACTCAGTTCATATCGATAACATCGAGTTTCCACAAAATACCGAACGGATAATTAGTTTTATTTTAAATAATTTTTTATTTTCCCGACTTTAATTCACAAAACAAATAACAAAAGAATAGGCTTAGGCCTACAAGATGAACAAAAATTTGATGGTTGAAACTTTTCGATCATCAAGTCCCGAGGTAAAAATTAAAATAAAGTTATTTGTTGTAAAAAAAAAATAGTAAATATAGGCCTACTTAGTATTGTTACGTTTTTCTTATTATTTATTTTATTAGTGGGCCTTCATTTTGAATGAAACTTTGAATTCAATATAAAGGGTTAGTAAAATTGTATGTCAAATCACTCAAATCATATCGGAAAGATGTGACATTATATTCATATTTATTTCTATAATTGTATTAAATATCTTATTTTGTATGCATTGTATAATTAAATTTGTACGGTACTGAATAATGGCATGTCATATCTGCATGCAGATCAATTTACGTATGAATGAAGATATTCTATTCGACTATTAAAAGACTATTTGAATCACACACACAAGGTTGAACTTTAAATAGAGCACTGAACTTGTTTACTAGCCCCACAACATCACGCTGTATTGTTTTTGTATTGCAAGAAAGCCACAATGAGTAAATGAATAAATACATGAATAAATACATATAGATGAATGAATAAGTACAGTAATTAAATAATAAATATATTAATGAAAAAATAAATGGATGAACAAATGAATGAATAAACAAATGGGTGGTTGAATCAATAAATATAGAAACAATAAATATATGAATAAAAATAAATAAATAATAAATATACACTCATACTCAATTGGTCATGTCCAACGCGTGGACATCAAATCTCAATCCAACGCGTGAATATAAACAGAGTCCTACCTTATTCTCCCTAGACAACAGCACCCAGTCCAGTAACGGCGACCAGAGTCCCTTGATACCCGTGACGTCATTGTCCCGCTCCTCCTGACAGCTGGTGTCCGCCAACACCGCCAACACTACGCCGACAACAATCGCGTGACGAGCTAACATCCTGCTCGAGATCGAGGCACGTACTGATCAATGTCGTGCGCGCGACTTGGGACCTACTTTCTACGGATCGTGTAAACACATGCCTCTTGTAGGTTAACGTGCGGTGCGAGCATCCCAGCTGATCAGAGGTGGGATGGGGGTATGATGGAGGGGAGGGAGGGAGGGGAGGGAAGGGTTCGAATCCCGCGTGCGAGTAGGTTTTTTTTTCCAGTGGAGAAATTTTAAATGGGATAGATACATGTCGATAGTACACGATATTGATTATTAATTGAATCTGAAACAAAACTTGTCCAACGCAATCAACTAACCTACAATACTTTTAAAAAATCATAATAATTGTATAATTCCACCTCTTGTAGTACGGACTGATTATAGTATGATAATGAATATATTTTACCAAAATATTCTCTCGTCAAGCGTAATGGGTTCAAGAAGCTTCCCTCCCTAGCTCAGTCAGTTAAGGCACCGCTTTGGAAACTGAAGACACCATCGGGTGTGGGTTCGAGTCCAGCATAAGGCGTGGGTTTTTGTAAACTTACTTTCACTAATCATCACGTCTTAGTCCCATTGTCACCTGTTCATTAGTACCCCCGTATTACCTAGCTGTTGGTGGGGTCGTTGACCGAACAATAATCATAGGAAGATGTGTACGGGAAAATAAGTTTAATTTTCAATTATAATAAAACTGAAACAGGTAGATTAGTCAGTTGACTATCTAGTACACTTACACTGAACTGTGAATCAGAAGATCTAGATTCGATTCCCACCGGTCACCCATTCTGACTGAGATCTTTCGTGATTCCCTCAGCCGTTGAAGTGAAGCTCAAATAACAAAAGTATCAGCTCACGACCGCTTCCTTCCAACATCTGCACGATCATTCATATACATGACTGTTTCATACTTCCTAACTGCCGGAAGAAATGTAAAACAAATCACTGATAATTCACCCTGTCGAGGCCTATACCATGAATAATGACTTACGAACATTGAAGGTATTTCTTTACTAACCTCATCATTTACCTGCCTCTCATTTCAATAATGAAATAGAATGAAAAATAAATAAGATGATAAATAAGAGTTCAATGCCCGAAGTTACGTCATTCTTTATTGATAATAAATATTGATGATATTTTCCTTATTCTTCTTACACATAACTTATTCTTATTATTTACAATATAGGTAGATTTTGATTTCATTTATATCAAAATTATCATTTTGTATAGGCCCTACTAATATAACTGCGTCTATAACTAATTAATGTGCATATCAAGCATTTCAAATTGAATAAAATAAATAAATAAATATTGTCCTGCTTTGTAGCTCTTTAACAATCGGGTTGTTCTTGTTGCAACCACAACTGCATCCGTGTGCAGATGTGAAATGCCTTCCCAAGGTCACGTCCACTTACTCATACATCACCTTTCTTGTCTTACACCTATCAGCAATTAGCATTCGTCTTCGTCTTACTTATTGGCATAGTTCTCGGTAACTACACATTACCAACACCCCGGATCAAATAGAAAGTCGCACTTCGTCGGAACTATTCACATACTGTTGATGGACCGATTGACCGTCTTTCCTATCTTGTACTATTACTCACCAGGAGTTTCGACACGGAAATTCTTGCAAATGTGTGGTGAAATATGTAAGAGACGATTGACCGTTTTTCTTATGTGTTAGCTGAAGCGATTGGGAGTGCCGACCCGTCACTACTAATGGAAGTTGTGTTCACAAAATGAGAAGATTCCGAGCGACCGTCTCCTCTATCCCACATCACTAACGCACGGATGGTTCGAGACTTCAAATTTGGTGGATTTAAATATATGTAGTGACATAAAACAAGGCCTATGACGTGGTGGAAGTGTGAGACATTGTTTTTAGACCAGTGTTGTCTAAATCGTAAAAACCCACATTTGTAATAGATTACTTATAAGAAATATATGACCGAATATTTTTTGTAAATACTTTTTTGTACATTATGACAAATTGAAAAAATATATTTATGATTCTGATGTTCAAGTAGGACATCTTGGAAAAGTAGGACCTAAAAGAACTAAAGGTGAACCTACGAAATAACAAAGTTTAACTATTATATTTTAAAACACATAAGGCTGTAAGTAAAGACATTCAAAGAGTAGTATTTTTACAGTCAAGAATAAAATCGGAAATAGAATAATAACATTTGTTTTGAAGAAAAGTTTTTAAATTTATTTTAAACTTGTTTACGCTAACATTCTTATATTCTTTAATTTTACTAGGTAGAGAGTTGAACAGCTTACAACCTGAGTAGTTAGGACCATTCTCAAACATGGCTAATCTATGATTTAATTTAATAAAATTATTTCTCTCTCTTGTCATATATTCATGATTCCTCTCATTTGTAACAGAAACTTGTTTGGTATTCACTACATACATAATGACATTAAAAATATATAAACATGGAAGAGGAAGAATATTAAATTTTTTAAAAAGATTCACACACGAATCTTTGTAAAACATGTCAGCTGTGGTATTATATTTATGAAGGGGTCTGCAAACCAGTTCAGACACTTTGAGTAACAGAAGATGATCTTGATAGTTACTTTGTTTAAATACAATGTTCACTGATTGCTAAGTAAAACCGTAGGGGAATCAATTTAACGAATATAAAATGTTACAATTAACAATTTAACGACATACCATCATTTTAGTGGTAACTTTTAAACGGTATGAGATAATCGTAATTCCAAGTTGGTACACATAATAGCCCCTTCTACACCTACAAAATAATATGAAGGAACACTATTTTTTAAATTATGCTTCCAATTAGAATAACAAAGATTACAACTATAATAGAGGAGACCAATGATGATAGTAACACCTTTTCCTAAGAAGCGTAGCTATAGCTCTGTGAGTTTGGCTAGCAGACGCTTCAAAAAATTGAGATGAACAATTATCACTTATTCAAGATCAACTGTTATTTTTTTGTAGGAACCATTCCAACATTCAGCTAGCCTACAGAGGGAAACAACGACTATATAGCCAATCGGTGACAGGGATCGAACCTAGGCTCGATCTAGAGGGTCCCTCATCTCCCAGTCACATCGAGCAAACAAGTTACCATTGTGCTACCAGTGCTAGATTTTGAACTTGTCAATAAAGTAAAACATAATAAAACAATAAACAACATTGGTCCAAAATATCTAATCAACTAGTTGACTAGTTTAGGAGCAGTAACACATGTAGGCATATAGCACACAAGGAAAACCTGATGAAATGAAAGTGAATAATCAGAAGGCCGTTGCTCTTCCACTTTCGTTGAGATTACTTGCCCAGCTCAATGACAGTGGGTGTTGGTTCGTGTCGATGGATTATTGTTTGTGGAACCTCATAGACAGCTAGGTTGTGAACTTGTGAGTTTTTTTATTGTCATTTCTTTTTTACGTATAAAAATACACCAAAACAGTAAAAAAATACACAATGTCTCGAAGGAAGACTTAACTGTGGGTGAAAAAAGATTATTATAATCTGTATATTTTTAATTTTTATATTGAATTTATGAAGAAGGTGATCAATAAAATGTAAATATGATTGATAAATTGATTGATTGATTGAACTTGATATTTCTACGTCAATTGACTCGATGTTTGAAAGCTAGTCTTGTCAACTTCTTGTTCTGACTTGACTTCTTCTCACGTCTTGCCAGCGAATTATTAGAATAATTGACACAAAAAACGAGCTAAAATCATTTTTTTTATATCTCAATAGGAGCGTTTCCTTCAAATTGTTTGTTGGTACAACAAATTTGATTACTAAAACCAATTTTCATTTTGGTCCAAACTAAATTTCCCACTTTTGAGAAACGAGCATGTTTATCGTATAGTAACTAGAAGGAACCGAACTCGGATCTGTTACTACTAAATTACCCTCATTGCATGTTCGAAACCATCTAGCGCCAATACCTTCGAATACCAATAGACCCTCGCTCGCTCCAGTCAATTTGATCAGCGCGTGTTTCCCAGCATTGGTACACCTTCGAAAGTGTCACCACGTACAGTCGTGACGTCAGAGACTGATCCCTAATTTCACTCCTGCCTGCATCCTGGTCGCCTGGTAGCTGCCAACAAACACGTCGTTTCATAGTAGAGTAGCTAGCTTTGGTAGTAGTTCGTTACAAAACAGCTGTGTGGACGGACAACCATACCATACAGCCATACTAACATCCCTGAAGAAAATATACTGAGAAGCAAACTAAAACGATGTAGCTATAAATGATACTCTGATGATGAAACTAGCAGACAATGTATATCAAGGTATATATATTCATATACATATATGAAGGTATACATATCTGTATACGATTTGTTCATATTTTCACACCCTTTTTATATACCATTAATAATTATTATTATTAAAATAATTAAAATAGATATAATTACAGTATCAAAATTCATCATTACCAGTAATATTTGATATAGAGGGTAACTTTTTTTTCTCTCTAAAGTTTATGTTCTTCAAAATACCTACAGTAGAATCGTGTGTTCACTCATACTCACCTTGACTCAAATTTACTGGCACTACATGCATTAAACAGCATACATACGCACTCTGCGTAGTCTGTGCAAAAGTCAAGGTAAAATTTGAGTTAATTTATTCAAATTTAAATTTCATACAAAAAAAACATTTAATATGACCACAGTAGAACTTTTGCAAAATTTCACAGCTACATCCAAAGCAATCTGGCTAATATTTCATAACTTGGGCTATCCATCGCTTTTCAAGGAATCAGGGAAAACCGATGTATACAGGAAAAACCAACATTAGTTACATGAGAATAGGGTGGGACAAAATGAATGTTGGAAGCGGAAAAAGAATGGATCTGGGAATAATTCATCAGGGTCTCGATGTGCACTGTACCATATTGACTCTCATACTTGTATGAAATGAAATCACACAATATGCACTGTACCGTCAAATAATCAATATTTATTTTTGATATTCATACAGTGTACTGTATACATATATAATATATATATATAATTATATTATATTTACAAGGTGAAAAATGCAGGCAATATATCCTAGGGTGCTTATAAGCTATAAAGGCAAATACAATTACATTTTTGGTAATACGCGGTACATATTAATTACATAATTAGTAACTAATTACAATTTACAGTATGCTAAGAGTAACTACAAACAACACACAAGATTTTCTCCAAGATCAGTCTATTAATTAACTTCGTAACAAAAATATCATGATTTGTAAAATATATTACAATTTGTGAATGATCGTCGATCGATATGAGGTTTGATTATTCAACAAATGATTAATAAACCTTAAAGTCGATCTTAAAATGTTCAATTATTATTTAATACATCTCTTTTCCACACAACACCAGTGATCCTAATTGTTGACACATTCCCTATTATCCGTAAAGGTGTTTTGAGGCCACGCTATGAACATACGCGTTCAAAACATCAGCTGCAATACATTCAAATTTAATTCACACTCATACACATACATTGAAACACAATTTAACTGTGCAATTTGTGTTGGTAAAGTTGGTAAGACCTCTATAGGAAACACCATTATTATCTTACAGTAAAGATTTTTTTTTAATGAATTATAAGTGAAGCCAATCACACACTTCAACGCGGTTAAATTCCCTATTTGTGAACAGCATTATACTAGACCTCATTTTCCACTGATTAAACGGAGTGACTGTGAAATCAGTAGGCCTATAATAGAAGAAGCAAGCTTACCTTGAGAAATAAAACAATTTCAAATATAAATTTCTATTCATTACTTAGTTATGTATGTATACATAAATTAGAATATAAATAGATTCACAACAAATGCTAGTTAATATAACATGTGTGCTGGTATTACAAATGTGTCAGTTATTGGTGGTCGTGGGCAGGTGGCGCGTTGTTCAATTGATGGCCGCTAAGTTGCGCACCGTCGTCAAGTCGCGCAACAACATCTTGATGGTTTGTTTCGTCTGCGGGTAGAACGAGACGGTTTCCTCCGCCAGCGTCTCCGGGTCCTCGGCTTCCAGCGCTGCAAACAGAACACAAACCGAGTTGCTACCTACACTACCATACACGGGTGCCCCTGAGAGATACAGCTCATCGATACACAAATGAAAGTTAATTTGCCTATCTCCCAGTCAACATAAATTTACTTTAGCAACCACTTGGCAGATGTGATGCAAGATTATTGGTTATTCAAAGTTGAACACACATGCAAGTATAATTGAATTGCAACAATTTTTACGTTATTTTAAATAAAAATACAATTTTGCAATCTAATGTAAAAATGGTACGAAATTAGCATACGGTACTTTTATTTAATGCCGTGACGAATATCCGTAGCATAGCATTTGGATTGGCAGGCCTTTTAAAAGCTTCGGTTCAAATTCAAAATGGCAAACAGGGATTCGTTCATCTATAAACTGTATTGAAATACATACTAGCTATTGTTCGAGCTTTATTATCAATTAAGTTACAAATATCAAAACTTGGTATCCGACGGCAACAAGTGGGATAGTACCTGCGATCTCGTCTTCGAGCATCTGCAGCTTGTCCTTGACCTGTTGCTGGTGGTGCTGGATGTGGTCCAGCATCAGGAGGCGGCACTCCACGGGATCGATCGGCTTCTCCGGCTCGGGGGCGGCTGCCGGCGCGTCCGGCACTGGAACAAAACACAGCGGTTAGGCTCGCTTCCGAGTCAAATCTCAATACAGTGGAACCACATAAGTAAGTTTCTCTTTAGTACATTTTTCACCTTAGTAAGTTTCATTTTTTGATCCCATTCATATGCCCTCACATGTTGAATAGTTTCTTTAGTAAGTTTTTCACTGTATCAAGTTTTTTTTGTCTGGTCCCCTGAAAAACGTACTAAAGAGGTTTCACTGTACTCTCGGGGATAACGTTCGAAGGTTGAAGGAAAGAAAATATCAAAATTATAATTTGACAGGAACATCTATCATTTTAATCATTTAGATGTTTTTTTTTTTCAATGCTGCTTAACGACCTTACCAACAGCTATGGCGGTACGAATGAGTGAGTGATAATGAAATGATGAAGTGATGATAGGTGAAAGGACATTTACAAAAAGTCAAAAACCCACCTTTTTGGAATCGGGGGGTCTCAACCCACGCCCGACACGACTTCAGATTCTATCGATACCGACAACGATAATTGGCAGAGCCACGGGGACATACAAGTAAATACACTACAGTGAAACTTCTATCGATTGTTTTTCAAGGGACCAGGAAAAATATTAAAATAAAATAAGCCATTCTCTTGAGCAGTGGTCAAGACATTGCCAAATTCAACACTGCTGACAGCGCACGTAACAATGGAAACAACACCACTGTTGCTTCAAGTTCCTACCAACAGCGCACGCGACGTACCTGTGACCTTGAGATTGTCAGCCATGCTGTGTGCGAACCGCATGAGCTCCGACTGGCAGATGGGGAACTGAAGCAGCTGGTTCTGCGGGTCGTTGTTGAGATCGTTGATCAGGTCGTTGTTCAGCGTGCCGTTCAACGAGCCGTTGTTCGAGCCGCCCGTCAGAGCCTGCAGCAACAGGTTGCTGTCGAGCTGCGACGCGTCTACAATCGAGGAAGTCAAGGTCAACTCAAAATACACACTTGTAAACTACAAGTAGGTCTACTGGTGTTACCTTGAAACTATATACAAAAATTAGATTTGCCCATTGATATTGATTTTTAGTAGGTTTGCCGTTTGATTTTGATATTTTGGGTTGATATTTCATATCACCAGTTCGATATAATATCGAAATGAATCCTTTCGATTTCCATCATTTCGATATCGAATGGAAAATGAGCCAACTTTCAAATTTCCTGACCAATCATCTATGCGTCTTAGATCAGTCAGTCGTTCGTTGATGCTTAAAGTGTGTATGTAGAGACAAAGACAAATCCTCACTGCACGTCATAAAAAAAAGAGATGTCAAAAAACACAAGAATTAGACTAACACAATGAAGATCCATGCTCGGCTACGTTCTCTTAATACGTCCCCTCTCCGATCTCTCCGCTTCTCCCATCTCGTCCAGAACTACCCACGTTATACATCACGATCCGATAACTACTGATCAAGTCCTCACCTTCTTTATCACCATTGTCGCCACCAGTCTGCGCCAGCGTAGCATCGTCTGTGCCGCTACCCGTCTCTACGCTCGCAGCTGCGCCAGGGTCCATCTTGGAACAAGCAAATACCTCCAGTCAGATATATTTATATTTCAACTCATACGTTTATAAATTGAATCAACATCTCTTCCATCGGGATTAACGACGGATTACTACCCTAGCAATGTGTACACACGGACAACATGTAATTTGAAGAGAAATGCAAATACTGTAAATTCACTGAATCCAGGATTTTGTTCAGTCGGCGCTTTTTACATGTAAGCTAAACTGTAGAACGTTAGATTTCAATTTATATCGAGTTTGCGATGTACTTTAATAATTAGTAGGATCTATTGGCAACTGTGAATGATGAACAAAATGACAGGAAGATTAGATAAAATATTACCAGTATTTTAATAGATTTCAAGACTATCAGAACATAAAGAGGGGGAGGAGGGGAGGGTGGGTTGTGGCTTATTATTAAAAGGAACCATCCCAGTATTCAATGACAGAGGGAAACCACGATGACCCTCAGTTAAAATGGTCTACCATGGCGGGAATCGAACCCATTCTTCCGAATGATGGGGAGCTCGGAACCAACAAAATGAGTCGACCCGAGAGATAAATAAGAGCGTTTCTCACCGGTTTCAACGTGTCGTGTTCCTGCGTGGCGTCGGTCTTCATCGTCTTGGCAACGGGGAGGTCGGCTTCCGGTTTGAGGTCGACATCGGCAGGCGCCTGGTCGGGTTCGGGAGAGTCGAACGTGTCTTTCTCCCACGGCTTGGCCCACAGGTAGAGCTTCGGGTGGTCGGCCGCACTAAACAAAAGTTCAAAACAAATGTGAATTACGCTCTCTCACTTTCTCTTTCTGATTACAATAACCGGTTTCCGGACACCACCTCAAAATTATCAAATTATCAAAACTTTTTTTTTCCGATGAAACCATCGCATTTCTTTAATATAATTTAGTAAATTTTGTACTAAGCACTAGAGTGAGCTATGCCACGGCCTCGTTATGCCCGGTTGCTGATTTTACCAGCCGATGTCATCCGTATCAAAAGCCGTACACAGAACTCAAACCCGCGCCCAAGGCACTAAGTTTTCAGTTATCGAGAGGTTTCAAACATCTGTATTAAGAGTCCATGGAAGTCGAAGTAGCGGAATATCAGGTCACATCGCATAATCGTCAGGTGTATACGCTTAAAAAGTGTGTATTTTCAAGCGTATACGCCTGACGATCAGGCGATTTGAGGAAAATAGTTATTACTTATACTATCCTGAAGGTATCAAGAATATCGGCGTTTTTCCTCGTTTTTAGAATTTTGATATCTCATGTCGTTCAAAAGTTATCACAAAAACCTGATATTGTGCTAAATCGACTCCCATGGACTCTCAAGACTCGCTACTCACTCTGCCATGTTGACCTTGACCCTGAGGCTGTGCACGACGTCGCGCACCTCGAGCAGGGTGGCGGCGAGGTCGTGCGACCTGCGCAGCGCGTCGGTGTGCTTGGGGGGTCGCGCGACCGGGTCGAACGACGCCAGCACACCCTCCTTGAGCCACGCCTGGTCGTGCAGGTGGCGCATGGAGGCGCGGGCGCGCGCCGGGTGCAGGCAGATGGCGCACACGTACTTGTCGGGCACCTGGCTCTCGCGCTCGATGCCGTTGCAGTGGCCGTGCTGCCAGCACAGGCACAGGTCGCACTGCGAGAACAGACGCTGGTTAGCGATACCGGACTTACTAGTTGAAAGTCGACATCACTGCAGGTCGCAACTTCTTGTGTGATTGAAAATAGTTGCAAAAGTGACCAAATGGAAGAAAAATGTGACCAAATAATGACAAAAATTCAATAAAATAGAAGTGTAACGACTACGATCTCACTCAACGTTGCGTCTAGATAGTGGCCGTACAGCGTATTTCGGGTGTATAATATAAGCTACAGTATAACCGTTACGTTTGTATAACTGCATTTTTTGGGGCATTATGATTTTCAGGACTTGGAAATGCAACCGCATCTTTCAAAGCGTTGAATTATCAAAGTGGGGCACGAAGCGCGCACACACCTGTATCATGAGCCCGTCCTCCTCGACAATGCCGCACGTGCAGTTGATGATGTCGATCTTGTTGAGCTGCTCCTCCACCAGCTCGGCAGGAGTGAGCGGGGCGAGGGGAGAGCCAATCGGCTCCAACGGGTCTGCAACACAACGCAACCGTTCAACCAATCGCACGCGTAGACATAACGGAACACTTCTTTCATAGAATAGGCGACACAAAAGCATATTAGATTTGCATTCAACTCTGTGTCTGGCAACCATCAATATAAACGCGTTTGGTTTCCATTGTTGATTCCGCTATCTACAGAGGAAGGGGGGGAGGGGGGGGGGGTCAAATTATCAAGGCGCCACAATATAAGGGACAAAAGTAATGTAGATCGTGAAAATAACGAAAGGAAAGTAGTATACTAACTAACCGTAATACATAATATATAAAGTAGGCTAATAGACATTAGGGGCCTACTGGAAAGTAGGACTCAATTTAAAGAATATTAATTTGTGATGGATAATATGAGCGACGAATGATAGATGATGATACAGAGTACAGTAAACGTAAATGTGAAATGATGAGGTGGATACAGATTGGAGGAAACGCAAGGACAGGTCACGCGAACGATTGGTATCTTTTCGTTGATCTGCTGTTTTCATTTTTGTTTCATTGTTGCTGACAAAAAAAAGCAAGGTTTATGCCAATACAGAATTTTAACCAAATTCACACCCTGAACTAGGCTTGCGATAGACTATGCGACCGATCGAATCCATCCAGAACTCCAAACCGCTCTTCACTCACCGAGGGCAGCGAAGGCGTCCGGATACGTGTCGCTCAGAGTCGCGTCGGGATACGGTTGCGCCAGAGCCGCGGCCAGGGTCGGAGTCTTCCTCTTGAACGCCGCGCCTCGGGCGGCGGGCGTCAGGAACGACGGCGTTCCGGAATCGTCTCCGGCAGACGCGGAGGGAGAGACGGCCGAGTCCGCGGAGTCGTCCAAGCTCTTGGGCTTCACTGAGGAACAACGGGATAGAAGTTGTTTACACGGGTCACTTGGTATGCTCACATAGTGATATAACGCTGGTCACCCGTACCGAATGCCTATGACAGGACTCTGATGGATTAGGAATATGACGGGAGAAATCGCCTACTCAGAAATCCAGTGGGTCTACCTGTTCTACGTTCGATCAGATAACACTCATAATAGCAGGCGGTTTTCAACAGCTAGCTACCTATACATTGTTCAAGGTACGCCTATTTATCTCATCGAGGTACCTATCTTTACTTACCGTGGTGACTAAAAGTCAAATTGATTAGAAATACTACATTGGGCATATCTACATATTTTCAATCTGTTATATAGGTTATATATACATTTTTTCAATCTGTTATATAGGTTATATATACATTTTTTAAATCTGTATATATAGTTATATAGGCCTACCTTGAATTTTTTTTGTTTTACCAACACCAAAAACTTGACATAAATGCATTGTATTTCTCGATAAAGGCAAAGGAAGAAAATTTAGAATCAATGAACGAGGACCACAAGGGCGATCTTACCACCCAAAGAGATAGTAATTGATATTAAATTAATATAGAGTACTATGTGATTGAACCACAAATTCAAATATAGCACATGTATGTACGTCTAATTGAAAATGTAAACAATGTTTGGCTACCACTATACAAAGAGATAATGTCAGTGAGAGTTGGAGTACGGGTCTATTCATGTACCTAGTTTCTTCCTCTTGGTGGAATGAGCGTCAGCGTAGTTGTCGGACAGCCTGCGCTTGCGCACCCTCGACTTGTGGGAGGAGCCACCTTGGCCGCCGTCACCAGGTACACCAGGGCTGGGAGGATAGCCTGGCCAATCGTCAGCCTTCTTCCTGCGAGCACAAGTCAATCCGCTAGACATTCGTTACAACTTTCAGATCGTTATATCGTATCCATTTTGTAGGGTTGTGCAAGACTCAAACACAACTGAATTATTACTGAAATGTTAGGTCTTGAAAAAACTCATGTCTCGGAAGATATTTCAATCTTCAACGGTATTTGTGAATCACTTTTTTGTTCTAATTACTAACTAGGCCTATTTGAGAAATGTACAATAAATATTATTTATGAATATATATTATTTAAAATGTGTATCTATAGTCGTAATTAATAAAGTTTAGACCCTTGAGAATTAACAAATAGGCCTACCAGTACTCAGTCACTGTAATTTTAAGCATACACAGGTAATACACAGGTAAATTAACAAACTGTTTCGATGAAAATATTATTATTATCAATTCATCGAGATCTAAACTATTTATCCTCATTTTACAAAAATGTACTACGTTTCAAAATCTCATGAATTCACTCGAATTTAGAATACTATCGTCTCATAGAAACGTTGGCTTCTATTTATAACTTCTTACTTCCTGCTAAATGTATAGAATATACATCTTAGGTAAAACCTCAGAGTTACGAGAGTGAGAAGGAGATTTAGAGAAAGAGAGGACGTACTGGGTGACATCCTTGGGCGACGTCACCAGGCGGTGGATGGGCAGCAGCGTCTTGATGCCGGCCGTCAGCCCCTGCTTGGGCCCGCGCAACGGCGCCGGCTCCTTGCGCAACAGGTCGCGCAGCGGCGTGGACTGAGCCACCGTGGCGCACTTCATCGGCTTGATGAACTGCTCAAGGTCGAGAGGCGCCCCGCTCAGGATGTCCTTGGTGGGCGGGGCAGACGGCGGGGGCGGAGTCTTCGGCTCACTACGCACGGCAGACGGGTGGCGAGGTTAATGACAAGTAGGGTTGACGTTCGATATGGTAGTTGCAAATATTGAAACTTTGATATCGAATGTCGATTGAAATTAAAATTACAATGATATTAAACTTCGAACGACGATTGAAATGAAAATTGCAGACGATATGGAAACTTCGATTTCGAATGTCAATTGAAATGTGTCGAAATTTTTGATTTTCAAGCGATGATTTAATTTAAATAAGTGCCAGATTGGAAGTCATGAAGCTTGACCATGTACGATTGATATCGGTAGTTAGAAGTACACGCTAGCACACAAGCTGAGTGTATGTAGGGGGATGGGATAGTTTACAATCGAGTTTGCTATATTGCTTCATCAACAAAACATTTTTAATGATGCACAATAATCTTATGAAGCCAGCAACGAGAAACCGCGCGAGTATTACTCGTACCAGTAACCGCATCGTACTCACACTTTCGTTGACTTCCTCGCGTCGGAAGCGGCTTCCTTCCTGGGGGGTGGCTTTTTCTTGTCCGCCTCCACCAGCGGGGGCGGAGACATGGCCGCCAGCTGTTTCGCCTTCTTGCTCGCCTCGAAACGATTCACCGCCACGGCCAGCGTCCTGCCGAGAAGAACACGTCAACGTCAAGTCCCCCCGTGACGATAAGCACTATACTTGTCTCCAAGAATTGAGGAAGTCGTTTACCAATCGAATAATGATGAAAACTTCATGGTAATTACGGAGAAACTCATTGTAGCCTCAAACGTTCAATAATTTTAAAGATGTGATTCTTTGATTATTGTTTGCGTAACAACCCCACCAACAGCTAGGTTATACGAGGGTACGAATGAGCAGATGATTATGAAACTATGAAGTGATGATAAGTGAAAGGACGTTTACAAAAACCTATGCCTTATGCGGGATTCGAACCTACGCCCAACGGTTCGCTTCAGTGTCTGAAGCGTTGCCTTAGCTGACTGAGTTACCGAGTGGGGGCTTTTTGAAAGATGTTGTTGTGTTTCTGATAGTAAATCTTGGGTAAATTCTTCATACTTGGTACCATCCCTAATTTTGCAAATCTTTTCCGAAAAATGGAGTTTTCTAATAGATGAACATCAAATAGACATATACCGGAAACGCATAAAATTGTTACCCTAAAATGAAATAAACACTCCTAAAAAGTATGAAATTACAAGGACATTGATCACAGTCAGCCATCTTTGGAGGTGAGTCCACTAACTCGAACCATTTGGTATCGAGTAACACAAAACAACCAAATTTTATCCTAAAAAAATTCTGACTTTCAGAACGCCTTCGACTTCAACCATCTTTGATCTTCTTCAATCTTCGACGCTTTTGAATAATCAAAACCCCGATGAAGGTCGCTGGTTACCTGGATGGCGGCACGATGTCCTCGATAGGTTCGCCGACGGTTCGCGCGTACGCGAGGTCTGCGACGTTGGGCGTGGACCCGAGGAACTGCGTGTACTCGGGGTGGTAGTGCTTCATGTGCATCTGGAGCAGGTTCTCGCGACGGAAGTGCTTCAGGCAGCCCTCCTTCGGGCAGACCAGAGCGTTGTCCTGCATCTGGATCTCCAGCGTGCCCACGTACACTGACGACAGAACGGTCACATCAGACACTTACTTCACGGCTATCGCTGGTACATTGCGGGATTTTATCAATAATTTATTTTAACAATAATTTTAGGACATTTCTAGACACCTTACCTCATAATTTCCACAGAAATATAATCATAATTTCCACAGAAATATAATCAACTACTTTTAAAAGCATTTTATGCATGAAAAACACTAGCTTCAATCTGTCTGGAATAAAATGTCGACAACAAGCGCTTTGCCCAGTATATCTTTGCACGGGTTTCGTTCTCATCAACTTCCCAAAACCGCCCCCCCCCCCCCCTCTCTCTCTCCTGTATAGTGTAACCTCTATCATTCTTCCAAGGAACCAGTAAAACAAAACCATCCATGTAGGAATGGACACAGGAGAATTCAACGCTGGTTATATGGAAGTAGGGTGGGACAAAATGACTGATAGAAGCGATTAGAACCGAGCTAGAAACAAGGTTTCGCTGTATTCTAAAACGATCGCCTGGGTCATAGTCTACTACCAATCATCATCAGCTCCATGACACAGCAAAACCACGACTCCACGTCATAACACACGCCCGATACAACTCTCCTCCCGACTCACCTTTACCATCGTCCAGCGGCGGTGGGGCGGGCGTGGCGGGCGGTGCGATGGTGCACGGGTGGTGTGGGGGTGGCGGCGGGGTGGCTTGACCCTCCCCTCGCTGCTGCGACGGGGTCTTGGGCAACAGGGTCTTGACGCGACGATGGGACAAGTCTTCCTCGGATGCGGGTTCTGCCGCGGGCGTCTGCGGAACGGCCGGCTTGGGTCGGGCCGGAGCTTGCTTCCTGTACGAGGACGGACAAGTTCGGTAAGGCGCGGGGACGACCGTAAACACACCGGGTTATCGTCGCATGCAAGTATCACAAGATTTAATCGTAAAGATGTTAATAAAAAAATATATAAATTATTGTCGAGTTAAGGCTTTAGATGCCAGAGTATTAGATATTTGTTATTACGTGAGTGGAACCCTACACCTACCACCAGCACCAACAGCCAGGTTCTAGTGAGCTTGACATTTTCTATATTCTATATTATATTATTGTCTATATTATAGTCTCCACGCTTGATTCAATATTAGTTTGCTTTAAAACACTGCTTTGATGAAATCAATCAGTATGCAAGTTATATTCAAGTATATTTGAAAAATAATGTACACAATACATTGAGTGTGAACTGGCAATATGCTATATTCCTACAACTCTATGGATTGTATAGTATTATGCCATACATAATTATATTGAGTATTGAGTGTGTATGAACTATTTACCAACTACGTTCAACATGTAAACCCATGCAAACATGTAACAGACAACCGATACGAACACACCGCACATAAACACAACAAACAAACAAAACAGCTAATCGTTGGGACTCAACTCGATACGCATCTCGAAAGTGAACTTTTACGCTAAAACAGAACATCAAGCTCGGATGCAATGGTTTTAATTTACTACGTCTAGGCTCGAAGGGCATGCAAGTTAAGCGTTTTATCAACAAGGGTGATAACAAGTTAATCTGCTGACTATTGCTTAATCCAATAACTATCAGTTCGTAAAACTGGGCCTTGAACAACGAAATTCGGCTAATTTTCCATAACTACTTTCGTTCAACTTACGCAATATGACCTACGGTATTAATCTACATGAAGGATAATTAATCATCCTTTGGGTTGCCAGAACATTTGCTTTCTTGAAAAGAGTTCCGAGATCAAAAAAAATTGGAAACCACTGTGATTCTGATAACCTACTTGTTTTAATTTTGAAGGTTCCAAAATCATGTCTGAGAAACAAGACGACGAAGAAAGTAAAGATAAGGTAATTTCAATAATTAATTTTACTTAATAATATTACAATACGGTTAGTAGGGATTCTCGCCAACGGAAAAAACGGAAAGCCTCACATTTTCATTTCATCGTAAAATTTGAAGCGTCACAGTATCACTGACAAAAGCACAGATTATTTAGACCCAGGGTGGTCTGAAAAATAGCTGCAGCCTCATTCATGCACGTTGTGGCTGTCGTAAATCATCACTTAGCCTAATTGCCATACCTTTTTACTATGCATTAATCCATATGCGACTGAAATTTAGGTTTATTGTCGTATTTAGTTGAAGTAATTTGTTAGATATAAAATACAATCACGTAAATTTTACTCTTCTATATAAAGCGAAAATGTATCAACTGTTTTTCAAGGGCCCTAGGAAAGAAAACCATCCTTGCAGGAAACGATCCATGCAGTAAAATTCAACTTTGGTTATGTGGGAGCGCGGTGGAATGAAATGAATGATAAGACGTTGGAAAGAGGAATGATACATTTTCAAGATGTTGTATTCATAAATAGGAGATTAAAGGTACGACAGTAAGGTTAAGTGATCAATTAAGCCAGTCGTAATGTACAGAAATCAGGCCTTAGTCTTGCAGAAAGAGCAATATAATTTGAACATCTTAAAAAGAGTCCAGATGCTGTAGAATACGTCCAACACAAAAAAATCTCACCCACAATTGCGTCAAATTCTAAACTGAAATGAACGTGCGTAGCTTATCTCCGGGGCAAGAGTCCCTACTAACTTATATACAGTAATAAATACAAAACCGCCCAAAGAGTTTATCTACACGTCGTCGTCGAGTCGTCTGCTTGTCGGGATCGCCCACTTACTGTCGCTTATCCACCTTCTTGATATACACCGTGTCGTCCCGTTTACGCATCATATTACACCTGGCAATACAACACAATCACCAACGGTTACGCAAGCGCAGGCGACGTCTGGTCACACGGCGCGCTATCGTGGCGTGCGGTCGAACCGGCCGGGCGCTTACCATGAGAGCGCGGTCGAACAGACATAACACGAGCGGCGGAGGGGAAACGAGTTGCACGAACCTAGCATTAGTCGTTGTTTTTGATGATGTCCGATTTGTAAAAAGTTTGGATTGAATGATTTAGGTTTTTGGAGTTAGAAATAACGAGTTGGCTAACTCTGAGTTATTGAGATATATTTCATGTTATGGAGATGGAGATATATCAAGATATAGATACGCAATATAGAACACATCAATCCTAAGTCTTGTTTTATCGAATGTACTCAAACTTCAATCCACTTTAGAATTTACTATTGATGAATTTACTAAATTGCCTGAAATTTGAGAGAATTTGAAAAGCGCACTACCATTCTTCAGATCCTAACTTGATAAATTCTTCAAGCAGTAGTTACAAACTGAAAGTTTTTACGTCTCAATTTCAAGTTCCGTAGTGCAAACTCGCACTAGATAAAATATATATTTTCGAAACTCAGCAATAACGTTTCACGGACTGATACAAATATTGTACCGTAGACACGACTTTTTTCGCCAGATTCGATCAGAGTGAAAATTATAGAAACGTGACCAGCTAGTTCTCGTTAGGAGCAACAAAACTGAAAGTCTTCGCACGACCCAACGCCCCTCAGTCGTGTCGGCGTGACCGCGCACCACATGGTAAAATACAGGAGAATCGGAGCGCACGCCACGGCGCGCCGCTCGAGACAACAATGCCGCACACAAAAAAACATGCAACGTGAATAAAAACCGTAACCTAGAGTAGGAAGTGTTCAACTTACACGTGGCGCTTACAAAGTCCCCTGCAAAAACGCACAGAAAATTCAAAGTATTAGTAAAACATATTGTAAAACATGGTAAGTATGAATGACTGCGTTTATCACAAAGTAGGGAAACGGTTAAGCCGAATCGATTCGGACTGAAACGGTTCGAACATGCAACATGCAACTCGTCAACATGCAAGCCATAACAACACACTTGTTGAATTTGGGCTAAAACGATCCGGTTCCAACACGGTCTGAGAGCGCATAGGAGTCGTTTTAGCGAAATATCATTTCTTTGGTGATAACTTTTGAACAATATAAGATATGAAAATTCTAGTATGGGAGGAACACAGACCTCTTTGATATCTTCAAAATGATGTAAAGTAAATTTATCAACCTTGGATTCCAACACTTTTACAGATATCCAGCTAAAAAAATTGTTTTCGTAGCTGTATACCTGTGAAAATTATGAAATATACGTTGGATAGTGTTTACTTATACCATATCTAGAAGGTATAAGCACATCACATGTTGGAATATTCAATTCTGTTATCTAATATCATTCAAAATATTCATCAAAAGACTGATATTTAGCTGTTATCGACTTCCATGCTCTATTCAAATGCGATTTGGCACTGTCAAATCGCATCTGAAATGTGTGATGAAGAGGTCAAAACAGCTTGGAGAGGCATGCCTGCAACTCTAAGCCAATAACAAGGCAGCGTGAATAAGCAAATACGGCTGGCGTTTCTAGATTTCCAAACTGTTTCGACTGAAACGACTCAGGAGTATCGTGAAGAAACGTGAAATATTTCAACTGTTTCAAGCTGAATTGATTTGGCTAAACCCTTTCCCAGCCGTGGATAAACAAAGTCAATGAGTCTGCCACACTGTAATAAGTGGTTTATCACCTGATTATTGCCATTTTATTGATTTAATTTGGTTCCGTCTAAGACTATAGCTATCTACGATAGATACGTAACTTGGGACTTCTCCCATGTTCTCCCAGCTGACGATCATCTCCAGTGCTAAGAAACCTTCGATGGCACCTAGATCGACTAAAAGCTAGCTACAGGGCTGAGTAGTCAATCTCAATGGCTTAGATCGGTTTCATAGATCCAGAACAACGTCACTTTCAGTTGCCTATCCATCGTAGATAGCTATTGAAATACGCTAGGTTCCGCTTATTGAAATACGCTAGGGGATGATGGCATTTGTTTTTCATTAGTTTTCATCTCACTTCTAAATCTAGAACTCTATCATTATACCAGGTTTTAATAAGCAATTATGACACAAAGCTAAACCTAAGCAGGCCTCCAGCACAAATGGACCTAAAAATCTGCAAGTTCAAGTGAGTTAAAAACTAATAATAAAACCACAAATAGGTCCCCCGGAATCATGAATCTAATAGAGGGAACCGAAATGAACAAGAAAACAACAATAAACAGGGCTAAAACAAAATTACCAAAATCACGCAGTGGCAGAGTAATGCATAATTACATCAAATATAAATCAACACATTATTATTAGTCTATCAAATTTAAGAACGACTACGCCGACTAGGTACAGCGATAGTTTGTTATCAATATCTTGGATACTCTCAGTATAATTAAATTACATCATTGGCTCATAGCGGCTATTGAGTTTTGTGGCAACACATATGCCATCTTTGTTTTATAGCCATCCAGATCACACAAAAAAAGGCCCGTGACAGTGCACATATTTGCAATGATAAAACAGCGGTCCTAACCGTACTTTTTGTCTACCATCGACAAAGAACAAATTACACTGTTTTAGTTAGCCGAGAAATGTTTTTAAAAATGTGCTGGACGTAAGCAATCGCGGCAAGCATTGCCAAATACCAACCTGCATCGTAGATTACTAAAAAAAGTCACTGGCACTGTGATTGATAAATAACTAGGAAAACCCAACGAGGTAACTAACAGGAGAACCTTTTGATGAAACAAAATGTTGACCTTAAATTATAAGATTAAGATGGCCTTGAGATAAAAGCTTAATAATACATAGGCCTACTAGTTATTAATGAACCTTCAACAAGTTCTAACGTAAAATAAACTTGAGTTGTCAAAATAACTTCAACCTAAAATTCAACTAAAACATACTTCATAAATCACAATACACTCAATAGGTTGGTGACTTTTGATACTGTTCGTCTATCCGCTGTCAGGTCGCCATGTCATCTGTCACAAACATTGTTGTGAAACGAAATGACATAAATAGTGCCATCTAGCAACAAGGTGGTCCTTACAGCGGATCTATGATGTAAACAGAGACAACGTAGTGTCCAGTATTATCAATTCCAGTATTATCAGAGACCTGTGGCTAGGATGAATTTTTGAATAAGTAATAATGGAATTTTGGTATCAATTTAAACCGAGCTTTGCTGGGTCACGCTTTAGCAAAAGTTGAGCACCCATCAAGAAAGTACGTTTATCCCCGTATCGCGGCCGAACGCCGCGCTAGCAATCGACGGCCGGAAAGCGCGTATCAAGTACCTGAGCGTGAAGTCGAACAGCTCCTTCTTGTACTCCTTGCCGCTGTCTGTGAAGTACGTGACCATCTCCTTGCGCGACCTGAATCGCCTGCCCGTCGGGCTGACGAGGAACACGTCCCACTTGCCCGCCGAGTTGCCGCTGCGCCGCTGAATCGTGTGCTTGGCCCAGCCTTCGGGCAGTCTGTCGTCGGCCACGATGATCGACCGGCGCAGACCTGCCGATCGGGACAACGTTTACGACACGCACGTGGAATGTTTGCGAACTTTTTTTTTTCTTTAATAACATCGATACTTGATACAAAATCATGGTTCCCCAATTAAGGCTAAGGATGAAAGTAGGATCGTTTGGACGGGGCACCACAAGGGCGATCTTACCACCCCATTTTATTATTATTTTAAATTAGATGCAATGAACTTTGACACCAGGTCTACGCTGTCTGTGACCACACTTCTTCGCCGCAGATAGAAGCATTCAGTTGCCGAAAGTCCGGAACACATAAGTATAAAACCGTTTTTGCGATATATCCGGACATTACCAACATTGGTATTAGGAATAATCCAAACACACGAATGTTGATATCTTTCACTTTGAACTAAGTCTCTTAGGCAATGTTCACTTCTTGCAATAACAGCAGACGCAAAATTCTTCATTTGCAAACTAACAAATATTTTCATTTTCTAACAAAAACAGATTACTCGTTTTATATTTCGATGAACCAATGAATGGTGGATACAATGAAACCGCTATCTTTTTTCACGGGACCAGGAAAAAACCCATCCACGCAGGAAAATGTACACGCAAGAATTTTAAACAACGGTTATAGGAGACCTTGAGTAGGAAAAAAAATGCCTATCTGGCAGGAGTCGAACCCGCACCCGACTTGACTTCGGTGTCCAATGCAATGCCGGGACGACCGAGCCAAACCAGAGGCTCCGAGGTCACTAGACTGTCTACTCACCGTCGCTGGTCTCCACGACGTAAGCCTCCTGGCCCTCCGGCTCCCAGTTGTCGTAATCGTTGGGAGGGATCGCTTCGTTGGTACGACGCCCTGCAAACACCAAACCAAGCGGTCAGAATCTTGAATAGCTCATCGTCGTTCATTCAAACTCTGATTATTGACAATTTGATAAACTTTTTTTTAGCAATTTGTTTCGTTTGAAAAAATCTAGAAAGAAGAAACTACCGTACACCAAACTTTTAAACAGAGGCAGAATAAGAAAAATGTATAAAGAGGGATCTTTTTAAATCCTGTTGGAGGAGTGGAGGGGGTACTGGAATGGAGGACAAAAGTTCAACAATGTAATGCTTCAATTCGAAACTCAAAAGATAGGACTATAGAAATTATGTCTCAAAGGACATGTAATTATGATACGAGTACAAATTTCAACATTGGTGGTTCAGGGATTATCGTACGTACGTAATGGCTACCAACCTTTAAACGGATATGACTCCCTGAAAGTTCCGGCTGGTGAATCATCGAGAAACACTTTATTGTACGATCGCTTCCGTTTCTCGACCTTGCCGCCCTTCTTCGCGTCGACCGGTTTTGATTTGCTCTTCAGCTTGCCGCCCTGTTCGCCCTTCTTCTTGACGGCCGCATCTTCCGCGGTCCCCTCCTCTTGCGTGAAACTCGTGTCGAGGTTGATGTACGTCTTCTCCCCCTCGTTGTCGCTAGCGGTCCAGTCCGAGTACTTCGACTTGCTCTTCTCCGCCTCGTTGCCAGAGTCCTTGGCGCTCTCGTCGTGCGACGGCGACATGAGCGCCGGGCGGGGAGACGCAATACTGGAACGCGGCGACGCGATGCTGGGTCGGGGCGACGTCACGCTGGGACGCGGCGAATCGGACACGCCTTTCGGCTTCTTCGACGTTTTCTTGCATTGGAATAGTTCGACGACGGTTGGTATTTTGCGTTTTCTTTCGCGTCTCTCGGCCTTGCTCATCAATGCAGCGGGCCCATGCGGTATGCTTGGTAATAACGGGAAGCTGGTGGGCGGTTCGATCTGAAAACAAGTTAATTTTCGTCAACTAACGGTTATAGAGGAAATACACACCAACCAACTTGTCCAATGCTATTATTGTATAACCAACAGATGTGAACATCTGTTAAAAGGCTAACTAAAACCTTGTTGAAAATACTAAGGTGTAAACATAGCACATTGTCAACAATTCTTTAAAATAACATCGTTATAAAAAAAAAATGTTAACCTTAAAGGAAAATCCTGAAATGTAGTTAATTTCAGTAATATTTACCCCTTGATCTCCAGTACATTTGGCTATTTTACTGAGTTTCATTCTTTTTACGAAACCGTCGAAAAAGAGCACTTCCACAATATCTGAAAATAAACACACACTGGATAAATTCAATTGTTTCACGAATATATGCTGCAAGTTAGGGACATATCGATCACGATCATATCACTTTGCATATCACTGGAGATTGATTATTAATTATATACCGGTATCAATCACATTCTAACCACTGAACGGTTACATGATGGGTAAAATAGGGTTAGGTGTAATAAATTATCTGTCCAGGGTGGTTTACTAATCAAAAGTCTCCATCTTATTATGCAAATGAAGATTACACATTTATAGATAGATTTATATATATATAGACCATGGACAGCACATATTGTTTTATTTTTATGTTGCTCAACAACCCCAGCAACACCTAGGTTATACGGGGGTACAAATGAGCAGGTGAAAGAAACGATAAAGTGATGATAGGTGAAAGGTCGTTTACAAAAACCCATACCTTATGCGGGACTCGAACCTACGCCTGACCCGACTTCTATTGCTAGCAATATAGACCGAGTCACACGGGCGTTATTTTTTATCCATTTTAATTCTGCTCAACGACCCCACCAAGACAATTGACCGAGCCACCGGGGTCAGCTATCTATTGCTTTGATTTTTATTAATTGCTTCGTGAAGTATGCTATAACTTATTACTCAATATCCGGAAATTAATAATAGAATACGATAAAACGAGAGTGGAAACTTAGAGGTAGGTCTACCTTCATACGAGTGCATTAATTAGGACGCACTACAGAATATTTTCATTTTTATTTATAAATTATAATGAAGGTTATAACTAGTCTGATGTGCTGACTATATCACATTAATAATGTCATGTAGGCCAGGCTACATTTTCTGATTCTAAATGCCTAAAGACTATAAGGCCTAACTGTGCTATTCATATTTTATTTTCAATTGTAAATTGGCTAAATATCTGGCCATTAAGTATGATCTGGCTATTCATTTCTCTTTACACCTCTGGATTTATAGGGTATTGTTCATACTTGGCTTGATTATGTTCATAGACCTACCAGTACTTGAAATGAAGCTACATAAATCTATCATAAACATCAAATTTGAAATATCATAAGATAAAGAAAAATCGATGGGACGCTACATTACACCAGCCAATTCAGCAGCTAAGCCATACCATTGACTTTATACCAGGTGTACACTACTTGACCACTCTTCGGTTTGATACTTTCAATCAGCCATTTTGAATTGGCTACACGTGGTCAGTTGATGCACCGTTGTAAGCTGACTACATAAAAAAACTCCCAAGACATTCATGCGTACTTCACAGCTGCTACGATACTGATTACTCGAAAGCCTGAATCACATCCATCCCATTCCCTAATTTTAGGCCTAGGCCGATATAACCAATAGGTACTAAAGAAGCCTAAATGCATTATTAACAATAATGTAAACTCCCTCAATATAGCATACATATCAGAGATGTGTGCAGTAGATTGGCAATAAGATTTCAATTGAAGTTTACAAATACGTAAAAACAGCATCTCAACCCGATTGTTCAAAATTTTGTTCCTAGACTGATGTTGTCCAAAGACAACAATAGACAGAATATTACGTTATGTTTGTCATAACTTTGCTTAGACATTACACCAAACGAGTATGCCCAAGCCAAGGGTAGGCAATGTTTTCAACATTAGCCCAACAAATTTCTGAAGATCAAAAATCACTCAACAAAACGAGTGGGCCTAGTTACACAACTCTTGATTACTTTTGATTCAAGGCTCTGTACAGTACAAAACCCATATGCATAATAGGAAGACTCTGAAAATCTATGCCTAGATCACTATAGATCGAAGTTATGTGCCCAGCGTCTGCGAGTCTTTGGCCTAACTAGGGCACCGGCTTCTAGAAAGCCTATAAACAACTTTCCATATGTAATGTACCAAACTACCAATGATATCTGTATGCTCACTAACCACACAAAATTACTAGGCTACGATAGCAGCTCAATTTCTTCAAACTATCTACGTTACCAGGGCCCAGTCCAGGCCTAGATTAATTGATAAACAAGTGACAACTAAAGAATGTCACTTTGTTAGGTTATGTTTCTGACGTAATATCAAAACACTTGAATTATGTAAAAATATGGCCTAGGCCCTACCAGAAATCATGAAGATCATAGATGTCAAAATCAAGAACTTACCTCCACTTAAAATAGCTTTCACTCTGGCAGGATATTTGCGACAATCACTCCACGTTGCCATAACAGTCTCACCAACCCGGTAGCCCGACGGTTTGTCAGTTCTGTCAAGAGGCAAGGACATTCTAAGTCTAATAATATGTCAGACTTCCGTGTTCCAAATTAAACAGCAGGTCTAGCTAATGACACTTTGCACTTTCAGTCTTACAAAATGATTTCATCACAGATTCTTTGGTGAATTGGTGTAGGCCTAGCTTTGACATATATTTATAATCAGCCTATTTTAAGGTTATTGACAATGTTCATTGATATGTTATTTTGAAGATGTTGATAAGCATTTACATGCAAATAATGACTAGAAGACACTGTTAGAATAGAAATTATAACATCAAGAAATAAAGATCTCCACAAAATCTAGGTCTATTACATTTTTTAATCTGGCAGTGCACTAGCCCTACTATCTATGGTCATGCCAAGCTTGCAAGAAACTCCCTAACAAAAATAAAATCCCTAGCTGAAAATTGCACACACCAATGATTTTGAAACTAGACATACTAAGAGCATATTTGTTTATCCTGAGTACAAAAGATTTAACAATGTCTTCTAATATAGGTCTACAACAAAATTGTAATTTAAATATAAGTTGAAAAAATGCAAAGTTTTAAAATTATACCACGAGTCGATTAGTATTCAAATTTTGAAGTAAACCACGAAATCACAGAATTGTAGAGAATATGTTATCGATATCATAACATCTCAAATAAAATACTACAACTCAGCTTGCTAATAATTCACAGAAATTCATAAGAGTAGCAGCAATAAGATGTGGGCTATAAATAAGATGTTATACTGAAAGTAGCTACGGTACCAAATTTGTATCCCCAAAGATATTACTTGTGCAATATTACTGAGCCACATAATACAATTTGCATAACACACCACGTTAATACCAGTAAGTATCAAGCACCGGACCTCACATTGTATTATTAACAGTGGAACTCCTACATTCGGTACCACTAACGCTCGAGAATGTCAATCTTTCTAAACTACGCGAAAAATGCATCCCAACATTTATTAATACTGGGCAAATAGCACATATATGCATTATAAAATGACCAGATCACATGAACCGAGCTTGTTAGCAACTGAGCTGCATATGCCGGTACGCAAAAGATTTTGGGAAACAAGTTCAGTTCTATCCCACTTCATGCAAGAGCTCACCAGTTCACGAAAGCTTATGCACTCGATCGCACATTTAGCCTATACAGTAAGTAGTGAAGAAAATATAATTTACAATTTACCATTCATTGCCATCAAATAAGATAAATATGTAACTTGGCTGATCGATAAAGATTACCCAATTTAACACCTTCATAGTGTAGTTGACCCACCTTGTTCCTAGTTGAAGTCTCACATTTATACAAAATTTTACATAAATATAAATTTTGATCCTAAAACATGTCTAAGTAAGTCTAAATTAAGGAATAAAGGACACAAAACAGACAAAAATTGGAAAAGGATATAATTGCAAGGTTGATTGTTAGAATGATATGGTTGGTTACAACATGATACATTTTCAAAGAACTGGGTGAAAACACTGAGAAGTAGCAGGAAAGACAGACACCACGTTGCAAGGAACCTGAAACACACTACAGCACATGCCAAGGACTTTGGATTCATCTACTGATTAAAATACTGACGTGATTACAATAAACCGGAGCAAGCACCACTAAAAGAATTTCAAATTTCATTAAATTTCAAACATTTCATCAAATTTGACAAGTCGAGACTTTTGTACTTTGTAGTCAGGTACGAGCCAGACTAACTAGGTTTATCACATGGCTGGGAAACGGTTTAGTCAAATCGATTTAGCTTGAAGCGGTTGAAATATTCCAAGTTTTTCATGATACCATGAATTGTATCAGTCAAAACAGTTTGGAAATGTGGAAACACCAGACTTATTTGCTTATTCACAACGTCTTGTTATTGGCTTAAGAGTCCAAGCTGTTTTGGCCTGTTTAGCTCACATTCAAATTTGATTTGATAGCACCAAATCGCACCTTAAACTGGTTTTGCCCAAAATCGAAATGTATATCAGCATATGTGAACCGATTCAGTTAAACCATTTCCAACGAAGTGATAGACATCGTCATTGTCACAGATCAATCTGAAGGCAGCTAGGCTTATACCTGTAGTACGGTCCACATCACAGTCGACTGTTCTAGGCCAACAGGAGAATCTCATCAATAAAACGTAAATCGAATTTTTGGTACAACTTTAGTTGGCTCATAGGCACCAAGGTAAAATACTTGACCGTCTTAAAATTACGAGATTCTACTGCACTAGGAAATATGAAGGTAAGAAGCAGGCAGAATTTCTGGAAAAATTCATGATGCCACGAACGTAAAGTTCTGAATGAAGATGTTTTGTCAACAGATACATTAGAATATGGCATATCTGAAAATAGAGTATTAGAATCATGTAACATATCATGTTGGACTTCCACAGTAAATCCTCTCAAGTAAGACTCTTGTTAATGTAGTTTCCATAATGTTATAATAAATATATATTTCTTTTAGATTTTTGTCCACTGTATCATTACAAAGTGGTGTTATTCAATCCATTCCTCTCGAAAGTGTACCAAAGAGGTCCCACTGTAGTCATTCGGTTACGGTGATTAGTGAATAGTTGTGAAGTTAAGGAAACGTTGCACATGAAAGAGAAACCCAAAGTCCAGGCAAAAAGAAATCAAATACCCAGCATCAATTTACATTTGTTGACATTTATCTAGTACCGGTATCACAAAATCTCTTCTGGAACTTGTCAGTTTTAAAATTAATCTTTTATTATGTAGCACAAGGTTAGTCTACCCAAGGATGACATTTCCGCTAGATGGCACGGGCTTAACTTCGACGGCAACAACGATAGTTTTTTATTTATCTATATCAAGGGTTAAATGTGGCATCGTGTTGATAACGAAAATCTACTAGCGTTGGTAAATGATAAATGAGATGAGGGAAAGATCAGATAAAATGCTCTTCCATTAGGTGTTTTGGAGAGAAGGGATGCAGCTGTAACATTCCGGTATTCACTTCAATGACAGGGAAACCACGGCAAAACTCAGTAAGGGTGATTGACCACACCACAAATCGAACACCGGTTTTAGAAGTGCGCCAGCGACTGATCCACAACTGTTGCGGTACAATGAAGGCCCATTCACAACAAAAATTAATATTAAATTCAACTCCAAGAGCAAGGTTTTCCCCCACCATATTTCATCGACACATTCATAACTCCATGCAACGAGGAATTGACTGTAAGTGCAAAGTGTGCATACTCCAAATCTTGCTCCTACTTTTACATCAAGCTGTAAGCCCCGACTGATCAGACTACAGAGTAATAACATCGTGAAAGTTTGCAGTCACTTGTATCAGCTGCTGATATAAACACTTACCGCTCAAACATTGTTGTGAATACGGTATCTATGAACCTTCGAAGTATTATTAGTTACCTATGAACCTTCGAAGTATTATTACCTTCGAAGTTGACTTTACTGCTGTTAATTTCCGTTGTGAAATGAGCCTTGACCGGTCCAACACAAGAATCTTACAGTAAACAACTCATAACACTATCCGAGGACAATTTCGATCTCACAGCGGAAGACTATATACCGTAATCAAGTCTCTCCATCCAATTTTTTTTTTAAATGCAGAGGTAAAAAATCAGGGATCACACTCCTGTATGCCAACCCTGTCACTGCCAGAAGTTACCGTCACTTATTTCAACTGTCGTGTGTTAATATTATATTTATGAATATATATGGCAGTAATTGTAGTGCTAGTACTCAGTATAGAAATTTATTAAAAAATACCACCAGATAAATTTTACTCGCTTATATATTCATATAAAACCTGATCACAGAAAAGGGTCAAGAAGGAAGGGGGAAGGGTAACATTGTTGAGCTGGTCGACAATGGCCGCGAATCAAGGAACCGTTACACGCGATACAGCCCACGGTCTAGAATAGGACAGGTCTTGTATCGGAGCTATTTTGGCTGGTACCAACAGCGCTGCTAGTTCCACCAAAATCTGTGCGGAACGCCACGGTTGAGGAGACCTATTTTCTGTGCATGCGCGCACCAAACGTACGGCATTGTTCGTCAGCTGTCAAACGTCAATGTCATATGACTGACCTCCAGTCACCGTGGCGTTCCGCATGGATGTTGGGGGAACTAGCAGCACCGTTGGTACCGGCCTTCTAGCGCACGGAGATAGCCCGATACAAGACCTGATATATTCTAGACTGTGATACAGCCCAAAGCCTAGCACATAAACGTTACCAAGCACCGTAACATATAGACGTAAAACATGCTACAAACAGCCAAGTACAACACTGCATGTGTGTAGCGAAACTGAAGACGTAATACAATGGTCATTTGCCTCGTTTACCGGTGATATTTTATTGACTAGTCAGTCCATTAGCCTGTAGACGCCAAATCAAGGGCTTCAATCACTTATCTCCGCAAACTTGTGTGGACAGCGTATGAGATATGCATGCATGTCCAAAAATACTTGAAGTCGTAATTTTCTCGTGAACCAAGCAATCGGTATGAACAGCATTTACAGCCATCTGAATACGCAAGAAGCAACATCCGGTCATAGTGAAGCAACATCCGGTCATAGTGAAGCAAAACGTAAAGTGGCTATCTACACCAAAATTTCATCTTTGTGGCTATCCACATGAATGTATCAACAGAGGCAACTGAGTAGGCCATATAAGTTAGGGTTGCTGTTCGATAGAGAAACCGCCAACGATAACAAAATTTGAACATCGGAAATTGAATGAAATAGGCCTATATCGAAATACTGAAAAACCCGAAAATAAGAAAATACTGAATAAAAAAATGTTTTCAATTAGAAAGAGAGGTGAAAACAAATGAACGTAGTTCGCTACACAGGAACATTCACAGCGCTGTGTCGCTCATCTGACGGACCAAGGCTCTGAAAGTGTCTCGCACGCATACGAATTTCACGGCAGCCGAGTGATTTTAGTGGTCAACAAATTTTCAACCGATAACAATCACCATTTCAATAACGAATTTATAGAAATAAATCCAATTTGATGTCAAATCAAAATCTATGCAATGGAAAGTATTTCAACTGAACAACGATCCTGGTTGCAATGCCCCAAACAAGCTAGCTTACTGCGATTCGAGGCGGTCCCCGACTGCGCGGAGCCGCGAGCTGTCCATCGGGAGCCACTCGTCGAAGCGCTGGGACCACTTCTCGAAGTGGATCAACACTTCGCGATCGTCCCAGTCCACCTCCACGACCTTCACGCCATACCTGCAAACGACAACACTCATCCGATGACACACTACGATTACACGTAGCTACCAGGGTGGTAGGTTTACTACTAGTTAATTACAACGTTTACTAAGCCTAATTAATTAAAACTACAGTGGAACCTAGATGTATCGTTTTCCCGCTTAAAACTGTTGAATGTTGAGTTAACTTGAATGGATCATTTTCCTGCAAGGACAGTTAATTTTTTCTGGTTCCGTGAAAAATTATAGTTAGGCCTATATACCGGTACTGTACTTTTAAATATGCAATGGATACATAATCAAGAAGATGGGCCCAGTTTAGATAGTCTTTACATTTTTGTAATATACCAACAGATGACTACAAATTGATACCGAACTTGAAAATACACCTAGACTTACAAGTACCCTACCGTTATAATAAGGACACAACTAAAATATTTGATTTACATAGTGTTTGTAAGCCTACAGTGTTTCAAAGAATTTTTGACGAGATTCAAAACAGTGCTAGAGACTAATGCATGAAGTTATTGACATTTTGATTTCCCATTTCTCACAATGTAGGCTTACAATCCAAAATTCCAATTTCAATCTCCACAATTTTCTGCATTGTTTTATACGTAATAGGGGCCTATAGTACCACTAGTTAAATACACTCTTTTGTAAAAACATTCTGGATAGAAATTTGTTCATTTGAAGAGAAACACACATTAACAGCTTAGTAGCATAACAGGATAAAGGCAATTCGAAAACATCTCTATTTATTGATGCAGGGGGCTTAGATATTCAACAAAAAGGATCACATTTGAATCGAGCAATTTTCAGAATGTACACAGTAGGCCCTAGCTTACTACCTTGATATTTATTAATCTATGTAAAGAGCTCAGATGAGACACTTTCATCAAAGTTGTAACCTATCATTATAGGTAATTACAAGGCAACATTGAAGCAGGCAATTCTAACCCCACATCCTGTGAAGCCACATCACTCACCACTTGTTGGTAGACATGTCCAGTGCTTCAAGCCGCGACCCCGGCTGGTACATCCCGTCCCCACCGTCATTCTTACAGTTGGCAGCACTGCGAGAAGATTTCTCAATGGCCGCCAAAGAATCGGTGTCATCGCCTTTAATGTCGCTCACTTCCAATTCGTGGACAGTAATAGCACTGCCGCTATCTTTCTCGTCATCCACTGTTTTCGTAGGCATCTCAATGGTCGACTCTTCTTGTTTTATTTCCGTCAAACTTGATGCCGCAGCAGCTGCTACTGGGATCGTTAATACTTCGTCCGGACTGACTGTTGGCGGTTTTGATTCAGTTGTGGTGTGAACCATTGTCCTAGTAGCTTACAGTAGATTGCAATGGTTCCACAATCTACGCTACTACCTGAAAAATTTCATCCTTTATTACGAATATTTTTTTGATATAGGCCTACTTTATAAAATAAAAATGAAAAAATGAGCAGTGAAAATATCAAAATTGTCCCGTAAAAATACGGTTAACAGATAAATGAAGGAATAAATAAATAAATGATAGAATCAGAACAAAAATTATCAATAGGCCTACTGCAATAAATACAAGAACGAAGAAGAATGAGAGAATGAGAGGATCAAGATACGGTAGGTCTAATAAGTAGATTCAAGATTTTTTTCTCCCCAACGCAAATGTTACAATTTTGTTTTCTATCGCTGAAAATGATTAAACCATAAGATTTACTGTCTGTTGATGAGTTACCCTTTTCATTAATCATTTTTAGGGGTATTGTACCGGAACCAACATTTGTATTTGTATTTTAAGCCTTTGTATTTTATTACTAAATACGATCTAGTGAGTGGCGAGGGAATAATTTAGCTTGTACAATGTTTCAAATAATATGATGGCCTACATATTTTCATTTTTATTGATTTGCATTGGGTTTAACGATGAACTATACTGATGAGTGATGACTATTGGCAATTTGTAAATCTTTAATAAGGTGATCCGAGGATGCTCGATCAAAGGTTATTTCATTGGGTGTTTTGGATAATGGAAGAAAATTGTCGGAGCCTGCCATTATCTGTAAAGGGTTCACATAAACTTGAAGTGTATCAACAGTAAATCAACAATTAGACAATTAACAACTTGAACAATTAATTAACATGAAACTAGCCAATCATGTAGACCTACCCATCAAGCATTTAATCGTTTGAAGAGGATCTAAAAATAATAAGTTAGATACTCAGTATAACACTTTGATAGGCATATCGACATTGGCCCTACCATTCCTACCAACGAACTCAAAAGTTACTTCCAAAATTTATTATATGGATTTGCTAATATAGGCCCAGTTGCTGGCATCATTGAGTAAATAAAGACCTGTTGAATTGTATAAACTAATTTATGACAGTAAAAAAAAAGTCCAATGCTGTGATCACCAAGAAAATGCCACCTGCCAGGGCACTGTTGCAAGTGAATCCTACTATGAGTGCTACTTGGTGAGCGTAGGCATTGAATTTGCTACAAATTCAATGGCGTAGGTACTATCATAGGTCATTGCCTATCTAGAGACTACTTATCTATGCTGACATTGATGGGCTGACCAGATATTCAATTATTGGCTCAGTCTAGAACTACCAGCGAAGCTAACATCCTACGAACAGCATGCGTAGGCATGGAAACTGAGTAGACAACCGAATACTCACTACCTAGGCCTAATATCAATCACCCTTGCTCCACAGACCGAGTCAAAACTTTTTGTAGGTTAATAAGCCTTGACAGCCTGCTAAAGCATAGGCCTACCCTATGAAAGACCCACTTATCACGAGACCAAAGCATTGCCCAACAATACTCTTGCACATGTGTACACAATCATGACTCAGCTCAGCTCCTAGGCCTACCCCTATTCATGTTCTTACAGAAGTGTACTGCCAACAGCAATTAGGTCTAGGCACTGAATAGGCCTACAGTGGCCTAGGCATCGAGTGTTACTAGGCCTAGACCTATATAATATAGGTATAATTCATATTACAGTTTGTTCATACTGTGTTTATACTGTACCTAAATGACATAGGCCTAGGTCTAAAGCCTGGGATCCACTGATGGTGATAGGCATAGTAAGCCTATGATGAATCTCAAGTGATGCTGGTCAATTCAGGTAGGCCTAGGCCTAGGCCTGAAATGACAATACGTTTTAAAGCTATGTATATGGCTAATGCACTTCCTTCTTCAAACCTAAACACCGTCACAACAAATACCATACCCCTAAGTGAACATATCCTCAAGCACCTATGTTACAGCATAGTGGCAGTAGGGGCCAGGAAGCCGATCGGAATTCTCAAACAAGCATGATCGTCTTTATGATGAGCGTAAGTGAAACACTTATAATTCAATATACTTTACCTCTAGAAGCTACAACATACGTAAATATTGAAGAGAATATAAATCAGAAGTATTATCTGTTATTTGCAAGCAAAGTCACACACATTTGATCGGTAGATTTAATTAATTTCTAATTTGTTATTGTGACGCACCACGGACGAGATGCCATTTAACACTTCACTGCCTGTTAAACGCGGAATATGAATGGAATCTGCGTGACAAAGGCGGTGAGCCCGTTAGCACCAACATGAAATTTTAACCAAAGCCCGTCATTTTTTAATCAGATGGGAAGTTGGAACAAAGACCTTGTAGATGATGATGATCAATATGAACAAAATAACCTTTTGGCAAGTGCATATTACCGCTCAATGATATTATCTTAAAATTATAATACTCTTTGGCTATTACAATATAATAAAGAACTTTTTTGCAATATTACTCAATTTATAAAATATAGGTGTATCCACGAGATATAAAGGATGACTATTGACTTATAGCACATAAGTGATCACTCCATCTTTGGCCGATACAAAAAGTAGTTGACAAAATGTATGGTCTTACCAACTTTATGGTCTTATCCTCCTATGTGTCTGTCTAAAAAACAGTCTGCTGTCTGACTTCTGCAAACTGTTACAAGAGTTCTTCAGCGTTGACCACGATTAGCTACTTGGGGATATCACGCACCAGAGTCACATCGAATATTTTATAGCCTAGTAAATTTTAATTACCGGTACACATTATAATCATGAAGACAGTCTTTGGACATTTCTTGTCTTAATGTGTCTATTTAACATAGATTCGGGCTTAATGCTATTCTCATCTCATGATCTCTTTGATCTCTATATTATAAACTTGGACATACCATATCTTCATTCCAAACTTATTATTTTGGATTGCTCAATTTGATGTAATTTAATCTGATGATGCCTACAAATTATTGATACTAATATCAATCCACAAGAACAAAGAATACAATGCACAATATATTCTGGTAATTCACAAACAGTTATTCTTGCAAAAGTTGATCTTCTCACTGACTTTAGGCCATACAATACACTCCACGTTGCATTGTTTTCCTTAATAATTGTCCGTCAATATAGGTAAATTAATTTAATGGACATTTCAGTTTATTCTGATGGTGAAAGAAGGTAAGATGAAGTTATTTTTTCAGTAAAGTTAGTAGACCATAAATTTGGTTTTAATGTTGCTAATCTATATATAGGTAGTGTGTCAAGGATTTGCAATATCTACTCGCTTTTTAAAATTAATTCACAAATTTTTATACTTGATTGGATTGGAGGTATTAGGCTCACTTCCACTTTTTATTTCAATTCATATATATTATTACTATGTACACTTTTCTGTGTATGTTATGCTGATGCAATATAGGCCTATCCCAATTAATTAAAACCTAGATAATTCAAATTTTGCTGTAATTCAAACAACAGTAGGCCTACAATATTACATCCCCCCCAACCCCCCCCCCCCCCCAGTGTTTTTATAGCCATACCTTAAGCTCAATAATAAATATTTTGATAACTCGAGACTTTTATATTCCAAAATGGGTATTTTAAATTCAAACTATTTTTGGGTTCATTAAATTTCGAATTGAAGCGAGTTTGCTGTATTGTTTCCTATAAAGATTATTATCCCGAATCCATCATGTCGGGGACCAACAAAGGTTATTTATAGATTATTAATATACGCAATAATAATTAAATCTGTATATTATATAAATAGCACTTTTTACTTTAAAAACTAGTTTCGATTACAACATACATTCACTACAGCCAAAAATGCACATTGACAAATTACACAGAATAATCTAAGTGTTAACGTGATAAGCCTACGGCAACCAATACAATTATTAGGAAAATATTGCCAAATTAACAAAATGTACACTGTGGTAAGTAAATATAGCAATTGGTGAACAAATTAATAATAATTTAATATCTATCAACACTTCAATAAATTAGTAATAATTTAATAAGTTACATTTCAACTTACAATTTGTCTACAGGTATTTAGTAGGCCTGCAAGGACATATTAACACGGAAATGTCCCAACAAAATAAAGATGTGGCGATGCTATGTGCTGGCTGGATGAGCCTGTGACAAAATACCAATAAATTCTCACTAACAATTAACGTTGAAAGGCGTACCTTTCTTAGTTGAATGTATTTAATCCGTGGTATCTTAAGATAGATTTTAACGTCAGGAATAAATGAAACAGACCCGTAGCTAACTACGGGCGTAGACACTTTTAGTCCACTAAAAGCCAACGTTTCTTAGTTTAGTTGTCTTATTAGCTATTATGAATACATTTTACCAGAATGTGCCTGCACAATAAAGCTACCGCTGCGCCCCTGATGCGTAGGATAAAAGCGTCTAGAATAATATTGTACGTTTTTTGTTGAAACTATCACTGAAACTGTATTTTTATTTAGTATATTAATATTTCTTACTGGTAGTATTGGCACTTTAAAGACATTTAAATCTTTTTTTCTGATCCTAAATAGTCAATTCACAATAGTCAATATTCCAAATTGAAATATTCAAAGGAGATGATATAGATGTTATGCTCTAAAGTGTAAAATGATTCTAGACAATTGGGAGGTATTATCTTGCGATCTAGTTATGGTTCTACTTCAACCATAAAGACAGTCAACCAAATTAATTCAACAGGATTATCAATCCATGTTCAACAGCTAACTGAAATCAAATCACAATGCTATGACCTGAAAATATTGAATACAAGCAGACCTAACTTATTGCTAGTGAACAAAATAAAGTAGGCTAGGCCTACTGTATAAAAATGATCGTACAATATTTACACTTTTCCCACATCCGAGTAATTCTCGTCAACATGTGGCACTATAGGCCCCACAGTCTTTAGACTTTTTCCAGGCGTCATGTGACATTACATCGTTGTCGTAACAACCAGAGAAAACGCCATACAACGAATCACGTCATCGAATGGATGAAATTATATTCTAGTGAGCATCAAGGCTTTCTTGATGACGACAATCGATGATGCCAGATGTAAGAAACCTTCATCTGTTTTTGTAATATCTTCCATAGAAAGACGACTTACCACCATTTCAATTTTTGTGATGAAGAAAAACTATAATAAATAGAAAAAATCTTAAAGGCCCTATTCAATTTCAATTCCCAAGTCTATTTGGGCCTTTGCAGAACAAACTTTGAGTAGTGATCATGTTATTAAATGCGATGAAAGCTCAGGGGAGAAAATGATAATGAAAAAATGAAATCACTTCAACCAGAACATGATTCAATTTATAAATAATAAAATTTAAAACTTTTATTAAACATTCGGACGGGGCTTTAACCATACTCAACATTATTGATAGTAAAACAAAGCATAATGTTAGAGATTATACACTAGGTGGCATAGCGAACTTTAGGCGCTTATACTCATAAGACGACACACTGACGCTCAAAGCACTTTTGTCCTAAACAAACAACTACGACGAACGCACTTTCTAAAAATGAGAAAACGAGAATCGGCTAACAGAAGATTTTGAGGGTACCAACACGACAGAGAGAGAGAGAGAGAGAGAGCAACGAAATGAAACGTTAACATTGTCCGAATTGAAATTTAGGCTACTGGACAGAAGATGAATACATTTTTTTTTAAATCCTGCACTGAATAATTTTGCTCGAAGATCAATTTGGTGATAGATAGCATTGAATGTCCTTGCTCTCCACGTGTAAGGAACTCCTCAACGTTATTATTATTATTTGGTCTTTCTCAGCTAAAATAGGTAAAAAAAAATACTAGTTCATTTGGATGTGTTCTCATCTAGTTCGTCGTCGGAGTAGTCGTTGATCTTGTTTATCGTGTAACGGTGGCGGTGCTTCGAAGTGCTGGTTTCGGTCAGATCTAGGCGGGCTGACTTCTTCGGGGGAGGCCTGCAACACAACAAAACTACGTTATTACAGTAAACCTAGCACCCAAAAGGCCAAAAATTCTCGCCAAGTAAATTTCACCAAGGTAAATTATCATGGAACATTAACACTGCAAGACGCAAAATCAACAAAATACCGTACTATCATTCTTCTCTTGTTTCTCTTGAATGCAATTGTACATAATATCAGTATGATACTGTTGTTACGCTACGAAAAACAACGTTTCAAAATGATAGATGCACCACAGTGCTACTTTTCAAATTCAAAATGTTATAAAAAGAAAAAAATAGAAGCTATACGGTATATAAATGTCTCCAATCATAGTCTACACCATCACTGCCATCTGCCGGCCAAACTCGTACCGTATAGCATTCCTCCGTTACCAACTAATTCAACTTTGTTTCAGAAAAGAGAGTCGGCTTGGCTCACCTGACACCGTCGGCATCTTCCACGTCGTTGTCGTCGTCGTCGTTGCTCGTTGACGACGACGGGCTGCCCTCTCGTTGCGGGCTGCCGGGCGGCGATAACGCCTGCATCAGTCGGCCCTTGCTCTCGCTCCAGATGTGGCTCTGGAAAACGATATTCACTCGTGTCATTTCGCCATATCTATTTCATTCATTAGATATTTACCGAACTTTATTAACAGACTAGACTCATTGGTAAAGCGATACCGCAGCCCTATTTCGAGTATTGTTCTAGTTCGGTATATAGCCTACGCATTCATTTGAACTGAACATTCAAATAATTATGTTTTGGCAAAAATAAAGTAGGCCTTTATTCACTTCACAGGGTATGTTAGATGATGTGTTTGACAAACAAATACACTTGAATATTTCAATTCACAGAAATATTTCAACTAGCTGTTCATTTGCTTTTCAATATAATAAAAAATTATCAGATGACCATAGCTCCATCATTGAGCATTAAGCCTACATTGCTTCCCTTAACTTGGTTAAACCACAGTTCTACGTATGAAAAAAAAATAGAAATGGAAAATTTACTAACATTTCTCATAAAAATATAATTTGGACGATGAAAAGAATTCAAGTGCTGATATACATAAATCATCCTTATCTAGCTTAGATCTCATCCTCACCGCTAATAA
The DNA here is from genome assembly GCA_907164805.1 of Brachyptera putata. NCBI lineage: Eukaryota > Metazoa > Arthropoda > Insecta > Plecoptera > Taeniopterygidae > Brachyptera > Brachyptera putata. Next base: position 10,975,786 of record OU015472.1, read on the forward strand.
GCAATAGATCAATTGAGAGATCAATTATTGAACCTATCGCACTCACCAGTCTTCCCTCGCGTCCGAAGAGCAAGAGGAACGCGTCGATAAAGTCTCTTGATTTCTCCTCCCACTTCTGTATCATGTCAACGCGCTTCTCCCCGATATTCTCCATGACGCGCTTCCCCTTGTCCTTCAGATCGTCGATCTTGTTCTGCAAGCGGAACTTCTTCTCCTGGAGAGACAGAGAGAACACCATTGTTAGCTTCACTTCAATCACATATTTTTCTTTATATTTCAATACAATTTCAATATTTTATAAATATGTGGCGCGATTTATTCGAATTGGGTTTAACGACACACTGTGTTGGCTAAGATTTGTTGGCGACGATGAATGATGGATGGGAAGATGGGAAGAAATGTCTTCTTTTTTTTTGTATACTGGGGAAAGAACGGTTAATGGCCTGTTGCTAAGGAGCCATCCCAGTACTCAACGTAATGACCGAGGAAAACTATGAAGAATATTGGTAACGAAAAATACCATACGTACGAATTTTTCGAATTCTATTTATTTTAGAAAAATCCGATGAAAATATTCTTCCCCACATTCCTACAGGGTAACCGAATGTATTGGTCAGATAAGATCAACTGTTAAATATGGCGAACGTAAAAATTAATATCAGACAGAGAAGACAGGCTGTGATATGGCTTTGTTAAGAGTTGGGATTCAATTTAGCAAAATACTAGTTTTACTGCCGATTACCTTCGATCTGTTAGAGATCAAAATTCTATCACTACAGAAACATAATAATGCTTATAATTCCTTCTAATACATTCAGATTTAGATATATCATGCCGTTGAAAACTATGACCAAAACACAGATATTTTGCTAACTCGACTCCCATGCACAATTAACGTTGAACTCCTAATGTTATGCCTGACAGCACAACGGTGTGTACCAAATCAAAGCGCACAACCGCGTTCGGTTGACACAAGTAAACAAAAGATCGTGTCGAACGACTCACGTTGAGGAAGGAGACATTCAGATCCTTGGCCGAGTAGCCGCGCGCCAGGTTGCGTCGCACGTAGATGTCGTAGTCCTTGACGATGCGGGCGACGATGTCGGACGTGGAGACGCCCTCCGTTCGTTGCGTCGCCACGAACATGCCCTTGGCCTTGAGATCGGCGTACACGTCCGTGCCGTCGTCCGTCATGTAGGGGTAGTCGTCGTGCGCGACAAAGTCAATCTAGACGACCGAGTAATGATGAAAATAATAATAATAATAATAATTCATTTACACACATTTGAGAATAGTGATATGTGGCACATCAAAATCAAAGTTGAGAATATTTTTAAAAATATATGAAGATACTTATAATCATTATAATACTTATAATATTCATATAATCGTTAGGCCTCCTTCGTGTACCTCGAGATTGCCGTGAGTGGTCACTGAATCAACAGTCATAAGTTTTATTCTCCATTTACGAAAAATGAGAAATGTATATTAAATAATGTAGATATAATAAATATGAATCACGTCAACTTTCCTCTCCTATACATCCATAAATGGGAAATTAAAGACACGACAGTCGAAATACGCTGTGCGTAATCACTTATGCCAGTCACAACGTACAGGAACAACGCCTCTTTTTACAGACAAGTCGCTTGGTGAATGAACGCAGCGCTACCATATGTACAGTAGTCTCTAGATGGGCAATGTCATATGAGCGGTATGACAGAGCCTATGACCATCAACAATAAAAAAGTTGGCTCATCACAGCGGTCCTAGCAGCATTCAATTGCAACAGTGCTCTAGTAGATGGCATTACCATCAACAATCAGAAAGTAAGCTGATCACAGCGCTCCTACCAGCATTCACTCGCAACAGTGTTCTAGCAGATGGCATTTTCTTGGTGATCAGAGCGCTCCTAGCAGCATTCACTTGCAACAGTGCTCGAACAGATGGCATTTTCTTGGTGGATAACAGCGCTCCTAGCAGGATTACGAGGCGTAACACCACCACGGTCTGTTGGGCTCTGCACAGGATATTATTTCCCCGAGGGGCGGCTCACCTTGTGGTAGTTGAGGAACTCCTCGTTGGTGGCCCACGGGGCGTCCTGGACCACCTCGTCGACGTAGCGGCAGTGTCTCACCGCCTCGTACCGCTCCCCGTCCGTCATCACCGTGCGCCCCTTCTTGCTGTGCGTCTCCGCGTCGCTGCACACTGACAACAACAACGGCGCAACGTCAATCACTCTCCTCCATAGACACAAATCCAGAATGTGGCACGCAATATGTAGTTTCCACTAACTTACAGATAAAGAAGAACTATCAACTATTGACAAGTTTTGAAATTTTAAAACGTCAGGATCAGAAATGGCTGCAAAGTTACTGCCGACCTTCAATGGCAGGTCACTATTACACGACAACGTCAACAAGAAAAAACAGATTAGATCGTGTCATTTTTTACGCGATAATGACTTTGTTGCATTTAGACTTGACACAATTCCGATTTTCTTCAAGAATTATATATCATATTCATATTCCATCACAAAATTATTGCTTTCACATGCCTTGCTGTTTTGTACCATTAAAAACCATAAATCCATCTGTTTGGTATAAAAATCTCACTTGATAGTGGATGGTCACGTACTGGTAGTCTATTCCCTTTATCTAGATAATGTTAACGAGTGTTTTGTCAATACAGTTTTGTTGATCAGTCGAGTCATTTGATATACGGAGCTCAGTATAAGAAGAAGGACAAAGAAGGAAGAAGGAATAGAGTGAAATGATATCACTCACTCATTCTATCACAGATTGATTTTAACTATCCTACCCCTTCCGAGAATACGACGACGACAAAGACTCACCTCCGACGATTAGGTAGACGTTAGGGTAAACATTCTTGGCTTGCATCAGCTGCCTGGCGTGACCTTGGTGAAACAGGTCGTAGATGCCGTCGGCGTAGACTCGGATCGGTCGCGCGACCAGCCCCGACTTGGCCTGCTTGTGCGTGACCCGCTGCGTGTAGTCGCATCGCGCCCGTTCGGCGTGCGCTGCAGGATCGGTAGAGTACGGCGCTACGCTGTAGATCGACTGTCGGACGGAAGAAATCAACGGGTTAACAACATCTCTCTCTCTCTCTCTCTCTCTCTTCTGTTTTCATTTATATAGTATATTTTATATTGTAACTCAGTGGTAACGCGCTTGCTCTCCGTGATCGGGAGACGAGGGTAATTCGGCCCTTGGTCCGATCCACGTCAATTTTCAGTGGTTACCATCTATGGACTAGGTGAATGACGGGATAGTTCTCACATTAGAGGCCAGGACCGCTTCCTTTCCACCATTCTTCCAACTAACTACGAAACCTTGATCTCATCATCCCTTTAATCATTCACTCGACGCCAATAGCGACAAGTTATCAATACAATACGGTAGTGCATTATCAAACCAACTACATAGGCCTACGGTATATAAAAAGAACGGGTTTTATGTAATGATAAGTATTCATAATCGCAGTTAATTTAATGCAGGTATTTCCAGGTGTTTCTTTTTCAAGTATAATCTTCTAATGGGTGTCATTTTTGCAACTTCATTCGATTATTCCTACTCTTGAAAGGTAATTTGTTATAACATGGCTGATAATGATGGCATCATTTATACCAGTAATTACGCTGGATTCCATTAGGCAATCTCATCATGTGATCAGCTAAGAATAGAGTTTTTGTTTCTCTCTCTCTGTATTATTGATCAATTATATTATAGAAGCCTAGGCCTACGCTTTTTCAATGCTATTGGTTTGCTTCAGTACCAGCATACCGATTAACTTCTCTCTCTTTACTTCCTCAATGAGCTGAGTTCACTAATGCATACTTTTATACACAATTGTTTTTTCAAATCAGTAAAATGCTTCCAATTGTTTTACTATCTTTTATATAACGAGTATATAAACCTTGGATAGATCCTGGCACTTGGTGTTAGAGGATAACCAGAGTACCAATATATATTATAAACGTATTTCAATTGTCATTCAATAACTATTTGATCTCATCTTCAACGTAATATAAACGCATTCAATAATTATTTTTCCAAACACTATCATAGCGTACGGTATGTTGATATTCATTTTCGATGTTTTATCAAATGTACCAATTAAAATATGTAAATAAACATTTTATAGACTTACAATACACAGAAAATGAAACAAATAACAATTGACCGGTATGTGGTGACGTGGTTAGATCACATCTCAGAAACTATTTCGCTACGTAACCGAAAGCAGGAAATGTCCCACATTCTACCACACAAAACAGCAATCTAAGATTTACAGATACAGGCCTAGATGGAAATATCTCAACAAACATAAATGTCATCTTTATATTGGTATAGCTGTGGTAATTTAATGCGTGAAGTATTTTCAGGACGAGGTTTACAATTAGAAACACAACAACATCCTTCAAAACCGTTGGATGTTTGAAGCATGACTTATCTTCAGACCCCACCAACAGCTAGGTTATTTGGGGGTACAAATGAGCAGGTGATAGTGGAACTATGAAATGATGATAAAGAAAGGACGCTTACAAAATCCCATGTTTAATGCAGGATTCGACCACGCCCAACGGTGACTTCAGTTTCTAAAATGGTGCCTCAGTTAAACAAAGGGCAGCGGTAAAATTTATTTTTATCATGTAGGTAGACAACCTTCATATATTGTGGATAACTATCAGCTTCTGATTAACGACCCCAACAGATAAGTTGAAACGGGGGTATCTGTCAGAACTGAATATAATTACACCACCGGTAGTTATAACTTTTGATAGCATAATAGAATACCCTGCACGGGGAACGTATCACACGTATTCAAGTCCCCAAATGAATTATCACTTCTCTGTTTACACACGAGATCTTCAAAACTGGGTGTAACTTTATTGGACTAATGGCCTTGTACTTGACCTAACGACACTCACAGTATCACCGAGATCCAGTCTACTGATGATCTTTCAAGGTCACACAACCTGATTTTTCCAGACACATTTTATAATGCAACCGAGACGGTTGGACCAGACGCTAGTGCACTGAACTGTCATTCAGGAGACCGGGGTTCGATTCCCATCGTGGTCGACCGTCTTGATAGAAGTTTTTCGTGGTTTTCCTATGTCGTTTGAGTTGATTGACTTGAATGTTGCGGTTGAGATGTGCGTTGACAGCGTGGTCACTCATAATGCGCCTTTACAATAAGTTATGAATTCAATACTTTTGATATTCTATTTTCAATACTGGGATGGTTTTGTTAGAGCAGACCATGACACCTTCCTTCCAACTGAACCAAATACCTAACAGAATAACCTTTTATCTCGTCTTATCATAATCTCATTTAATATTCACCGATGCCACAGTCGTTCCCTTGAGAGAAAGTAACGGCTAACTCAAAGAACAATTTACACTTGGCTCTATATTGTATAACATTTTGATAAATACAAAGTATTCTTAACCCCAAGTTCCTTGAGAAATTAGGAATGGAACTCGAATATTACGTTCGTAATTTACTTTTAACGCTTAAAATTGTTCAAATCAGTTTTGTATTTGTTTTCCATTTTATTTACGTCTTATTTCATCAAATTACTGCATGTCTTTCTGCAGTCAAGTTTTACTACGGCCACCATTTGTTCATTCCGACTTTTCCTCCATAAAACCAATCGGAAAACTGCATACTTTACCAACATTTTAATGATATTTACCGACATTTTAATGACATCCTATGTTTCAAGAAAAACATTCAAATGTTTGTTACATTTTAGCACAGTCCTAACATCATTCTCAACCTCATTACAGGAACGATTATTTTGTAGCAAGCAAGCAAGAAAATTAACCAAACTGTCATAAATTATGTATAAACAAACTTACTACTCCATTTATAATTGCAATGCGTCTTATTACGTTACGAGAGGTAAGAAAATGTAGGACACGAGACAGGTAGACTCGTCAATGCAAGTGAACCGCTTATATATTACTGTCCGTTAGCACGAATTCAAACTTGGAATATTCGCAGATTCAATTACTGTATCGGATAATACGAATATTACACATAAAACATAAAACTTACTGACAATTCCGTATGACCGTTCGACGTCGACTTGACAATACCATTATTATTGTTGTAATGGTTACCGTTACCGTTACCGTAGTACGCCATTATGGAATAAAAGTCGATACGCTCGCACCTAAACAACAGTCGACACACAACTGCACCGACACACTCGGCCAAGATAAAACACGAACGCGTGATGTACGCTTTTTATCTCGGCAACGAACTGTGACCGATGACCCGGTCACATGTACTCGGATGAAAAAATACACGAAAGTCAGTGTTGAAAGCTGGCTGTTCTGAATTCTTCTATAGATTACTACCGAGAGGACGATGGGTTCAAGGAATTGTTTTCATTGGGAAGTAGTTCAATTCTTGAGAGTTGACAGTTCTTATAGAATTGTCAAGTTGATTTACTATCTTTATAGGCCTACTTATAAACTTTCAATCTTTATAGTTATAACCATCCCATTACTTCATTTTGAACAATAACTGCTTTTCAGTTGCCGAGTGCACTTATTAAACAACATCCATCACAAATATTCTCCAACACTGGGTTTTCATTGAGGCAATCAAAACAAGTGCCGGTCATTAATTTATAACATTTTTTTTCTTTAATATCAAATACTGTAATTTACTTACACCAAATAAACAATTACCGTAATCACAAACAGTCTTTGGAGTTTCGCCAGAGTGAACTGATTACAGAAGCAATGAACCTCCACTAGATTACACTGGGAGAGGAGAGAAGGGGAGGGTAGATCCTTGGTACACATCATACGTATTGTGACCGTCAATGAAGGGGTCAAAAAACCATCAATACAACGTGGTACAACGGGTGGTAACCATCTGACAATATAAACAGTGTTATCGGTTTAGTTTTGTTGAATGGGTAACATGCACGCAATATTGTAATAATTATTTCATACGATAACAAGCACCTAAAAATGAATTGACCAAATGAATTTTTGGAAAATACTGATTGTTCAACCAATTATTAAAGAAACATCCGATTTCAACATCTGCGAGGCATATAATCGTAAACTACGTCCCGACATGCCTCGTCCTGACTTCATCTTATCGGCCGCGACAGTCGTTGTAAGTAAAGGTAGAGCCTCTCACGGCTCGTTTTAATCGAATCGACAGGTTGTGAATGTTTTCATTTTCAATGCCTTTTTTTTAAAATTATCTGGTGTGCTATATTATGAAACCGTTTCAAAATATATAATTTGTTTTACGTAGGTTAAAACTAAATCTGGAACGATTGCATGTTTCTTATTATAGGAATTTGAAGATTTAAAAAAAAACTATATAAATTACAATGTGTTCATTCCAATAAGCTAGGTGTCATGAAACTAACATTTCATGACGCAAGATACGGCCGAACAGCTGATGTTGAATATGGCTACGTGCTTCAGCCCGGTGAAATGCGGAAAATACGCGCAGCGAGATAACCTATCGACACAACCCAATTTCCCAGAGAACTAATTGATCGGAGTAGGCCTACTGCTAGTACGAGTGAAACATCGCACTGGAAGTTGAAGGACTGACATTTAGTGCAAAGAGCACGTCAAGTGGAAACGCAGAGTACGAAAATAACATGATTGCTCATGGTATTTATGACTCGTTTAAAAAATAAAAGGCACCCAATTCCTATTCAGATAACTAAACGTCAGTTACGAGTTATTAATTAAATTATCTTCATAATTAATTATTTGCCGTGATCTTTTAATTTCCTTGGCCCTAATTGGGAGAGAATTTAATTAATGTATATTCTGAATTAAAAAAACAATCCACAATGATTAGGCATATGAAAAACAAATAATGGAATAAACTGGTAAGGTTACTAACTCGTATTGCTGGAGTTAACTCCATGACTCATAAATGCCTGATTAATTGTTATACCGGTACTTGACAATCCTGAGTGAACAAACGTGATTCTAGGAGGAGGTAAATACGTATGAATAATGAGAATGATGAAAAAATTATAAAAAAATAGAAAATGAATAAACATAAATGAATGAATAATAAAATGATGGGCCTAATCAATATATTAATAGAGAGAATGCTAGGAGCGGAATAAATTTCCACGAAATAGCTCGTTGATTTTCATTATGTCAACAACATGTTACATAGAGCAATTATGGAAGCACATTCTGAACGTACATACCGGTATTCGTATGATACGTTATTTTGACAGTGTTTTTTTATGGTTTATCGAATGAAATGATAATTCAATAATTAACGAATAAGGATATTAAAATATTTATTGCCCGTACAGATACATTTCGTCATATAAAAGTACAAAATGAAAAAGTGTTCAAAATAATGGATGGTTATTAAGATGTTGCAACACTGAATACTACAGCTGGGGAGCATTCCTGTACGATTAAATCCGACTTTAGTGAAGATAATACCAAAAAACAGAAGAAAAGCGGTATTATCCTATATCAACAGCCCATGCACAGCCACCTTTAATTCTGGGTTTAAGTTGAGACTGAGTTTATCTCATACAGGGATGTACTCAGGTGTTTTAGTGGACAAAATACATAATAATCAAGATAAAACATCAGTATGGCCTACTAGTTTACTGAATCTGTATTCATCAAATGCTTCCAGATATCTGGACGTAAGTGGGCATTTACGTAGATTGTGGTTAGTTGTTTGCGTGAAGCACTCATACACAATCTCTAATACGAATGAGTTATCAGACTCACTGGTAGAAATCAGCAATATCTGATACGTCAATCAGCAGCTTACAGATTGTAGGTTATAAAAATAAATAGGCAGATACGCTGCGCTTGAGATCCATTCAATGTGTCCATTTAATCTCGATACTAAATCGCATGTTTCTTCCGTAATCTACGTTTCTAATCGAGACGACGCAATTAGGAGGTGATAAGATATAGGTGAGTACACATTCCCTCTTCTCAGAAGTACAATCTAGTCGCGAATAGGCTGTTTGCATAGCCTACGTTTAACAATGGAACACCTGCAATTATTTACATTGTAATTTGTATATTCAGTGTCTACTTCCTTTCCGGAATATTTATTGTTACCGACATAGTCACGGTACAAATGACAAGTGATTCAAGTTAGGAAAACTAGTACGCAGAGTACATTTTAATAATAAAAACGTAACATTTAAATTAAATGAATCAACAGCTTTTGGCAGTAAAATACCATGTTCAATTTAGTAGGTCATTAATATGAATCAGGCAATTTTGAAATGCATACAAAGTATGCGGCTTTAATACCAGAGAACTATATATACTGAAGTATAAAGGTGATTGTATATTGTAATTTTAGCATAATTTTAGCCTAATTTTAGATTAAAATGACAAATCCTATATATTTGCGTAATGTACCGATCGAATATAGGCCCTACAATAAAAAATACAATACGGCTACGATAATTTATTCACTAATCATTCACTATCCAACAATATTTTCCAAACAATATTTTTTAATATTGAAGAATCAGGATGAAATCACTCGTCCAAACAATCCTACCTTGTCATCCTTAGACTTAGTTTGAGAACAATGACTTTGCGGCGAGTTTTCGATACGGAAAAAATATTTTGTCAACGCATTTTACAGAATAGAATATTTGTAGAACAAGACATTAAAAGACAAACAGGACAACCTACAGTCTTATACGTTTATCTCCAAGCTACATATTGCATAATTACCTGCTTAATTGGATCAATTAGCTTTCATATACACCTACACCAAACCTACATGAAGAGAACTTCAACATAGGTCAAGTTACCTGCACACCTAAACTTGATAAAAAATAATAATAAACGAAACTGATTAGACGAGCTTTAGCGAGGATTCAATTTGACATAGGCTACTGAAAAAAATTGATGTTCGTTTTTTTTTGTTTTTTTTATGATTTTTTGTCGGTTCTTCACAGGTCAAATGGCTACAGCTATCAACTTCAAACTTTTTTTTAATAAGGTTCCTCATCTAACTTTGATCTGTATAGTTTTGTGGCATTATCGGATGATGACTTTATTTTTATGAATTTTAGAAATTTCAAAAATATCAAATTAAAAAATCAAGTTAAAAAAGGAAAATATTTCTATTTTCCAAAAAAATGAAATTTTGCGTGAAGTTGAATTACATTTTGATACACATTTCTGAAAATTTTCAGCTTGATCGGGTCAGCCATGTTGAAGAAAAAACATAAAATGTGCTAAATTGGTACCACTCGAAGCAGTTTTTACCCATTTTTATTTTTTACCCATACTATTACTATCCGCTCGTCTAACAACGCATATATGGCGTTTTCCTAGTTTTAATTAATAGTGCACATAGGAGTTATTGAGAAGACCAATTAGGTAAATCTATAAATAGCACTCTAAGTATACCTTTGGACGTGATTAGAAAGACATCAATGTTATTGGTATGAACTTAATAGGTAAACGTAACCTTGAACTGAATTGATATCTTGAATTTGGACGACTGTATACATAATTGGAGGGAAAAAACGTAATAGCTAGAGATAAGGAATTATATCATTGTTACACAGGTTATCAAGATGCATAATTACAATGTGTGATAGTTATTAATTATGTTATGGCTTTGCAATGTGGCCTTGAACCTGAAATATTGATACAGATAATGTACACTCCCTGTCACATAAAGTGGTCTATTACCCATATTCAAATGTATCCTGGAGAAAATTTATTGATTTTTACGCAATTAAACTAGCAGACAATGTACGTAGTACGGATTCCACGTACATAGTACTGAAACGATTAACAGTAAAATATGTGTTGATTCTATTCCATTTCAATTTCACACAAAAATGTACGTGACTGCAAGTGTACATTCAAGTATAGTTTACGTACCGTATCAGGCCTACAAGGAAAACCATGTTTGTTTTCCACTTGAAAAATAGCTTCTGGTTTTTATGTGTTGTTTGTGATAGCTCCAAATGAGATAAGAGTAAAAATATTTAATTCATATTTTTTTATGAATTTTATATATTTTAGAGTTCATCAGCATTACATTATGTTCCAAATATAAATTAGGCCTGTTTATTTTTGCCATCCGTTGACCTTTAAAGTCCAATTTTTATTACGAAGATACATTCAAGTTATACTAGCAGCAGGTCAGTGTTACCAATAATACAATTCAAACAATAAATACAGCTAGTTGTTACTTATGTAAGGAAATGTCATAGCCTACGTAATGTAAGAACCTATAAGGAGACTAATTTGTAAGGGAAAATACAGGCATCTTTATTAGGCTTAGAGCCGATTGTACCAACTGATGATTAAATATTAATTAGTTAATCATTACTTAAGGTACAAAAATAACATAGGTAACCAAGGGTGATAACAAGTTAATTTGCTAATTTTTGCCTAATTCACTAATCATCACTTGGTACAACCGGCTCTTAGGACTTAACGAGCAAATTAGCAGAAAAAGTAGTTGATTGATTTGTTTTATTCCTGATTATCAACTTTATATTATATTTTATCATTACTATATTTATGGTTTGTTAAATGAGATTTTTCTGGGGTGACAAGACCTCCCTCGCATTGCCTCAGCTGAACTATCCTACCTCCCATCTTTAGCCTTATTAATTATTAGGAAACAATGATTTTATATCAAATTTGAAAATTTAGTAAAGATGTTATTAATCGATTTTAAATAAAGACAGTGATTAAATAAGAAGGGTCTAATTAATCAATACAAGAAATATGATACTGAAGTTTTTCAATATATTCAATATGAATACCACTATGTACGTTCAATATAAATGGTTAACTTGATTTTGTGATTTAGAATATGAAAATGTATTTACTGTACTACTGTCTTATTATAATTTGAGGTGTGTAATTGGTAGCGCTCTGTCGCTAAATGAAATACTCGTCATTTATTAAGGCGACTTCATAGGCATCTTCCCGTCAGGGTAATTTTGCAGATATAAACGATCATAAAACTCAACAGTGCAAAATACGTACAAAATTAACAAATACCAATAAATCATAAAATAATATTTGTCCAAAAAATTGCTAATGAATCAAATTTTATACTGTAGTAACAAAGGAGGAATGATCTCTTGTACGTAACAGTTACACTCTATATTTTCACAGGCAATTTTTACCTCGCAAAGTACCGTTCCAATCAAGTAACACGTACCGATTGAAAATGTTCATTACGGATTGACAGTATTTAAAAAGATACTTCTCTGAATGGTATGAAGCAGTTGCACTATAATATGATCAGACAGAAAGTCACTACCATCATTTATATTTCATGATGACACTGAAAATATTACGCTGTCGGTATAGGTCTCCCTCGAGGTAGATTTGTCAATTGCCGAGAATCTGAAGTAGACATATGTTTCAATTGTAATTGAAGTGGATTCTACCCAAATTGGCAACACGAGCAAGAAATATATGCTATTCCAGTTCAACAAAGTGCAGGACTCAGCTATGTTATAAAACAGTTGACATTGAAAGATTCCAGTGCATATTTCATACACTTGCCAAGTACAGGCCCCAAAGGCATGAATGTCTCCTTCAAAGTACTGCTTGTCAGGTAAATACTAGGTATTATTATTATTTCCACAAAGATAGTTGTACTTTGTATTCTAGAATCAATTATCAACATTTATGGCAGCAGGAAATATTGTGTGTATGTGTGGTAGGGGGGAGGGAAAGGGAGGGGGAGATAAACAAGTTATAGCAAGTTGGCTTTAAACAATTTGACGTTGGATTTTGTTCAGTCTCGTACAGAATATTCAACTTTAAAAACTGATTGTCTTGAATATAAATAAATTAATTACAATTTGTTCCAACTTTTCCTACTCAAATTCATAAAATATTTATAAAAACTTGACAACTCTGATAGGGGAGGAAACAATAAAGAATGGTGAAGATGGAAATTAAATGGATTTGCGTTCATTTCATGTTATGTATTTAGGCCTAATGCAGTACAGAATATTGATTTTATAAATTTGTTTATATTTCATTTTCATGTCGTTATTAAATTATTCATCAGACGTAAGAGTAGGACTTAATTACCTGTACACTTTATGCACATTATAAAATACAACAAATAAACTGAATAAAATAGAATAGAAAGATTTCAAATTTGATTGAATTGAAAATGGAATTTTCAAATAGCTAACTGAGACACGTTTCTACTTTTATCTCGCCGGTCCCTCCTGAACACATCCCAGCATGATGATGCAAGTGGGTCAAAGAGCAACGATGACTGGAGAAGCTACACTGATTGTAGGATGCATGCCACGAGTCAATTGATGGAAACACACCAGCGGTACACAAAACTGTTTGGCCTACTTGTGTGAAACACAGAACAGTAATTTAGAGGAATACTTATGCAACTGACTAACCACATACATGAGCAGTCCAGTAATTTGTTGCCTAGTTAGAACGGGTGTGTTGGCTTAGAATTATATAGGAAGTGTTTCATACTCTCTACACACTGATGGTAATGTTTAACAGGGTAAGGAACACTGAAAACAATTGTGTGCTGTACACTTAGTTGATTCAAAGAATACAACCATTCATTTTATATCCGTTATATATGTAACAGCCCAACCTACATTACAGCTTGAATTAAGAAGACTTTTGTATCAACTATTTACAGAATGAATGTAAAATATTTAAGAAGTGTAATAAATTGATAAACTATTTATACAAAAGTTTATGTAGGGTAACATAAATTCAACCAATATAATGAATTTAAATGAACATTCTAATATTAACCAATAAATATATGGCTTAATGCTGCAAAATTGCTTTCGCACCTCATATTTCTTACTGTTTGCAAAATCTTTTTACTACGACATCTAACGTGTACATATTGAATTGCTAACAACTCACTACCTGTACCGTGATTGTTCGATTCAAGTCGATAGCTTGCCGGATGTTAAATGCTAATCCCATCGTTTCCATTGGTCCATGTCTGAGAAACAATTTTACTTCTGCCATCAACGCAACGCTTTCGCGTTCATAGAAACAAAGCATAAGCCTAGGCCTATATCGTTATTGCAATATCAACTAAATTGTACACTAGGGTACTATATATTATTCAACTTGATACATATATCATAAGGTTATATTAAACTCAAATAAAAAAAATATACGCTTAAGATGAGAGATTAAAAAATAGGCCTATGGTTCTTTTTAATTTCATGTCATACAATTTTGTTTTGGATTTGTCTTTGGATATCTTTGATTTTGTATACCACTACTGTGTAAATCAATTACTTTACTTCATAATCACAATTTTTAACGAATAATAATAATGTTTGTTTATTTAGCGTGGGTGTGCTACACAATATTACATTACATGAGCAAGATGGTACAAATACTAATAATTAAATAGATTTATAATAAAGCAGTAACTGGTAAATAGTAGATAGAATGAGGATTAAAGTATTTTACTACTATTTTATTTTACTAATATTTTAACTGACATGACACAGGCCTAGATCCCTTCAGGTCACTCATCAGTCATCACCAACCTACCATGCCCACATTCACGCTTACTGAAGCATGGTTTTATACAGTTTGATATTTGTCTAGAATAAGTGGATCAATCATCAGGCACTTGAATACCTCTAAACCCTAATATAGATAACACAAGACAATACTAGAAGTAGGTCATACTTTGTGAAATATTAAAATAACCGCACAATTACAACTAGGGAAGTGCCACGGGTACTGTCCGTGAATGGTGTGTGAAAAATAGCACATTTGGTCATTGTCTTTGGCCCATCATAAAGTATTGTACTTGCTATAAACAAACTGTTTTAAAAGGCTATGTCTATGTCAGAGAGACTGCATGTTTGTGTGTCAAAGCACCTCTAAGCCCAATCATTCAATCTATTCGACAATCATTTCTTGTGGATCTGATGGGTTGGATTTTTTAATTTTCCATTTTTAATAGGTGAAATTATTTTCAACCTTATCATTATTAATATTTATCTGTTGTTTCTAAATTACATTTCAATTTTATTGTTCTTTCTTATTATAGATTTTATTGTTTTTATTGTAGATATTATTATTATTATTATTATTATTATTACATGTCCCCAATTTTATTAGTTGGCATACTACTAAGGGTATTTTAATTTAATTGTTATATTACTATTATTATTTATAAAAATGTTCACCATTACTCGCTTAAACCCTGCTACGATGGTGTCACCTTAAGGGTCACTACTCATCACACATGTAGGGCCTATGACTACTTGTAACTTGTTGAATGGAAATAAAACCTTTGAATTTAAGAATGCATGGGAATGGGAGTTGATATAGCAACATATCAGTTTTTTCGGTGACGAAAATGAATGGTAAGATATCGAAATTATAATAAAGACGAAATACAGACATTTTCAACACTTTCAAAACGGAATAGGCCTAAGTAAAAACTATCTAACTTGTATAGCATAATTTTCACAGGTATAAAACTAAAAAAGTTTTCTTTAGCTACGTATAGGCCTACCTGTGAAATATTGCAATATAAGTTGAATCGTTTTTACTTACACCATCTGAAATGTATTAGAAATATCTGTGTTTTGTCTTAATCATAATTTTTATATCTTATACCATTCAAAATCTATCACCAAAAAAACTAGCTAAATTGACTCCAAATTGACTCCCATGTGATCTTGAAGTTTGATGGAATCAACCCAAATAAATTCAATGAAAATATAGCTGAACTAACTCAAACAAACAAGAAACTAAGCTAGTATAAAACAAGGGTTGCACAGCTAGTGATACACAATAATTCAGCCAGTATAACTTTCCTTGTATCTTTGCTTATTAATTATAGAAATATTCAATATTCATTCTCAAATCAATACTACCACACAAACGTCATGAAAATAGGGCACAAAAAGCACTCGGCTCAGAATATATCTACCTCATTAGTTCATCATAATGTTTGTAGACATCACAAAGATGCAGAATGCTCTAAATAAGTACTTTGCATGTGTCCCGCTACCCAACAGCCACCTGTACTAACACACGGACAGCACCGAGAATGCGTGCATTTGAAATACCTACGCTTGTATTTTAAATACTTTTCCAACATGTTTTGTACATGTATGAATATGAGACAGTAAGACAGTAAGACATTTACAACCATGAGCGTTACAACATGCCTTATACATTATTTATTTTTTATACATTATTTTATACATTAGAGTAAAATTCGCTTGGCTCTAAGCTCATTTATGGTGTGCGTTGGAAAATATTAATTAGTAGATGAAGTGGAAGTGATTATTTGGTAGAAGAGTTGGTTGCCAATTCACTTTTGTACCTAAATTAAATTAACATGATTAACATATTTCTACCATAAATAGTAAAAATATTATAATTATGCTGATTTGTAAAACAAGGTCTTGGTCAACTAAATTTAAATTTAATAAAATTATTGAAGTACATGAAAACATTATAAATACTTGGATTTAACAATAGATTTAGTTATAAGTCTGTATTGCTTGAGTAACCTTTGGTCTGAAGACAGGACAGATAATATGTAAAACTTGAAAGCATTTTTATTGAAAATGCAGCATCCAGACATCCAGGCAGACTACATACAAAGAATTAAAATTAAAATTGAAGTCACAAGAAAATGAGAGCAAATCAATCGATCAACTCACCCAATCGCACACAAACATTTCCCCCCCGCTCATCGCTGGCCCGTTACTCAACGTCGGCCATTGTTGAACCAGCGACACCGTCCCACACGCAACTAACCCGCACTCAGGCAATCAGCAAGCTATTTAAGCCAAACGCTGCTGTGTTGCTAGTAACCAATTAAGCCGACCCTTTGCTGATCTCCCGCCATTTACGATTGAATCAATTGAGAGAATCAAATTGAAACGCCATTTAGATAAAGCCGTGCTACACGAGGTAGTGAGAGGCGGGGCGGCTTGGGATGAGTACTACGTCGTGAAGCATGTTCTTCTAAAGCTTAGATTATATCAAACCAGTAATAATAAACTGGATGGTTAGAAAATTCTAATTACAAATAATTCTTTCAATAGATAATTTGTTGATAAGCAATTAATCATTTTGTTAAATGTATGCTCTACACTACACATTTTAAGATTGTGAAATATATTCAAAGAGTTGAAAATAATATTTGAAAAGGCATGGCATGAAAAAATAAAAAATGAATTTTTGGGACAATGTGTAATCTAAATCAATAACATCTATTTAATAAATTGATGCTCTAGAAGGCCTATGACAAGAGAAATAAAGAATTTCAGAAAAATATAGACACTTTCAAGCAATAAAAATGAAATTTAGATCTCTTGAGGTAGTTGGTAGCCTTTTCAAAATTAGCGGTAGGCCTACTGGAAGTCATTTGTTAACATTTGTGTGGATTGACTTTTTCCCACACCTATTTAATAATTCCAGGCCTCGTCATTATAAATCAATAACATTGCTAGAACAGAGTTAGGTTAATTGTACAGTCTAGACACAGCCCAAGAATGATTGCAAATTTCAAAAATTGAAAATAATAATTATCAACCAGTTAAAGGTTTGACAATTAATTGAGACCAATACAAATTTGGTGACATTCTTTTATTAAATAAATTCAAGCATAATTTATTGATATTAAAATATCTCAAGTTTTCACTGCACAAAGCAGTTGGAGGAAAGGTTTAGGCCAACGAAATTGGTGTTGTCAGATTATAAAAGTTCAACACTGAACAGTCTAGCTAGCTAGCAGAAAGACAATTTAAAAAATAAGTCTATAATGCTAAGTAAGCCTAGTATTCAGTAAGTGGCAGGTCACAGTGACCTTCAAAGGTCAACGTTTTTCATTTGAAATATTGCTTTGCATGCCAATCCAAGCCACTTAGCAGCATTTATCCAGTTACACGTACAACACATTACAAAAGTATGATCAATACGGGCGGTAACAAGTAAGCATTACCGGTACATCACGGATGTGTATGCCTTCATATTGGATCAAATCTAACAATAAGCCTTCCCAGAAATTAATTTGCAGCTAAAAGGTTTGGATCTTTGTTCATTCAATTTAATCTTATAAAACTGGTTCATGTTTTAACATACGTCGACAAACAATTCAACAAAGAAAGTCAGTTTAATACCGGTACCGGTAATTAAATATAAAAACATCAATTTTATAGATGTCAATCGAAAAGTACGCAGAGCAAATACGAAGTAAAATCGATTTTATAGGATGTGTATTTTGTACTGGGTCTAATTTGTTTTTAATGTGAAAATGTCATAAAAGCTACGCTATCCACAGTGTTATTTTATTTATCTGTTATTTACGTTATTATACCTAATTAACCAGTTTCGTTTCCTATCCTCCCCTAACACCACAAAACATAAAATGAAGCGGGATGTTCATAACGGGCGATCTTGAGATGGAATTGTATAGATCTAGGTGGCCGATTAATAATCCAAGCCTATCTAATGTACACTGCTGATGACAGCTATATTCTTCAGGACAGTATCTCCTAAACAGCGTGACGGTAAGTGTTGCGGAGACTGTACATGATGACGCAATGATCTACACAACTTGACTTGACTGTGAAATTAGCAGCTCGGGCCTAATGGTACTCGACAGTTGACTAATGGTGGATAAATCAAAGTAATTGATAAAGTAACCAGCCACCTTTTTCAGAAATAAACTAGCCTAACAGTAGGCATACGCCGTACAACGAATATCAACAATACCGAAGTTTAGGTATGATTTAATACATGAGAAAATTCAGAACTTTTTAATGATCAGTCATGTTCAGCATAGTATGAGAGATGCGGATAATTTAAATAGCAAGGCAACCTTTGCTCCCAGGAGATTGGACAATCATTTCTGCATCTACTTATTCCATAGCACGCGAGATTGAAGACAGTTTAAAGTATTTGGAAATTGAGCAAATTGGTGTATTCTTGAAAAATTAATTCACTACTCCACAATGATGGATCTAAAAATACATGTACAGGTACCTGAAACATCCATACTGTAGCTATCCTAGCTATGTCTATGTATACGTTTTATCCTGATGTTTGCTAAAGTTTGGTTCCTTTGAATTTCCATATTGGGTGTATGTTTTACAGTATTATGATCTTTATGAATTTCACAATCTGCACTGTGTCTACTTTAATAATTCACCTTAATAATTTTTTAATTAACGTGTTTATATTTTTAATAATGATATTTTCTACTGACCTGGTTTATACAAACAGTTTTATATATGTGATCAAACCGTGAATAAATGAATAAATATTACCGTAGTCGTCAATCGTAAGTATCACTGTATAATTAATAGTAGAGCGAGGGCCTATACCGGTTTAGGCCTACCGTCCCACTAAATATGCTTGATATAATCTAGCTTACACTGTTGAGACCAAAGACAAACCCACCAACACGACCATTTCCAGTGTTTTATAATCAACATTGTTGTGACCTTGTATTTTTAGTCTTGGGCCTGAATATTTATAAATTGTATTTATAGAGCTATTATACTTCCTCTTTTTTCAGATTGTCACAAAGTCTCATTTATGTGCAGACCTACTAATATAATTAATTGTGAAATTAATGTTTTCTCACAAGTATGTGGTAATTTTTGAAGGATCAGAATGGAGGGAGTGACACTTTGGGTGACATTGATGACAAAATGTCAACTCTTCTCTCTGTCCCAAAAAGCAACAGAATCTCATAAAACTAGAAACATTTTAAAAATTGACATGCCAATCTATGTAAGACTGCATGACTATTGATCTACTCACCATTTTGATGGGTGGAAAAGACTGTACTGGTATCGACTTGGAGGATGATACAGTGTTTTCTTCTCTAAGACGTTTTCTCTTCATTGAATGGCCATTGGTTTTTAGAGACTTGGTGTGCGACTGTGGTGGACATGCTGTGTGACAAATTGATGGGATGAATACATAAAAATAGTAGATAAATATATTATAGAATATAGTCAGTTTTGTGGAAATACACAAAAATATTTAATTAGATGAAACATTTCAATGTACCTTGAACTTACATTTTCTTCAGCAAAAACAGTAAAAACAAAAACAAACTTATGATTTGTTTTTAATATTAATTTCCCTAATAGATGGTGTACATCAGGGCTTCCTAACTGGCGGCCTGCAGGCCCTTTTCAAATGGCCCGTGGTATGATCTCATGAACCACCGTAAAATCACTGTAATTTAGTACAACATTCTGGGTACTGGTAGTTAAATTGAGAATATATTTTGCAAGGGTTAAACTGTTGTCTAAAGCCACTGCCACTCTTATTTTTATTTATTCATTTCTTGGGGTTATTACATAAAAGCTTGAAGCGATAGGTTGAGCATAAGGTACTTTGTTATCCTTGAACGCACCGATTTGGCAACGTTGTGCACTTCCTTGCTATCGCAGTATCAGTTATGAAGCCCTAAATGACGACATAAGGACAAAAAGTTGTGCTGTGGAGTAGGGGCCAATGTAGGCCTACTGACAATATATTTAGCTAATATTAATGTGATAGAATGAAGTCTTGGCTAGATTGTTGGCTAGGGCTATGGCTTGGGCATGGCCTAGGCCTGTGTGAATAACCTATATAATAATAATAATAATAATAATAATAATAATAATAACTGGCCTAGGCAAAAAGGTTCCTCCAAAGGTAAGGTTAGTCTCAGGAGTTACAGCAGATGCCAGTTTAGGAGCTTCGAATGCAGATTAGCCTTACATACCGCCGTGACAGAAAATATACGCTACATCTTATATGTAACAATATACACATCTGTTTCAGCAGAATAATGAATAAAAAAGGTAACATGCATGTTGCTAGCAGTGCCTGGAGTCCTTGACATTGGAAGGGTGCTCATGACTGATGAAAACATCAAGAACCAGATTGCGTCTGGCTAAATCGAAAGCTAAATAAGCCTATTGGATTACGAAATCCGACTCACCTTATAAAAAAAAAGTCAGAATGAATTGGTACTCCACAATTTCGTAAAAACTGATCAAATTATAACTAAAATCACAATGAATCACATGCCACGACGAAGGCAATCGTTCGGCAGGTTGTGTTTGACAGTTGCTTGTCAGTTGTCAGAACTCAGCTAATTTACCGACTGATCCAGCGAAATTATCATTGTTGGCCGCGCTGATTTGAATTCACATAACAAAGTTGCAAGATTGGGTAAAGATCAATACAAACTACTGAATATTTACAAAACAAAATTGACAGAAAAAAAATAATTTTGAATGAAAATTCAATTTAGTTTAAATTGTATACTATATGTTCCACAGACACTATGATGCAATTGCAATATTATTCAACGCGCACCCAAGCGACAAACCAAACAAGCAGCGGGGACAGGGAAACCAGTTCCGAAATTAAGATCTAGATCGAGGGTCGAGGGGATGCTGACGTCACACATCGTATGTTCCGCAGTGACGTCACTATTACAAATTCTATCACACTACGTCACGAATATACTGGGACATTAATATCAGTATTTTATACACATAGGATTGCTTTCACAATAAAAAATGATATTATACACAAACCAAACACCTTGACAGGTTAATTAGTACAAAGTTAGAGCACGGTTAAAGTAAACACATAAGGAACAATACCCCATTAAAATGTAATGCTCTATAAATATTTACTTACGTGATTCCGTAATGACTTGAATGTTTCTCTCGCCTTCAGGTAGAAACATTTTGGTATACTCTTGAATTAAATTATCTCCGTTTTCTTGAAACCCATTCAGAATATTCGTATCTTCCGGAATAACTCTCAAACCATCTAAAGCAGCCATATCCTATGCACTTTTCTTTCACCTTTCACTTCCAAAAATACAACATCGACTGATGATCTAAAGTTAGTAACCAGGAAAACGCAACTCAACACGACCTTGATAGCCTGCAACACGCTTATGCCAGCTGGCTCCACGAATGCAAAAGAGGGTGTGCCGTTACTTGTATTTATTCTCTTCCCCTACGCCGTACACACGGGAAAAGTACTACGTTTATAATGACACGTCACTTGTAAAAATTGAGGTTGTCGATATAAATATGTAAACACGTGCCTCTTAAGATAATTCTCTAAACACGCCCCATCACATGATTGATTGCATTAGTTAACTTATTAAAACATCATCCACATCATATAATATGTGTCATCAAAGTAAAATCCTCGTCATTCCGATAGTGGTATGATAAGGGCAAAAGTACAAATTCAAAGAGTGCACTAAAAATAATAATAATAATAATAATAATAATAATAATAATAATAATAATAATATCGTTTATTGTCATATTTTGAGAACCCTTAATACAGTGTGTATGGATATATATACGGTACATGATGTTGGATTGTGCAGACATTTTTGTTTTCAGTTGATTATGGTATCAACTGAAAATATATAAAAAGTATAAATAATAATTACATTGTAGAGTAATATTTTCTAGGAATAAGCTAAGATAAGATAAACTCAATGATGTAAGTTAGGAACATAGATAATTATGTAATGAGGTTTGAGTGTTGTTTTCATTAGCAACATCACACAAGAACAAATTTGTTTATAATTTTAACTTATAAACTTTAAACTAAATTGAAAAATAAATAAATATAAAAATATATATGATAATAACATTAATGAAGATAAGAAAAAAAATATATTTTAAGGTAAAATATGTGTTAAATATTGTGAATAATACTCATTGAAGCCATTGAGAACAATACTCTTCATTACTCGAACATGTGAGCCTTACATGGCGTGTGAGTTTATTCCATGTTTTATGGATGGTGGAGTTTCAATTACATACTGGTGATAATTATTGTTTTGTTTCTAAATTGGTCTCTAAATTTATTTTTGGTAATTAGCTGATTCTGAGAGTCGTTTGGGTTATAGCGCATGATATCGTCCTCTAAGAATTCCTCTATTGAGTAGTAAGCTTTATTAATTAGAAATGCTTCTAGTTGAATTTTGAATTTTGTGATAGAAGTTATGTTTTTTAATGTTTCTGGTTATTTGTTATACAGTTTTATTTTAATGAAATCAGAGTTATTCTGGGTACGTTGGGTATTGCATCTATTGATAAGTATGTGTTCTTTATTTCTAGTACGGTATCATGAGAGTGAATCTCATCGTTCCTTTGCATGGTTGACAAATTATTTTTTACGTACAATAATGTTTGAAATATATATATATACTATGCAATGTACGTTACATTTTACGTCACAATTCGTTATAAATATGCTAATCAATAAATAGCGTATTCAACTTTTGTCGGTACCATGATATTGTTATTGAGAAATTAGTAGAAAAATTAATATAATTAAATTTATTTTATCATACAGATACTGGTTGCAACCTTTTGCTTTTTTTGGAGAAAATTGTACTCTAGACAACAGTGGCAAGTAGGGACCTAAAATTATTTTGTTATTCAAATCATTTAAATTATGTCCCAGTAAATTTTAAACAATTATGCCAAGTACTCATAGCAAATTAATGAAATAATAGGCCTGTTTGTTTGTGTTGCACCACCTGAACTAAAGTGTAGCTGGTGTAAAAAGGAAGTACGTCATATTACGGGTTTTGTGCAGGAAATGATACCGAAATGTTGATGTACAAACAAACACGAAATTGACGATTTTTTGGTTCCTAGACGCGAATTTTGAAATGGAAGCAGACCCGTTGATGGAGAAAGAGATTTTAAATATCATGGAATGTGATTAATGAATAGTAAATATTTAATAATGACAACCCTTATTCGATTATATATTTTTTCATTCTCATTAACACGAATTTAAGCGTCAACAACTAGTAAGCCAGCAAAGCGTCCGCCTACAACTTGATTTTGGCGCCTGCCATCTTGCACTGAACTAAGCACACCAGCTCCGTAGCTGGTGTAGAACTACCTGAACTAGTGCAAGTGAACCGGGACAAACAAACAAGAAAGTGCAGCTTGGTGCAGAACCACGGTTACAAACAAACACGATTGTGCAAGAACTGAAGAACCAGTTCAGTTAGTGCAGGACAAAAAACAGGCTTAGTGTTGCAAATTCTTCTCATTTTCATTTGAATACTGTTTAGAAGGTGCTTACCTTCTATCAGGTTTAGTGTGTATAGGAAAATAGCCTGAGGCTTGTCGCACTGAAAATTTGTCGATTTGTTGGAATTTCACTTTTTAAAATTATTTATTGATTTTATATACAGTTTTTGTGCTACTGAAGAAATAATGTAAATTAATTCTCTGGTAGGCCTATATTTTATATTAAACTTTTATTGAGCTAGTGTCGAATCGAATCGCTTGAGAACGGATGCATTGTCATTTTATCCGAGTAAATTTGCTCAAAATCTTTTTTCAACGTATTTTGGAATGGAGAAGTAAATAAAATCTATCCTACTGTATAGATTTACACATTTTTTTGTGTGTATTTTATGAACTAGATAATACATAAAGTTATGCATTATTATCAGTAGGTATCTTGAAAATAGCATGTAGGCCCCTATAGAATATTGTTGAATAGAAATCATTTTGATTGAAAAAATGTGTGAGATGAATCAATTTGTCATTCCTACCCAATTAACATCAATGCATAACTTCATCAAATGCACTTCCAATACACACTCTGATTTTATAAAAAAACCTCATGTTTTTTTCCGTGGGCCCTTAAAAAAACGATAAGAGTTTTCACTGTACTTACTTATCTAGGATCTAACGAGGACCAGAGAGAAAACACGTAAGTAAAATAGTTCAAGTACGTGACACAGCTACAAACATTCTACAGCATTTTACCAATTCAACATTCAAGATCACCAAAAATATACTACTCACTAATAAATTTCTAAAAGCAGTAAGAATATAGTAGATCCAACTCGATCATCCAAGTTGCCTTTGAAAACTATCTACGCTGGCGCAGACGTTTTCTCTCAAACTAGATCATCACGCTAGGGTTGACATCAAGAAAGAAAAACACCAGTTCTCAATACGAATAAGTATGTATTATTTATTGTGTATTGTAATTTCAACAAATCCAAAAAGTCATGTAGGATCAATAAAGTATTTGAAAAAACACATACAATATTATATACTGAAAATTTCAACATCTTAAAATTGCTTAATAGTGAATAAATAAGCAAATTACATTCCTAAGATTACGTGTTTCTCGCTAGCAAGAGAGGAATAAAAAACATTACATCATTTGAGCAGTATATTATGCATGATCACAAGTAAATCTTGTCATTTTCCAACTAACAATTTACAAACTGAGTGAGGAATCGAGTTTCATCTAAACAAGAAATCATTTATAAATACTCCCACTATCACAGATTTTCACACCAACGTGTGCGAACGCTCATATTTCATAATGTACTATCAAAGTATATATGTTTTTATTTCCATAATATTCTGCGTTTCAAATAGTTGTACATTACGATGAAGTAGTATATATATATATATATATATATTATGTATATATAGCAGCATAGGTAAAAGTACTCCAGAAAACGTCCATCAATTTTGTCGAAAATAACAGGCTCCCAGGTAAGAAAGAACGTTGAATAATATCCCTATAATATTCAGTTAAACTTTGGAGCATGCCGAGTCAATAAAATAATGCTATAAAAAAATATATGGCTACTCTATGTTAGGTCGTGAACAGTGAGAATATTCCTAATCGCAATATCTCTTCACCTGACTTCACTGAATATTATTATATGGCTAACATACGGTAGTAGAGAATAAATAAGGTATGTTTCCGATGGGCCTATATAAACGTCGCGGTATTCCACACTGTTAGAGCTTGGCTTACGCATATTATCATCACGATGTGTAGTCCCCTACGTTGAAGCACGGAAAAAGTGGGGACGATATCTGCTCAGAAAATGCTTCCAGAATAAAACAAGTAGGTATGTGCACAATACTACAAATATACCAAAATAAATGAACATATAAAAATGAGATATTGTTACAAAAAAATGATGAGAACAAATTACCATGGAAAGCGTTTGATTTATAAATGTTGTTCGAAATTAATCTTGTTCCAGTAAAGTTCCTTAAATAGCAACATATCGAGATTTGAGTTGGAGGAGTATCAGCGGTAGAATCGACTTCGGGAGAAATTGGTTGGCAACCGTAGGCCTAAAATTGTAAAGATTACTAGAACAATCCCAAATATTCACAGTTTTCCATACGTTACTAAAGCGGACATTACCTACGACCGCACGTACAAAGTATTCGTTCGTACTCAACTTCGACAACGACCGACAACTTCAAAACATAAAATATATTCTCTGTCAACACACCTCTTTCGAAATCTTCGCCAGTAAGTCTGCGTAATTGCCGAGAAGAGTTGCTTGAATGTGCAATAAAACCAGTCATACGAAATTATTAAATAATTATTTACAAGTTCAAGGCCCATTAGGAGAATGAAAATTTCTACCGCAACCCGAGCTTCATGCCGTCTGATATGACGACTGAAAATATATTTGTTTGCAATAATTGTTCTGCAATAATGCCTACAAGTACGTTACTTGGGCCAGTCTGATCTGGATGATGAATTTAACCCCTAAAACAGTTATTACAATCCAATACTTGTAGGGTTTCGTACGCGCATAGAACCTACGCAGGCGTAGACGGCGTTTTCCCGAAAGATTCACGTTCAGAAGGTTAGCTTGGCGTCGCACGCGTCTACCAGGCGCTCGGCATTCTTTACCGCGTGGAGAAGGCTGTGGCGTGAACAAAGGTGCTAAGGAGAAGAGAATTCAACAACGGACAATTAACAGCTGAATACGTCGTACTGATCGATCGGGGACAAGGCGCTGTGTGGTTCACCAAGCGGGTTGGTTGGCAAACGTGATTGTCTAGACTATTAGGTTGGCTTGCGTTAGTGCCTCGTGCAGCGCCTGTTGCTGTTCGGTCGACAGCTGACTGATGCACGCTTGGAACATTTCAGTGTTGCCCTGGAAACAAAGAACATCCTCTTAGTACCAAGCTCTAACGCGTACGTAATTGACAAGAATTGTGGCGAGAAATTTCAATTCAAGGCGTTTTAAGAGTACAAATAAATAACGATACCAACATAAAACGACCGGTATTAGCTTGACACAATGTAGGTATTCTTTTTTAGCTACCTAATTTAGTGTTTGATCAATAAAAATAAAAAACAATGTAAACAAACATAATATTTTAAATTTACAGTACACACGATATTAATAAGTAATATTCGAATGGCTCACATTTACGCACAATGTGAGAAGGTTTTAATGTTGAAATGACTTGCACTTATTGACTATAGGCCTACTGGAGTGCTCTAATGTCTCCACTGTTCCCAATTAGGCCTATACTCGAATTTGCTACAGGAAAAAAACGCACTTTGTTCGTTTTCGTTTTCCTTTCGTTTTCCAAATGATAGTGTCGATAATTTTTAATTTGTTCCTGCAAATAGATTGGTAGTGCAAGGGTCTTCATGCTAGGGAATTTACACATCAGCTACAAGTTATCATCTTTATAGAAAAGATTAGACAGTAGGAATGCACCGCTGTACGGCGAGGACGTGAGCATTACCTGGATCATTCGTATGAGATTGACCATCCGCTTGGCCACCTCGTGGTCGGCGTTGATGGCGTCTCGGTGGAACGCCTCCGCCATGATCATGATGAGGCGAGGCAGGTTGGCGTGGTTCGCGCCTAGCACGATGGGGTTGTTCGCCTCGATCAGGTCGCACAGGTAGCCGTAAACGTGCGGCGACTCGTCGTCGTCCTCCCACACCGGTAGCCACGACAACCTGACGGCACGACATTGGTCAACAATCGCATCCAATCGCAGGCGAAACATTTACTATCAAGACGCGGTCACGTTACGGCATAGCAATACTGAAAACTTCATGCACCCCTCCGTTCCCTCTCCCATGTCTGTGAATAGTGGAGCGTTCTGAACGCAGCACGAGCCAATCACTATTCGACACGGTTGTCTATAGCGGTCGGAAATACCACTGCAGGTGAGGAGTGGAGAAGGGAGTGGAAATAAAGTGGAGGGCCAACAGTTTCATTCAAATATTGCGTGAAAAGCCTCGAGTAAATCTATCGTCTTTGATTCAGCCCAAGAAGAAACTGTGAAATCCCTCAGAACGAAAATTCTGATTTCCATTTGACTACGGTATTTGTTTACTATTTTTCATAAATAAGATACGAAATATAAGATATTGCTATACGCCTGTAATTAAATTGATTTTCATTTGAAAGTATAATTTTTGTTATTTTATATTAGGTTCAATGCCGCTCTGGAATTATGACTAGGATCTAGGATCTATCTATGACTATGATCTATATCTAGGATCTATCTATGACTATGATCTATATCTAGGATCTATCTATGACTATGATCTATGACTATGATCTATCGAACAAGGCCTTGCGTTGAAAGCTGTTTAGGTTGAACGACTAGGTTAGGTTGGACGACTAAAGGAAGCAACACAAGAGAAATGGTGGACAGAGGTTTCACCGTAGATACATACCAGTGTGGAAGCATCTCTGTGAGGTTTATTGCTGAACTGTTGTATTTGAGAATCTTGGTGACCGCTGATATCGCGTTCTCTGTCGGGTTGACGTTCTCGATGATTCGGGCGTCGGGTGCCGTGATGACCTTGACAAGCTGTGGCATCGCCTCGGCGCAGTAACCTGAAACACCCGTCAGGTTGGTAACAGGCTCGTTTGAACGGGCAGTCGGTATCTGTACGTCGAGTTGGCCGCACTTCAATTCAAGCAGGAATATTGTCAAGAGGGGAAAAAAGTCATTTAGGGCTCAACGCTGATCATAATTTCTCAAAATCTTTGATCTTACTCAGACTCAATCGAAAATTCGTGTTCCTAGAGTGAAATTCCGAGTCTCGGTTCTCAAACTATTTCGTGCGAGCAAGGGAGATCTTTCCCAGAACACTTTTGAATAATTGATTATTCAACATGTCGGTATCAAAAAATGCAGTGTCCAAAATTTCGAATCGAGATCGCTCGCTCGAATCGAATTTGTCCTCAAATTGGTTGAGTCTCGCTCGAAAATAAGCCAAACTCCCTCGGATTTCAAACACTCCGCCTGCACAGACCCCAAAAATGGGCGTGCAACCAAACCACGACGCCAGACACAACGTCCGGCCACATACCGGCAAACGCGTCCCCGCCAAACTGTCCGAGCACGCCCCAGCCGTAGACGGCAGCCTGCCTGACCTCGGCCGCCTTGTCGTTGATGTAGAGCAGCATGGGCGCGAGGAAGTACTGCTGGTACTTGGCGCACTCGGGACCTCCGTACTCGATCGTGTCGTCGAACACGCACAGCGCCCACTGGTGGTCGGACCACGGCATCTCGGGGGCCTGCAAACAAGACGTGCTCGTTTAGGGCCAGTTGTATCAATCTCAGTCAGGTACCAATCCGCTAACTATTAGTTAAAGAGTCATTGGGAGTCGATTTAGCGGAATATCAGTGTTTTAGTGATAACTTTTGAAGGGTATAAGATATCGAAATTCTGAAAACAAGGAAACAGATATTTTCAATACCTTCCATATGGTGTAATAGGGTCATTCCATGTCAAATCAAAACAGCCGAGTACAAAAATAACCTCACTGTCACCGATTTCAACAAAATTTGGTAAGGCTCTTGGGTTCTTGATAGTTGGGCTTCAATTTCATTTGAAAATAATCTCCCATATTTTCCCCCAAATTTATAAGCTCAGAAGTAAGAATATCAATTAATGCAAGCCAAACGGGTAAAAACTGAAACGTCTAGACCCACGTTACATGTGATGACTGGTCACTTCGAAGAACGTCAAAAAATCAGGAATCGCACGACGGTACTCACGAGACATTTAACAAAGTGTCCGACGATCTGGTCGAAGTACGGGAAGAAGTTGGCCTTGTACGCGATGAACAGCGAGTGTATGATGTCCGCCACTTTGCTGTAAATATAAACGTCTTCGTTGTCTTCGTCCACCAGTTGCTCCTCGACCATCTGAAACGAAACAAACGGTTGTCAAAACGAAACCAACAGATATCGAAACGCAACAAAACAAAACAGTTGCCAAAGCACACGAGATAGAAGTAGATAAGAAAACAAACGTGGAAGCAAAACAAATGTATGTCAAAACAAAGACGAATGGAACACATGAAGATCGAACAAGAGTGATTGCCATTTGAACTACAATTCGCATTGCAGCACACAAAACCGATTCCTGCAGTTCTGGAAAGCTCGAGCTAACGACAAACTTTCATTTCGTACCTTCCGATCATTGGCCACAGCTGGAGTTTACGGGAATCTGCTTGGACGTAGGCAAAAATTGGTTAATAACTAAACATAGCCGTTATTAGTATAGCCTCAAATGTAAATATTCAGTTTGCTACACAGAAAAAGCTATCAAGCAAGTTAAAGATCAAATGTCAATGCAGACCACATAACCTCAAGAACCGAGTAGGCCAACGTTAATCATTGCTTACCAATTCAATTCCAGAGTATTTTCATTTTTATTGCAACTTGGGGCTACTATTGATTACAGTTTGCTACGTCTCCATCGACAGCGACTTTTACTAGGGAGCAGATCTACTATTCTCATTTATTATTCAAATTATGATTATTTTTTGCTAAAGAGCCCCGAACTCACCTCGTCATAGTCCTCGTCTCTCCTCTTCTCCTGCCTCGTGACGGCCCGCGTGAAATGTTCCGTCATGATCTTGTCGAGGATGCGGATGAGTTCTGCCATCGACTCCTCTGTCAAGCAGCCGTTGCCCAGCGTTTCTATGCACTGAAACACGTTATGACATTGTCAACGGGAGAAACTCGAAACGGTCACCTTGGTTGACTGGTCACTGATTGTGAGCAGCGATTGAAAGTGGTAGCTGGGAATCGGACTACACAGTAGAATATCGGCTGCTATTATTATTAGCTGTTGCACGCTCGTCGTAAACATTACAGGGGTTCTTACGCCAATATACGATCTGGATAACGTGCATTGCCTTGAATATATGTACCGGTACGTCTTCTGTAGAATCGATTCCTACCACGACGACTTTGTATGTACAGTGTTTCGACAGTGGTGTTTTTCGTTTAGACGAGCACAAATCGAGCTATCGATTTACCACGTATAAAAAATCAACGATTTTGCTATTTAATCAAACTCTATCGAGCGTGAGAGGGAGAAATTCTTACCTTGGCCATCGAGAACATGTGTTCTATTAATACGTCGTTCTCGGGCTCCGTGTCGATGGCCTTCAGGAGCTCCGGACAGATGAAGCTCCACATGCCTTGCAAGTATTGGGGACCTGGACAAACACAGTTGCCGTTATTCTCACATGACCTCCGCACCAATGAACGTGACCGCGATTAGCTCGACGCTTGAAACGTGCATCTCTTGTCAAGTTCCCGCCGGGGGATTTCAGACGTAATTCATCACAAATTGTTAGCAGTGTAAAATAAGAAATTGATATAGGCATACTGTCGCCAAAAGATGCGAACATAATTTTTTTCCAAAATATTGAATACACATAACACAAATAGCATAATGACACAAATTGCAATATAAATTGATTTGTATAATGATAACTGTATAAATAATAAGTCTAATATTACACCAACTCCATGGAAAGGTTGAAGGTTTCAAGACTACAGGACAAATCGGATATTTTGCCAACTATTTTCATCTCAACACAGTTTGTATATAATTAGGTCTACACCACGTAAACCTAATGCGAATGTTTGTCATGACTCATGAATCAACATCATTTTAAAGGAAACTTTGAATGTACGTAAGTTTGTCAACAGCACATTCAATCTATATATATTGGGTTTAACGACACACTGTTATGATAACTGAGATCTAATGGCGTCGGATGGATGATTAATGAGATGATAGGATGATGGTTCTTTGGGTAATGAGAAGGATAGTGAGAAGGAAGCGGTCATGGCCGGCTTATTGTAGGAACCATCCCGGCATTAGCCTAGACTACAGAGGGAAACCACGAAAAACCTCTGTAAAGATGGTCGGCGGCGGGGATCGAACTTGGTTCGGAATTCCCCTCGCCTCCCGGATCACATGAAGCGAGCGCGTTAACCACTGAGCTGCAGCACATTCAATCAAATGGTTTACTCGATAACATATTGTATTCTACTCGTGACTAGCTCCGCCCCGATAAAGTGTGAACTCGAGTAGGTACGACAGACAACGATGCTGCGTCGCTCACCCTTGATCTTGCCGCAGTCGAGCAGGTACGGCAGGCTCTCCGCTGCTGCCGTTCGCACGCCGTCGTGGAAGTAGAACTTGAGCATGGGCACCATCAGCTTGACCACCTCCTCTGCGTAGTCGGCAAAGCCCTCCTTGAGCTCGCGCGCGTAGCACACCAGCATCTCGCACGCTGACGCCTTGTCCTCCAGGCCTGCAGACACGACAACAACGTTACAAAACGCTCAAGCGTCGCGGGGCAAACAATAATAAATGCGGGAAACATCAACGGTTATACATTGGGGTGGGTAAAGGCCCGTTTCATGGATCGCGGCAGGCGGCTGGCTTTTTTAGCAACCAGAAAGCCGTGAATTCCGCCGCTTGAACCTGTGGCTCGCTGCCGCGAGAGATGGAATAATTATAACTCTGGAAATATAACGCCCCGGTTTAATTCCCTCACACATACAAGAAATAAGGTCATGTGGAAATATAGCATCTAAATTAGTACATTTCAAATATTCATTATTATTGTATTTGCGTGCCACATAATACGATGCTGAGAATCACTTCTACGCCTGAATTGAACTCGAATTATATATTTAAATGAATGAAATCTCGAACTGGATGAGAAAAAACGCGAGTTTGTGAACAGTGCAGGTGGCAGGCGATATTTTCAAACGCCACCGCCTGCCGCGAGCCATGAAAAAGGGCCTTAAGGTTATCGATACTGCAGAACCTTTATGATGAGTTTCTCCTTCCTATATATTCATTACCTCTATACGTTTCATTTTTTAATCCCATCCATATGCTCCCCATGTTGATGATTTCTTTAGTAAGTTCTTCACTCTATCAATTTTTTTTATATTCCCTTCAAAATCGTAGGTTCCACTGTAATATGAATTCGATAATCGATATACAAATTAATTATGATAATCGATATCAGTTTCGTTATCTATATTATCGCTACAGATTTTTTCAATAGGGAACTTATATAGGGAATAGGGAAAGACAGAACACTTCACTTTATAGTGTTCAATGTAAAATGATGTCAGTTGAATGATTTGATGGCGGGACTTTATAAATACCATAAAATGATAATGTCAACATTATCGTAGGCTACATGATATGTTGAAACTAAGAATTATTGATATCAAAATGTAACAAACAAAACAATTTGTGTCGCTACCGCCAGCAAAACGCACCTGACGTCCGGATGCCGAAGTTCTGCTGTTCGCCGAGATTGACAAACTGCCAGTCGACGTCGTTCTCGATCTCCTCGAGGTCCTCGTTGTCGACGAGCGCCACCTCGGGCTTCATCGATGCCGCCTTCATGACGGGCCCCATCACCAGCGGCAAGTACTGCTCAAACTGCTTGCCTACAACCGCACAAACACTCTCATTCACGTACACGTTCTGAATTCTGATCAAACTGCTTGCCTAGAACCGCACAAACACTCTCATTCACACACACACACATATATATCTATATATATATCTATATATATATATATCTATATCTATATCTATATCTATATCTTCAATGAATAAAGTCTTGTCGTATACACATAAGATTGCTTGGAAAACACAGAATAAAAATTAATTAATTAAAATATAAAAAATAACCGTAATAAAATATTTGAAAGAGTAATAAAATAACAACAGAATGAGAAACAAAACATAAGTTAATTGAATCTAGGAATAGTTGTAATAAAAAATGGAAAAATAATAATGATAACTTGAAAAAAAAGTGAATAAATAGAGCTAACAAAAAGGAAAAAAGTGAATGAATACGGCTAATACTAGCAATGGTTTCGTTACAGTATCGTTACGTCACATTTTTTTGGCAGAAAAGGACAAGATGAAAATACGAAGAATCGTGGCTTGTTTTTTAAATAAATAACTGGGTAACCTATAAACTGTCTATAATCAAGGTCATTTTGGCAGGTAGGTACACCTAGTTCTTAATTTGTTCACCGTATACATAACCAACATCTACCATTGGATTTAACAAAGTACTCAATTAAATAAGATTTATTGGCATCAGTGAATGATGAATGAGATGATAGGAAGGTGAGATGTCATTTCATTAGATATTTTGGATGGTGAGAAGAAATTTGAGACAAAGCACACTTGAGAAAATCAGAAGAGAAATCCGAATTTGATAGAAAATTAAAATTAAATTGTGAACTGGCTATACAGGCAACCATAAACGGAAGTCTCCGATGCTAGAAATATACTGCCAGATGGTATAATGTACAATGAAGGTTATTTATTACTACTAGAGAATTACCTTCAATCTAATTGAAGAAGGTTGAGAGCCATATGACAAGGAATGAACGATTGTTTGTTCGTACACAAGTCGCTGAATATCGGGCCGTCAGTAGCAGAAAGACCACTTACCCAAGATCTTGCAAATACGCGCCCACGCAGATATGAGGTACGAGGTTTGTGGATCGTCGTCGGGCATTTCCCCATCCGTTTGCGTCTTCAACAACATGTCCATCACTTCGCTCGCGTCACGCATAAACTGGAACGAGACAAATCATCACTTTTTGTTATTTCATTTTGAAAAACATGACAAACAATATATACAGTATTCAAAAAGCATCACAAGAAACCTCATACGTGGCGTGAGACAGTGAGTTAACTAAGAGACGGGGACGTGAGAATCACAGACACATGAATACATTCATGTTTTGAAGTACACAAATTTATAAAAAATTAAATGTTTTATAATCTATGACAGAATGAAGTATTCAGTGTAACTAGAAAATGGAAGATAGAAGTGCAGAGGAAAGAATAATAATGATGAGACAGTATGCCATAAGTAAACAAGGTCAATATGATGTTGAATAACAACAAACCATTAATGTAATCAAAATAAAAAATAGAGAGTAGGTACCGAAACAAGTGATTACTGCACCTACACTGATGAATATTATGAGATGCAGCTATTATTAATAACGCAACTGTAAAGAACATCTAACGAACTGGTATATTCATGTATGTGAGGTGAAATAGTAGCTACACACTTGATGTGTCGATACTTTAGATAGTTCACAGCCTATATTCTAGCACCTAGTTTTAATCTACGTACATGTATAGTACGCACAAGGTTTATAGATGCAGCCATTATCAACGCAACTGTAAAGAACATCTAACGAACTGGTATATTCATGTATGTGAGGTGAAATAGTAGCTACACACTAGATGTGTCAATACTTTAGATAGTTCACAGCCTATATTCTAGCACCTAGTTTTAATCTACGTACATGTATAGTACGCACAAGGTTTATAGGTGCAGTTATTATTATCAACGCAACTGTAAAGAACATCTAACGAACTGGTGTATTCATGTATGTGAGGTGAAATAGTAGCTACACACTAGATGTGTCAATACTTTAGATAGTTCACAGCCTATATTCTAGCACCTAGTTTTAATCTACGTACATGTATAGTACGCACAAGGTTTATAGGTGCAGTTATTATTATCAACGCAACTGTAAAGAACATCTAACGAACTGGTATATTCATGTATGTGAGGTGAAATAGTAGCTACACACTAGATGTGTCAATACTTTAGATAGTTCACAGTCTATATTCTAGCACCTAGTTTTAATCTACGTACATGTATAGTACGCACAAGGTTTATAGGTGCAGTTATTATTATCAACGCAACTGTAAAGAACATCTAACGAACTGGTATATTCATGTATGTGAGGTGAAATAGTAGCTACACACTAGATGTGTCAATACTTTAGATAGTTCACAGTCTATATTCTAGCACCTAGTTTTAATCTACGTACATGTATAGTACGCACAAGGTTTATAGGTGCAGTTATTATTATCAACGCAACTGTAAAGAACATCTAACGAACTGGTATATTCATGTATGTGAGGTGAAATAGTAGCTACACACTAGATGTGTCAATACTTTAGATAGTTCACAGCCTATATTCTAGCACCTAGTTTTAATCTACGTACATGTATAGTACGCACAAGGTTTATAGGTGCAGTTATTATTATCAACGCAACTGTACAGAACATCTAACGTACTGGTATATTCATGTATGTGTGGTGAAATAGTAGAGTACACACTAGATGTGTCAATACTTTAGATAGTTCACAGCCTATATTCTAGCACCTAGTTTTAATCTACGTACATGTATAGTACGCACAAGGTTTATAGGTGCAGTTATTATTATCAACGCAACTGTAAAGAACATCTAACGAACTGGTGTATTCATGTATGTGAAGTGAAATAGTAGCTACACACTAGATGTGTCAATACTTTAGATAGTTCACAGCCTATATTCTAGCACCTAGTTTTAATCTACGTACATGTACACTGGATGTGTCACTAGCTGCCATTAGCTGCTAAGAGTACGGTAATCACATTGGCTGTTTCTTCCTAAATTCAATTCAATATATACTGTTGTCATCTTGAAAACGAATACCGGTTCCAAATTACTCTCTCTTATCCAACTTGAATATATCTACATTGTTCTAAAATATCTTCATTAAGAGTATATCATTTTTAGGAATTTTTTTTTTATATACCATAGGGCCTACTATTACTTTATGTAGTAACCTTGTATAAACAAAACCGTTTCAACATGTATAACAGAATAGAGAAAAATTGGAAAGAATTACTGATAAATTACCCGTAATTCTTGTGAATAGCAATGGAACTTCCTCCTGCTCCTAAAGTTGAGTCATCGTTCCCGGATCCATCGTTTTCCTGCATTCATCATTCATTTTTTCTCACCACTCTCCCATATAATGTATGATAAATTTTCCTAGATGGATGGTTTGCCTGCATGACGGTTTCATTTTTTCGTGGTCTTTTGAGAAACGATGGATAGAGGTTTCACTGTACTCACAACATCGGCTGTGAATGCGTGTATTTACCTTCTCTGCGCCGACCGCCAGCCCGATGAGGCTGACGCACTCGATGGCCTTGCCGCGCAGCAGCTTCAGGTCGTCCGTGTTGGCGTTCTGGATAATGTACTTGAGGCACGGCATGAGGCGGTCGTAGTACGCGACGAACTGCTCCTCGGACGTGTCCGCGACCGACGCTATGGTCGTCACCACCTGTTCCAGCACCAACTTGTTGCCCTGCTCCACAAGCTGCCGCAAAACACAGAAAACCTGTCAATCTACGTCCTAGCCTCGGTTGGCTTGTCGCTTTCACAACGATCCTACATTTATTCATTTATACTAGATTTAACAATGGAATATACATTATTGGAAAGTGGGGCTCGATTTAAAGTAGTGATGCCTTCGGGTAACAAATTAGGAACCGGGTACCCGCCGAAATTACCCGGGTAATTTACACAAAAAATACAAAAAAAATACACACTTAATGTCTCGCAACACGTCTTGACTGAACTTTATATTAGACAAAAACTAAAGATTGGAAAACTTATAAAATATATTCACAAATCAATAGTTTAATAATACGGTACCGGTATCGATAAAAAGAATCGCTCAATTTGATATATATGACACTAAACACACGTCGCTATGCTCACTCCAACAATAACACCACTCAAGTCCATACAAACTACAAAACAAGCAAATACACTAGGACCTATTCAAGCTGAAAAACAACAGCGAAGTGAGAAGAAATACTTGACAAAACCCTCAAATCGTAGAGGTAGGTAATGGGTTGACTATATAATGCTTCTCAGTTCTCGGTAAAGAATAGCATTTGGCATGGCAACTAAAGAGCGGGTGTCAGGAGAGGAATTCAGTACACTGCACGTGTGACCACAGATAACGGTAGGTGGTGCGACTAGATTTGACGAGCGCATTATGACAAGTTGAGGGAGGTCTGGGAAGGTAGGTGAACAAACTTATGTAGAATCTCGGTCGCTTGAGTGATTTATAAAAGTTATTTTCTATATTATAGGTACGGTTAGCAAAATTACCCGGAACCTAGACGGGTACCCGGGTAACAGAATATTACCCGGGTAATGCATTACCCGTACCCGAAGGCATCACTAATAATTATATATTTTTGTGATGGACGATATGAAAGATGGATGATAGATGTTAATACATTGTAGGAGAAGCAAGTGATATCAGCAAAAATGAGGTGGGTACAGGTTGGAGAAAAACATAAGACAGAGCACCTTCCACTCACAGAAACAAACTACTTTCTGTGCCGGCTTCCCTTGGTCTGCACACAGTATCCACTAGGCTTAGGCCCACCACAGAATGGAATATGAGAATAAAGAGTAAAGAGTTAGGGAAGAATATTATAGCATATGCTAAATTTACTTTGTTTGTATTTGAAGATTAGTGGTCTTGTTCAACATCTAATCCTTGTATCGATAGTTGCCACACATGCGACCCACGTCGCATACATGTGCAACCAGTGATCGACCTACCTCTTTGAATTTGGCAGTGAGGATGGCTTCCAGCTTGCCCATGATGGCATCGAGGTATTGCGTCAGGATGCTCTTCGGACAGTCTTCGCTGAAGTTCACAAGAGCCGCACCTGCGGAAACGCAGAAAACGCCATTAGAAAACCTATGTGGATCGTTGCCGACCGCTCGAACGTCGGCTAATAGGGTGGCATTAAAAATTGGTGACTTCACCTTATTTGCTATAACCTCAAAATTACAATATGGATTAATTAGATGAGCGTAGCGAAGATTTTCATTCCATATACCGTAAATTTTGGGCTTGGTTTTTATTTTTTTTTTTTTTTTTTTTTTTTTGTGTGTAATTTTGTACGCGGCATACAGGTCAGGAAAAAGTTTCAATCAACTCGAAACTTTTTTTACAAATTGGTGTTATACCAGAATAGGTTGGGATTGTTTTTCAGAAAAATCGGTCAAACGGATTTTCCGGAAAAAAATCGGAAAGTATGGAAATTCCCCATAAGAATAGGCCAGGGGAGAAATACTTGGAATTTTATCTTTTTCAAAAGCTCTCAAATTTATACTGAGTGTGGAAAGATCTATCATACCTATTTTAAGCGATTTATGGAACAATCGGATGTGAAATAACGAAGAAAACGCATTTTTAAGGTACTTTTTTACACATCAATAAAAGCAATTAAGAAAGCAATTAAGGAACTATTAAATATGAGCAACAAGTGTCACCAATAAATTAAAACGTTTAAAATCTGTGATGTATATGAAGAAGGCACTGGTTTAATTGTTTGGAAACCAAGGTCCATATACCAACAGACGGCCGCGGTTTTTAAACCTTTGAAGTGATCCATGGCCTGTATATGTACATTGAGCTGACAAAATGTTCTTAATTCTACATTTCCATACTTCTAAGCTCATCTCACAACGCATATAAGGCGTTTTCCTAGTATTTGAATACATTCATCAAGTAAATTGCGCTTTCCAGCCCCGTGGACATTCATTGGTCCTTCCGTTTTCCTGCGTAGATTTTTTCAGGTTCTACAGTGAAACCTCTATCCATTATTTTTCATGTGACTGGAGAAAATAAACCATCCATGCAGGAGAACAATCCATCCAGGAATAATTATTTAGGAGCAGGGCGGGACAAAATGGATGATAGAAGCGAGAAAACGATGTATCCAGGAATGATGCTCATAGAGATTTCATTATATAAAGTTTATCCTCTGGCACAATGTGGCAATAAGGTTTAAAGAAAAGTATGTCAATTTTCTCTGTAATTTTATGCAATTGAGCGGCGGTCGAAGGACTGCGAGATTACACAGGGCAAGTAACGAGAGTCGGTCAAGGGACGTACCAGCGTGAGCCTGCACTCTCGGGTTGGCGTTGTCGTCGAGCACCATCAACAGTCCCGGCACGACCTTCTCGTGGAACTTCTTCTCGAACAGCGGGGCGAAGTCCGTCGACATCTGGCCGAGCGCGTTGCAGGCAGCGTACCGCACGCGCGGATGCTGAAACACGGAGACAGTTAGACGGTGATGTCGCAAAGTGAAAGTGAGGTTATAACGAAGATGTATCTACTATATGTCGTTATCCATAACAACTGAACATTAACTGAACCATAATAGTTCAAGTTAAGATTGAATGTCATAGTAGAACCTCTCGAGTGAGTTTCTCTTTAGTACATTTTTCACCTTGGTAAGTTCTAGTTTTTGATCCCATCCATATGCTTCCACATGTTGAATAGTTACGTTGGTAAGTTTTTCACTTTATAAGTAAGTTTTTTTGAAAAACGTACTAAAGAGGTTCCACTGTACTATACCAACGAGATTAGAGAAGCTCGAATACTGTCACTTTGTCTGTAGACCCGATGCTACGGATTAGATTTACAGTATTTCCGTAAAATTCAACGAGATTAAGTGATCCCAGCCACTTGTACATCACCCTCCCAGGTACTACGGCTGGTCGCGATGGTGGGGGGGGGGGACACTCACCGGGTCGCTGAGGAAGCTGAGCACGGGGTCGATGATCTGCGGAAGCATCGCCTCCATCTGCTTGTGGCAGCCCTCGCCGACCGCGGACAGCGCCATCAGCGCCGCGTGGCGGTACTTCCAGTCCGTGTGGGTCAGCATGGCGGGGATGTTGTGCTCGATGTACGGCATCATCGTCTTGCCACCCAGCCCGCACGACAGGCGGTCCAGCGCAGACTCCGCCACCACCGTGTTGCTGCAAACACGGATATTACACCGATTTATTCATTACCGTTGAATGATTATAGTTTGCGTAACGATTCACTACCAGCTAGGTAACTACACCTCTATGAATGACAGTGTGAAACCAAGAATATCCTCTGTAAGGACGGTCTACCATGGCGGGAATTCAACCTCGGTCTCCTGAATGAAGATCAAGCGTGCTAGACACAGCTCCATTAAATCCGGATCATTGTTTACATTATGACCTTGCCAATGACCCAGATTATTTGGGTGTACAAATGATTGAATGATGGACGTATGTTTATAATGTTCTCTATGAATTACGTCATCCATCCACTATTGAGGGATACTATGCATCGTTTTCCGGCTTCTATCATTCATTTTGTCCCACCCTACCCCCATAAACAATGTTAAATTCTCCTGGATGGATCGTTCATTTTATCTGATCGCTTGGAAAACGATATAGAGTTGATTGTCAGTGATTCAAGTTGTACTTTTTTGAATAACTCCACACATATGACCACAGAGGTAAAATAACCTCGCGCTCGAAAAGTCGAGAAAGTAATCCACGACATCTTCAATTCGTTGTCACGCTGGCGGCAACGTACCTGTCGTTGTCTTCGTCGACGATCTCGTCGGAGAAGCTCCACGCCTCGTCGTCCTCGATGTCGGTCATCATCTTGAGCACCTGCGGCACGAGCAGCGGGATGTACTTGACGCCGACCTTGCGTATCATGGCGGGCGCCGTCTCCGCGAGCGTCACCACCACCTCCAGCGCCAGGTGGCACCACGTCTCGCCCACCTCCTCGTTCGAGATCACCTGCGGACAAAAGCGACCATTTCGTTAGCGACGAGCTCCTTTAAAATTATAGTTACACCTTCGTTGATTGGAAACTCAGGGGGATATAGGCCCAGAAGAGATTTCGATCGGCAAATATTTGAATTACCGAAAAAAAAGGGAAAATTGGCGAACATTTGAAAAAAGAAAAAGAAAATTGCCAAATTTCATCTCGTGAAAAA
Source organism: Brachyptera putata (assembly GCA_907164805.1). Taxonomy (NCBI): domain Eukaryota; kingdom Metazoa; phylum Arthropoda; class Insecta; order Plecoptera; family Taeniopterygidae; genus Brachyptera; species Brachyptera putata. The sequence continues at coordinate 11,017,666 of OU015472.1, forward strand.
AGTTTAAAAAAATGTCATCTTGTTAATTTGAAATTGTAGGGAATACAAAAAAGACATTCCGAATTGAAAATACTTCAATTACCGAATTGAAAGTTGAAAAAATTACGACAAATTCAATCGAAATACAGTAAACCCTCGTTGTATTATGAAAGAATGTTTTTTGTTTGTATAGTATATAGTGTGCGTGAGAAAAATATTTTTTGTTTGTATAGTTAGTATATAGTGTGCATGTAAGAGGCGCACATGGGGATCTTTTGACAGCCATGTGTTTATCTTCAAGTGAGGTGTGAAGTGATTTATGCACTAGGCCTGTGCGAGACTCGAAATTTCGAGTCGAGTTCGAGCAGAGATTGTGCTCGAACTCGACTCGAATAGGCTGAGAGATTTGCTCGAAATTTCGGGTCTCGAACGTTTTTCGAGAATAAAATCACTGAACTTGACAAATCGCGATGTTTCAACTTTTTAGGTTAGGTTGCCATGTTGATCCCGCCTAGAGTTATGACGTATTGTATACTACCAACCTGAGAAAAAAAATCTCGAACATTTTTTTGCGCTCTGATCGCTCGTGAACGAGCGTATCGGCCGTGATAAATTACGAATTTCTGATCCCACTTCTACCCCACCAATCGGCGAAAACTTATTTTCAAAAGTACAGTACATCTTTTCGTGTTTGAAATTCACATAATTCACGAAATTCACATTGATATACACATAATATATAGTTCCTATTCGATCTCGTGCAACTCAAAATGTTTGTATAATAAATTAATAATTGTAATTAATAAAACTGAAAATGTAATGCAATCTAGCTAATCTTACATAGGTGGGTCTTAATGAATTATTACTTATTAGTTAATACTAATGTTCAACTAAATAATTTACCTAATCTCAAAGTTGAAATGTGAATTGTGATACTGATGTATTTTATAAATTGTATAATAATAGAATCAGCCAATGTACACTGTACATAGAAGTAAAGTAAAGTTTGATTGTTTATTAAGCCAATGTGTTACTTACCTTGCTTTATTCCTCAACTTACTTATGCACATATAGGTCTACATTGCTTGCAAAACATTTGTTTGAAAAAATTAATCTATTCTTGATTAAAGTTTTGCGCACAAGCAAAAATAATGTAGGCCTATTTTATTGCCTGAATCTTCACTTAAAATTCAAGCAAATTTACTTGCTCGCTCGAACTCGCTCGAAAAAAAACTGCTCGAACACCTATTTTTAAAGTGTGTGCTCGCTCGAAATTTGCTCGAAATTCAAGCAAAAACCTCTATGCTCGCTCGAACTCGCTCGAACTAATAAAAGGCCTGCTCGCACAGCTCTATTATGCACAACAAAAAAGTGTGGATGAATACTAGATGTTATCATGTCACTGATTAGGAAATACTGATCACAGTCAGTTCACAGGTTAAAAGAGTCAAATTACCGAATGTAAAGTAAAAAGCAATGTAGAGCGAAAATATATATAAATATTGGGGCCTAGAATGAAAGAAGGAATCCTGATCTCTGCAGCACTAGCTGGCTGATTTATTTACAATCAATATATTCACTCTATTTTTCAATTAAAATTATTTGATTGACAAAGATGGGCCTCAAATAAATTACCGGGAAAGTAATTTTCTTTAACAGCAACACAGAGTAGTCAACTTTTCAACTGACATGAGCATATCTTGACTAATGTCCTACGCGGGATAAGAAGACCTTTGTTGTCATTGTGTCGTAAGAATAACCCACCCGCCTCGCGGCTGTCATCCTGCTGGCGCACACTGACACAGCAAGTCAGCTGTGACGTGTCGAGTGCGTGTCGAGCGGTTGGGACGCCCGACCGCTCATGTTTAGTGATAGGGAGTTCGAATTACAGACGATTTCACGTAATAAAATATTTGATTGTGACACCTAATTTTTGCTGAAATTCGAATTAAACAAACATAAAACAATAATAAAACAGAGGTTCGGACTAATTATCAGTTCGAAATTTAAAATAATAAAAATTCGAATTACCGAAATGAATCAACATTGATATCCCTATACTAGACCCTGCTAGACGAGAGATGGTGGGAAGATAGAAAAAGGTGGAGGGAACTCGTAAGAAGAAAAGACGGAGGAGAGGAAAGTAGTACTAGTGAAAAAGAGGAAGAAGAAGTCGGAACTGGCAGGAACCGACTGATAAGAAGACTGCTCTAGAAGAAGTGGTGGGAACCACCCCTGGCCCAATCTAATTGGTTATCTGGGTTTTGAGAAATATAATATATCCCTATACCAAAGGCCGGGGTCATTTCTCTAGTTCGAATGAGCGCGAAATTCGATCTAACCGAGTTTGAATTATCGAGGGTTTACTGTAGATAGTACGCGCTCGAATATTGAAACAACACTGTTCACATCGTCCCGCTCATTGCGGGCGCTTGACAGGGGGCAGTTTCGACGGCTACTTACCTTTATGCACAGGTCGAACAGCGGGTCGAGCTGGGGGCGGAGGAACTTGGGGGCGGTCTCGGCAAGGTCGATGAAGCACTTGAGGAGCAGCTCGTCGTCCTGCTTTTCGATGCTGATCGCGGTCACCTGGACCATGGCGGGCAACAGGTCCGCAAAGTGCTTCTGGATCGGAACCTCTTTGTCGTGCGCCATGATGAAGGCGCAGACTGCGCGCACCGCCTGAAAAACAACGCCAGCGTCAGACAATCCGGACCAAAGACCAAACCAGAGCGGATGAAGATGAACGAGATATTGGATGAAATATGCTCTACAATCTACAGACACACGTTGACTTTGAAACTAACAGGTCTAGTCACTTTAAACTCAATATTTTCCATTCCTCTAATAGGCGTGAAATGTATTCATTTTCTTAAAAATGTCACAATCAAATTTCTTCAAACTTGGTACACACATTAAAAAATACAATATTAACATTCTGTGAACTGGCATATAATATAGGCTAAGTCTATAACCACATAGGCTTACAAACATTTGTTATAATGGGAAAATTCTCGAATTTCTCAGATGCTCTAGTGGGAAAACCAAATGGGAAAACCATTTTTGAGCATTATTAATAATAAAATAATAATAATAATCATCTATCCCAGATTACAAATTGATGGGTCAGGGGGTGGAACACATTCCACCAAAATACTAGGGCCCTGGATCTCCAGGAAACAAGCTAGCCAGGCTTATTTCATCCTCTTCTCCTCCTCCATGTCTTCCTTTTTCTGCACCCACTCCCTCCACCTTGTTCTGTTTTCCCACAATCTTGCTTCTTCCACTGCATTCTGTATTTCTTCTCTTGCAGCAACATCCTCCTTGATCAATCCACTCCACTTCTCTCTTGGCCTTCCCACTCTTCGATCATTTTACCATTATTAATGATTGAAAAAATTGTAATTCTATTTTGGTCTGGTAAAATGGCAACCTTGGATTACCTGGAACTGTACGTCGTAGCCAGCGGCTTCAACGAGGGACTGTTGCAACATCTGCTTGATCAGGTCGAGATACTGGGGCTGCTGGTTGCCAAACACGCCAGGTACCGACCTGCCAACATGTAAACAAAAACGTCACAATTCGTGTTACTGAGCGCTAACTTAGCAGTAAATAGTATCACACTAGACCTGCTGCCTCGCAACTCTAGAACTGAAATTATTCGTTCCGGAAATAATCAAGCTTGGGTTCTAGGTCTGGCATATCCGTCACTCAGTTATAAATTTTAATATGTAATTTGTATACCGGCAGCCTGATATTAGGAAACAGCACAGATTAGAAAAATCTTTGGCCTGCAGAAATAGGCGTAATAACCTACTATGAGTAATCTAATACTGACCGGCAAAATGTAAAGATAACTTGACGATACTTTGCACTTGTTGACGCAAATGTTCCGACCCAACTTACGTGAACATTCGGAGGGCCGACTCCTTGAGCATCGACGATGGCGCGTTGGCGCACTGGAACAAGAACTGCAGGAATTCCGGCCACTGGTTGTTACCGTCATCGTCGATAAGATTCCGTGCCACTTCGGCCGCAACATCGCACACTTTACGACGTATCGACTCGCTCGGCTCGTTTTGAACAATAGACAGGATCTCTAGCTTCAATGCATTCTGTGCTTCTGGCATCAACTAGAGACAAAAGCAAATAATCAACAAACCATATAGGCTCAAGTACAAACAAAACACAGACTAAATACAAACAATTTTGTGACTTTTTAGAGGTTGTATGTAGGTAATTTGAGATGAATTTGATTTTCGGAACTGACTATTTGACATTGGAATGTTGAACGATATTGTGATAGAGTAAGACAAGTATTCATCACCTCGGGCACCAAGTAATGTGTAGCCTAAGGGTCTGTTTACAGGTAGGCCTACCGTATCACAAACTTTGCTTCGAATTCAGCACGAGATTTCAACTTTTACATATTTGATCAATTTTGAATGCCTGCTAGGATTAAAAGGTTATATCGCTATGTCTTATTGAGGAATCGTTTATATTATTATCGATCTTCATTTCCATTTTATTTGCATCTGTTATCTATATATCTGTATTAGTTATCTATTATCTATTCATTATAATTACCGGTATCACATTATTATACACATATATATATATATATATATATATATATATATATATATATATATATATATATATATATATATATATAATTATAATTCTCATTTTCTGCAATCTTCCAATTAACATATTTCATTTATAGGTCTACAGTAGGCCTAGGCCTACCTCAAGTTTCCTATTATCACTGTTTTTCATTTGTCATTTAGAATAAATACGTCTAACATTTATTACTGCATGTGGCTTGAATTCGCAGCCACATAACATGGGGCATAATCTATATGAAATGAAGATAGCTTACGTGTATTAATTACTACCAGTACTAGAAGACTCGAACTAAATTCAACCAATTTTTATATCTATACCGGTAATGGGTTCAACAACACATTCTAATGAAGACTACGATTTATTGATGTGTCAGTGAATGATGAATGACATGATGAGAAGATAAGATGAAAAGTTACATTAATAAAGGAGGCCTAGCTAGTTATTTTGGACAGTGGGAATGCAATGATTATGGACTGATATCAAGGTACCATTAACGCCACGGGGAAACTTGAAAAAAAAAAAACGGTTAAAATTACTGAGACACTGAGCGCGCTCATTTTTTTCTTTCCAACCTCCCCCACTAACTCAACGGACATATCACCTCCTCCAGCACCCCCCTCCCCAACAACAGCATCAACCTCCCCCACTAACCTTACTGTCATATAACCCCTCATATAACATTGATTTGATGAACAGCAAAAACCATCAGATTCAAGTGAGGTTCAAAACTGTAAAAACCAACCATTCTCAACGTCTCGCGAATTTTTCTGATGGATCTTTCGGGAAAAACCATCGACTCGAAAATCAAACGCCAATTGGCAAAGATCAGTGTCACAGTAAAATAACCAACGCTGATCTAGCTATGGCACTCGCCATAGGTAAGGCCTCCACCTAGGACTATATTGAATCCAAGATCAGTGTCACAGTAAAATAACCAACGCTGATCTACCTATGACACTCGCCATAGGTAGGCCTAAGGCCTCTGCATAGGCCTATATTGAACACCCCCCTCCCTGATATCAACAATCCAAACACACCATGCTAAGCTAAGCACCTATGTAGAATAGAGTAATAATAAATTATGGTATGACCGTACAGTTAGAATTAACTTACCTTTGGATAAAATTCGTTGAAATCTGCAGAAAAGAGACGTCTAAGTAAAACTGCGGCCATTTGTCGTAATTCTTCTCCCAGTGTAACATTGCGAAGGGATTGTAGAAGAAATGTTACTTTTGTCTCAACAGGAAGGTTATTGTAAGCTTCCTGAAAGCAAATTACATTGTAATATACTGTGCAATGTCAAAACCATGATTCGTGACATTACTTTGTCCTTGCATTATTTGTAGGTTATGTACGCAGTTTTGAGGTGAAATTAATCACCCTTCGCCGTATGTAAACTGTGGAGCATATTAAGAATTACATAGGACAGTAACTCACTGCGATAAAACAATAATCTACTCGACATATAGCAAACAGATACACAGAAATACGTGAAATTACGACAACACGAGGCACTATGCCAACGTGTGACGGAATGACCCGACAACCCCAGCCACACTTCTTCCCTAATAATAAGCACACCCAGAATGGTGGCAACTGGAATGAACGTTGTATAAAACTGAGAAAACTTTATTGATTCATTATAGCCTACCTCAGCTTGAGTCCTGATGGTATTTTCGGTACTCAAAAGAGTGTTTAGGACTTGATGAAAATTTTCCTGCTCGGCCATCTTATTTCAGTCGGTCCCAAAAAGTAGCTGTATGAAGGACGATGCGTTGATTTCGCGCGTTCGACTGTTTCACGGTCTTCTGGACTACATTCTACGCATTTATGACGAAAAGCGCGGTAAAATCAACAAATAGAAACAGCTGTTCTTTAAAATTAATTTTGAAGCAAATTCTCTTTCATTTGAATGGTTGTTTCAGGGTTGTTATTGTGAGCGACTTGATACACAAGATCTTTTTGATATTTATAAAACTTTCATTGAAACACAAATAAATCTAGGCAATGAGTGATTGATTTTAATGATTACTACAATCTTTTCATCACTTCATAATGAGACGTTGTTGTGTAAGTGGTTGTTCAAATCAAATGGGGCATAAATTTCCTAAGAATCCTGAACTGAGAAAAATGTGGATTGATGCAATTACAGTCTTTATGACCAAGTCTGGCAATTCTTGTAAGACCACTTGGGGACCAGGTAAATGGTCTATCGTTTGCCGTGATCATTTTGATGCATCCTCATATTATTCAAACTGCACTAACGGTACGTGGGCTGTCAATAGATACTGTTTACGTACCGTAGTTATAGACCTGAACCCAGTAGGCATATGTGTCCAGAAATATTAAAAAGAATCAGGCCCACCATCATTGATGCCAAGGCCTACACAATATGTTCTTTCCTTTACATATTGACCTGGATATAACCAACGTGCTGTAAGGTTGACAACTTGATTATTAAAAACCTATCAACAGTATTCATTTCAAAAACAGCTGCATTCAATGCAAACTAATTACTGTCAATTGCATTAATTGCAAATTTAATTCAGTTACTGTAAAATTCACGAAAAAAATTATCATCCAAACACATATGATATTTAAAATAAATGAAAGACAAAATTTATATAGGCCTGAGTAGGCCCTAAAATAAATAAATTGAATGAAATGAAATGGATACAATAAAAATTGATAAATTAGGTGGGAGTGTTGAAGAAAAAAAAATCAATATTATAATATATACGAGAGGAAATGGAGATTTGAAAACAAATCAAGAAGAATTGAAGAAAAAAAGTCAAGACAATAAAAAAAGTGAAGATTTTTCTTCTTCCTAATTGAAATGTTTGAATTGTTCACTATCCCTGAAATTATTAGCTCGAGTCTTTGTTTGTTGAATGAGATTATAATTAATGGTTATTTGGGGTGTACGACTACCGTTAATACATTCTACTCTAATCTATATAGCGGATAGATATTAATGAGTGACATTTATTTTGTTGAATTCTATCAAAGTCAAGAGAATTAGGAAATATTCCTGTCTAACTAATGATGTACTATATACACATAGGTCTACTAAGAAATATTTTTTGAAATTGTAAATATAATCTCAGTGATTATTTGTAGGTCTGCAATAAGTTGTCTTGTTGTCATCGTGGCTATCCCAAGTTATTTGTTTTCATTAACTCTTAGGCTAACTTGATAACCAGATTTTGTAATATACCGTGCCATAGGCACTTGAAGCCTAGTTTTTGTATAGGCCTAAAAAAAGAATCAAAGAAAATAAGAATACAGTATAGGCCTACTCAGATTATATACTTGCACTTACACTAATTTTCTTGTACTTTTTTGTATTTGTTGCAGGTCACGGAAAATGTAAGAATAAATTGAAACTTGATGCAGTTCCAACTATTTTCCATTTTCAAATAGAAAAGAAAATTGAACAACGAAAGGAATTCAACCCTACAATCAATGCATCAAAGATAATGAAGATTACAAGCATGGAGTTGAATGTAACTGTAAGTCATAAGCCTGAATATTTGAATTTTAATCTAAATTAATGCAATTTTGAAGTAGGGTTGTTCCTTGATGTGAAAACTGATATCAGTCATCGTTCACATCACGTTGATAATTAATTTGTATCATATCGATATTTTTACTTCTGTTCGATAATCGATCTAATGTCTAAATAACGTATCGTATCCGAATTTTCAATCTATGTGGTGACATTTTGATTGCATTTCAAATGCATCTCTTCAGCAAAAGAGCCACAGATTTCTTAGACATATAATAATAAAATACTTCAAAGATATTATAGTACCAGTAATATGGACCTTGTAATAAGTATTGTGTATATGTGAAAACTGAGGGAACATTTTGAAACGATTAAAACTTGATGAATAGGCCTAGTTTTGATAATCGAATATATCGTACCGGTATTGTAAAAACAGAATAGAATTGCTTGAGACAATATTGATGGTAATCGATATATTGATTATTGTTTGCAACCTTAATTGGAAGATAGTTCAGCCTGACAATCATTTGAATTTAGTCATTTTATATTTGATTAGGCCGACCTCAGAGGTGTTATCCTACGTTGGGACTACTCACCTATATTTTGTCAGATTTATAAGTTTATTTCAAGTGCATAGATTTTTCCAACAAATATTGAGTCATGTGCCATATAGATAGACTCGTATATTATGCTTAGCCAATGAATTTGATGAAGATCTAAAGCAGGTACCTATAATTAAGCTATATCTACACAAATTTAGGACTGTAGTATTGTAATCCGAAACTTTAATAATCACCTTATTTTTAACTATTCCTTTGGTATGCCCAACATCTTATAGGCCCCATCTTATAATTGTTTTTTAAATAATTCAAGCTTATTGTCACATGTATCATTGGATGCATAGACCACATACAAGATACGTATCCAGGCAGAGCTGGCTAAATCATTATATATATACATACTGGATATATTATACACGGTATTATATCAAATGGAAAAAAAATATAAGCATACTGAACTGAAACTGAAAATACCTAGTACCAAGTTAATAAGTTGAATAGCGTAGGCCTACTTGACTTGAATAATTGAAAATCTCAGTAGGCAGTAATCTCAGTAATTTACTTTCATCTGATATCAACTTTTGTGGTGTTTTTACAGTTGGAGAAAGAAAGAATGAAACCGATAGTCATTAAACAAAAAATAGGAGACAGCGACAATACATTGAAAAATAGTTTGAGACAATCGTCGAACGTTCCAAACAAGAGAATAAAATTCGATAAAGTCTTACAGAAGATAAACAGAAACGACGTCATGTTAATTTCAAAAAATCTATATCGTCCCGAGGAATCTTTGGATGTGTCAACATGTACAAATATAGCACAAGAAACTCCTCACTTGAAAGCATTGGCAGAAAGTGTTTGTACGAATTCAAAGAAGAGTGAAAATCCCCAGCAAATATTAGCCAGTAGAATTCAGCATGAAGAACGTGAGACTGCTGACCACATCAACTGCGACGTTTGTAAAAACAAAACTTTCACTTCGCTTTTCGACTTGTCGAATCACCAGAGAACTCACTTATTGGACAACGTCAGCAAGATCCTTGAAGTAGGCTTATACACGTGCACGTTATGTAAAGCTAGTTTCACGACGGAAAACATTCTCGCTTGTCACCGCATCCGCTCGCACAACTCGAGCTGCGACGAGTGCGGCCTCACCTTCGACTCGCTCAAGAACGTCATCGCGCACAAACGAAACGCGCACGGCAAAGTCACGAAACTCGCTCCGCTATCGTTCGTGCCCGTGCTCCTGCAGGTTTGTTCCACGTGCAAGTCGATCAAGTGCTCGTGCGAAGGCGGCTCGAGAAGCTCGGGGAAAATGTTGATGTCGCGCCGCGTGTCGTCCAGCCTCAAGGTCGTGGCGCCGCCGGCAAGGACGAGCGCCGTGAAACAGTATTGCGGCCCGCGGACCAAACTGTCCAATGAACAGCAACTCACAGACAAGGGAAAGGTTAATTATTATTTGAATTATGTAACAAGTTCTCTAGCTGTTATTTTGATCAATTTTCAATTTATCTAAATTGAATTTGAAAATTATTAATTGTTTGGCAAATTACTGCAAATATGTAGGGCCTATATACTCAGGAGTATTTAGTAGCTTGTATATAGCTTAATTGATAGGAAACCCTGTTACACTAATTATCTGTGCCAACTCAACATTCAATATTTATTGAAAATTGGTTGCCGATTATAGATTAAACAATCATCAATTATCAGACATTGGATGACTAATCGATCCACACAGTCTGTAATCGATTGAAATTGATCACTTAATAATTATTACTCATTCAATTATTTACAACCCTATCTATTTTTCAAGCTTCATTCAAATGTTAGATGCCTGCCATGTTGATTTTGATTTGATTATTCATATCAATTCATCCTATGACAATAGATATCGTAGATGGAATAATGCTCATGCGCGGTAAAAATAAAACTTCGTTGTAAGTGCTTTCACCAATTTTTCTCAAAAACAATTCAGATCTAAAATAACTTGGCTAAATCATATAGGCCTACTAGATGTTCATACCTGTCAATTCAGTTATTTGACCTGTGGAGTGCACACACAATACTGACGTTTAGTTTCTACTGTTCCCAGGTGAAAGTAGCAGAAGGTGAAAAGAAAGCAATTACCGTTGCTCCCTTTGCTCGCTTCAAAATTCCACACCCAGAAACCACGACAACACAAGTATCCGACGTGGACCCGTTGGCATTGGACGAGGCACCGCATGTTGGCTGGACCAGTGTGACCAACAGCGAGACCGAGGCTACCATCAGCGTAGTCAATGCTACCAATAATATGACTACAATTACCGAGAGCAATTACCGAGATACCAATACCACGACTGAAACAATCAATAGTGTAACCATTGTTACGAATGGTTCAAACAAAGTTACCAACATTCTGAGTAGTGTTAGAAAAAGACCGAATAAACTCAACGACAATGTGTCCGATATTACCGAAAACCGAAATAAAGTTCCAGACGTTATCAGCAGTATTACCAAAAGTCCGAATAAAGTTATCAACAATGTGACCAGAGTTACAAAAAGTCCAAAGAAATTACCGTTAACCAACAAATCTGCAGTATATAAAACTAAACGTCAGAAAGATGTGAGCGAATGCAATCCCCTCGATTTCCTGCACATTGAGATGAGTTAGTCATACGTTGCGATCGTACGATAGGAATGCGACGAAGAGAAGGAGAGGGAAGTAGGACGAACACATTCGGCAAACTTAAGACGCTTCTTGGAGGTAAATGGATACGATTGGTCGATAAATTCCAAAGAATATAGCTCACTGCACGTAATATCACCATCCAGAAAAACATTTTCCATCAAGCAAACTGATTCTCTTATTTCTCGAGTGGTAGGATGCAAGATCCAACATGTATTATCCTCCTTTCTTGCCGTTGACGAATCATCCTAATCTCGCCGTTTCCGCCTTCAAATGTGGAGCAAATCTTTCGTTTATTTAGTCAGAACCTTAATTTATGTTTTATTAAATTGCAGGTCACATAGACCTACAGATAACTATAATACTAGCATTAAAACCAAATCTGTGACATGGTACAGTATAAATTTGAATTGAAACAGTTTTTAAAATTTATTTTTCAAATTATATAAACTAATTTATGTGAACCCAGAAATAATATTACTGCTAATAAATTGTTTACATAAAAATATGTTTTTAATATGTCGTGTTATTTCATAAATCGGTCTCAGTTGAGACAGCCTGTTTCTAGATTACCTGTGGTTTACATAGGAAGTTCTGCGATTCTACTAGCTACTCACTGCCCTACCAGTCAACTGCTCTACCACAATTTAATATGTAATAATAATAACTTATTCCCCCTCAGAGGATCCGAACACCTTGACGTGGTGTGGGGGCTTGCGTGACCCAATGATCTCCAGAGCTATCGTCGGGAGCAATTTATTTGCTCCCAGCAGGGTCACCCATGGCGATAAGGTCTGGGGTGAGGGTCTAGACGAAGTTCGGACCGTCGGTCGAATGGGTTCCTTCTGGTGACCGGAGTTAGTGAATGGAGTGCTGCGCATTAGTTTTATTCTTCTCACTTCTTTCCTCATCTTTACCTCATCTTATTTTTCTCCTTCTTGCCAACTTCTTTCACTTACTTAAATCGCCCACGACTGTTGACAACACCAGCTATGGCCAGGATATGACTCTGATTAATATTGTATCATTATTGTATTTGGGCTCGTGAGTAAGTTGCGTTGATTGTAATAACTTAGTAGGAGGATTAGTATGACAATATCATTCTGACTATTCTGTGAAAAGAGCAATAGCGTTTATGAGCGCCCGGACGTAAAATTGGCACTTTCCAGTTCGCCACTTGTTGAATGGGAAATCATTCACCGGCTCCGTTTCATATTGACAGCATGGAATGGACCCGGTGGTGTTTACAAGGCCCTATGTGGTAGTACCAACATGGGTTAGTTGAGTCCCTTACTATATTGTAAGACAAGTACTTGTGATTGGTTGTCCCCAACCCCATTTGAACTGCCCTACCAGAAATCTGCTTTACCAGAGTTATCGATGTCCTTTGATTTTGTCGATTGTTGAAAGCTGGCTGCACGGAACACGTGTGCCGGTCAGCTGTTTGGTATATCAGATGACTTTTGGTAGTAAAAATGACAATAATACTATTTAATTTTTATTATTATTCGGTGTAATTGTTTCCCTTTTGGTGAGTGAGTCGATAGGTAGGTTAGATGCTTGGTATATCAGATGACTAGTAGTGGAAATGGCAATAATAATTAATAATATCATTTAATATATAAATGTGATATAAATGTAATATATATATATATATATATATATATATATATATATATATATATATATATGTATATATAGGAGTGGGAAGATTCTCATTTACAATGGTTACTACATACCTATTTTAACATATGGAGCAGCTACATGGTCTATGAACTGGAGAGAAGAAAGAAAAATGGAGGCGGCAGAAATGAAGTTTGTAAGGAGCGTAGCAGGAGTGTCAAAGTTGGAGAAGAAGAGAAGTAGAACTATAAGGAACGAAGTGGGAGTGGAAAAGTTATTATTTAAAATGGAAAGGGAGAGACTTAGGTGGTACGGGCATATGCGACGAATGGAAAAGGAGAGAATACCGAGAGCAATGTTTGAGATAGCAGAAAACAATGGAGTTGAGAGAAGAGTAGGAAGACCAAGAGAGAAGTGGCAGGAGGGAGTAAGGTGTGGGGTAGTTAACCGGGGAGAAAAATGGGAGGAAGTGCTAGACGAGAGATGGTGGGAAGATAGAAAAAGGTGGAGGGAACTCGTAAGAAGAAAAGACGAAGGAGAGGAAAGTAGTACTAGTAAAGAAGAGGAAGAAGAAGTCGGAACTGGCAGGAACCGACTGATAAGAAGTCTGCCCTAGAAGAAGTGGTGGGAACACCCCCTGGCCCAATATAATTGGTTATCTGGGTTTTGAGAAATATATATATATAATATCATTTAATGTTTATTATTATTCAATGTAATTATTTCTCTATGGGTGGTTGATTTGACAGGTAGGTATAACTGTTTGGTATATCAGAAGACTGGTAATAAAAATGCTTATAATAATACTATATAATTTTCATTATTGTTCATTGTAATTATCTCCCTAAGGGTGAGTGAGTCGAGTCGACAGGAAGGTATTGATGTTTGTTAGTAGAAATGACAATAATAATATTATTTCATTTTCACCATTATTTGATGAAATTATTTCCCTATGGGGAATGAGTTGATAGATAGAGGTATGGAAAGTCCCCATAAGAATAAGCCGGAGGCGAAATACTTGAAAACCAAAAATTTCCAAAAGCTCTCAAATTTCTCCTGAATGTAGTAACAACCATCGTCCACATTTTCAGCGATTTATAGAACAATCGAATGTGTATAATAACGAAGAAAACGCATTTTCAAAGTACTTTTTTCCACATCAATAAAAGCAATTAAGAAAGGAATTAAAGGAACTATTAAATGTGAGTAACAAGTGTCACCAATAAATTAAAACCATTAAAATCTGCGATGGATATGAAGAAGGCACTTGTACCATTGTTGGGAAACCAAGGTCCATATACCAACAGACAGCCGTGGTTTTTAAACCTTTGAAGTGATCCATGGCCTGTACATTGAGCTGACCAAATGTTCTTAATTCTACATTTCCATACTTCTAAGCTCATCTCACCCAAGGCCTTCTATATTCTCACCACGCATATAAGGCGCTTTCCTAGTTACAAACTGAGGCATTGTGGCATAATTCAGTGACCTAAAAAAGAGTGGCAATTATGTACATAATTGCCACTTTGTTTTCGTTTCTATAGGCCTATATGACGTTTCGGATGATTTAGTTTGAATGAAAATGCGTAACTTTATTTTATTTTTATTTCAATTTTACTCTCAACAGAGAGCATTCTTCTTGATTATACTTACATATTTCACACTCTATAGACTTTGTTCTAAGCCTTCTAAAATTATATTATCAGGTAAACCGTGATCAGAACAACGTAAAAATCGCAACAATATAATTATTATAGTTTTCTATGTGGTCCGCTCTTTTGTATAGCAACTATATATAAACATGCAAAACAAATGCCTTTTCCCGCAAGCATCACTTTAGAAATAATTTCATAACGGGCAGTCCTACACATTCAAATTAGTCAAAATTTTAATTACTTTTTCAAAATTTTCTGCAATAGTCAGTCGAAATACGTTTAATTTTCTTTTTCTTTTGTGTTTCCGAGTAAATCAACATGCCTTTCACATCACGTCGTAATCGGCTTATAACGGGCATTCTGGATGCACTGAATGTCCTTCAAGCTGCAAATGGGAATTCAATGAGAGAAATTTACAGCTGCATGAAGGAAGATCCTCAATTTGATCACGATGAATCCTTGAACCAGGCGAATGTTCAAATGTTCCTGCAGTATGCGGCACATGGTGGACTTCTCCATGAAGCGAATGGACGCTATAAGGTATATATTTTTTAGTTTTATTATACCGCACCGCCTAATAACAGAAGCCACGTTGGCCATGGGTTCGAATCCATCATGAGGCATGGGTTTTTGTAAACTTCCTTCAATTATCATCATTTCATAGTTTCATTACAAAATAAACTTCTGTGAACAATTGAAAAAAAAAATCCAGCTTGAAAATTTTCCTCCTAGCATATCATAAAATAGTTTGTTACGGTACATAGGATAGTTATATAAATTAATATTATTTAAAATCATCATTTTAATAACTATTTTACATGAACTTTGAATTTGAATTTTTTATCTTTTAGAATAAATGTCTCTACATCCTAACACAATGATCAATTATATGATATGGATCTGAGTGACGGAATAAACGATATTATTAGGCATATTATTATCACTTTCTCACTCGTAGGACTACCCCCATATAATTCAACTATTGGTGGGGAAGTTAAGCACCATTACAAGACTATAGCTTCTATAGGTACTCTTAGGTCTAGGTCTAGAAGAAATGATACGTAAAACTCGACTGTGTCTAATACGCGATATTGACGACCACGATTTTTTTTGTAAGTATAGCGAACCACAATAAAAACATAACACAAATGAACCACTCTTGATATTACTATAGATAGACCCTACATGAAAGTAATACACAAGAAAGTAGCACAAATGTAATAGAAATCGGTTGCTAGAAGAAATAGCTTGTACTGGCGTACGTCCTATATTATATAACCCCTAGCACCGATGCCAATAGATCTTGGTCATCAGTACGGTACGTCGTTAAACCATGGAGTTATATTTGTTTAAACCTAATACAAAAAATATAACCCATAGCAAAAGAAAATATGGCGAATGTGTGCAAAACACTGAGAATCATATTATATAGTATAGGTCTAGCCTAATTTAAAATAAAAAGTTAGTAACTCTTCAACAAATTAAATTAATATTACATGATTCTTATCAAGTTCTAGTAAGTTGATACAAAAAGTGTCGAATACTGATGGATAACCAATGGGAATGCAGTAGATTTGCGACTTCACGTGTCGTCTGAGATAGCAACTTCGATCTTACATACAGAATTATTGAAATCTAGGGTGTATTAATTAGTTTGGAAATATAAACAGAAAAAATATGTTCTATTTCATATTTAAACAATTAACTAAACAATGAATTAACTAAACAATATGAAACAATACATTTTGAGGATAAAAACTTCACGGCCTTCTCAATATCATCATCACTGCAAGAATTGATACAAACATTCTTTCATTGAGGAAGCCGTGACACATTGATTCATTCCTGATTGGCTACCTCATCCATACTGCTTCATTCATTCATACATTTTGAATCGATACATTTCGAAAATCGCTACTTACCGAGTTGTCGTTCCTATGTTCACTCCAATACCAGCCTCTTTCCTAAAAATTCCTCTATACATATATAATTACCCTACAAGTCACAGTAACGCAATCCGTTCTCCCACACTCTCTCACGCTTTTTTCACTCACAGCCATCTTTGCACAACTATTTATAATAAACTACCCGCACATATACCAGCCTTACCAAACTTTCATCTTTTAAATACAACCTGAAATCTTTTCTACTTCAGAACCCATTCTATGACCTCAATGAATTTCTGACTTCAAAGTCACACTAGTCAACCATCCCATCATCTTACATGTATTATCTATATTTTTCAATTATCTCTTTCTGTTCACTTATTTTAATTTCTAGTTTTACGTATGTTCTATATTTGTATCATGTACAAATCTTTTAAAAAATGAACATAAACATAAACATAAATATACGTGTGCTTCCGCAAGTTGCAGTCCGTTCTAGTTGGCCATCTCGGTTGACCAGTATTGCGACGACTGAAGTCATTCGTGTGCATCGTGCTTTTGTCAATTCTAATAGTAAGTCGGGACAGTATAGTCGAGAATTACCAAAACATCATAGACTTGTTCCAAGATTATAATACAGACGAAAGATATACTAGTTTATCTAATAGTAATTGATTACAGCAACCATCCCACATTAAATTCACGCATGGATAGTTTGATTGTGGTCTGAACTCAAGGCATAACTTAGTTTCAGGTGAATTGGCTATCACAAGTTTCATATCAACCCAAATAACGATCAATAATTACTTAATATTACCAAGTCCAGTTAGCCTTTATCTGGGAGTTTGTGAAAAGAAATGACATGGGCATATAATTAATAATTATACACATTTATTGATTCCTGACTCCAAAAGTAAACAGGATCCCACCAATACAAAATACATGAAAATATTTATTGAATTATTAGATGATTAATTGTCAATTATTTAATTATTAATTATTTATAGATATTATTTTGGATAATTATTATCAAGATGGTTAGCGATCATTTATATATATATATATATATATATATATATATATATATATATATATATATATATATATATATATATATATATATATATATATATATATATATATAACAGATTACTTTGCTCAACGTGAATAATGCATTAGGCAGGGAATGTGTACAATATTATTATAAATAATTCGCTAATAACGTCGATACTTTCATTTACTATAATTCCCCTGAGAAAACTTGAATTGCTCCAACCTAGGAAGTGTTAGATAATTAATAATATAACGCGCTATTTTGTCAGATCAGCATTATTTTGCATCAATGCATTGCTTTAGACTTGCCTATCCTGTTGTAATACACGTCGAGCGATTGCTCTTATTATTGGTATAAATACATGAATAAAATGGAGAAGTGTGTCACACCTTATTGGGTGCACACAAGTTAACTCTACTATCTCTACTATGTAATTGTTACTTCGTGAATAAACATCTTGGAAAACCAGTCGTCTACACCTTTCTGGTCTCGAACCCCGGTCGTCGGACCCGGAGGGCAAAGTTTGAATTTCAATTTCATGCAAATATCTCATACATATTACAGCGCACATGCTGCGTTTTCCTAATTTATACGAACTTATCATTCAATTACTCACACAAGATTGTCCATGTAGATAAACACTCAGGTAGAATTTCTGCCGTACAACGGTCCCGTCCGCAAAGACAACGGAGGAGGAGCGCCGTGCCGCAAGAGGAGGAGGAAGAGGGGCGTTCAGTCGCCGGACGCAGAGCCGCCAATCTCACAAGCAGCTTGCTGCCCAAAGCCATGCTGCCCGGCGCCATGCTGCCCAACGCCTTGCTGCAAGCCCAAGTGCCCGACCCTATGCCCTTCGCGGGACAAACGATGCTGTAATAAAAATAAACCACAATGTCCTTCGCCGTGCAGCCCTAAGCCTCGTTGCTGCAAGAAGCCACGTTGCTGCCCGAAGCCACGTTGCTGCCCGAAGCCACGTTGCTGCCCGAAACCACGCTGCTGCCCGCCAAGGTCATGCTACACCCCCAGAGGATACCGAGGACCGCCGTGTGGCCCCGCCCCTTGCCCCTCCCCTTGTTGTAGGAAGGGTGAGGAAATGGAGGAAGATGACGAGGAAGACGTGTCAGAGGGAAAGGTTGAGGCTGGAAACGAGGACGTGCCTTCAGCTGATGAAGAGTCATCCGATGAAGAGTGAGAGATGACGCCGTCATAACTGCTGTTTGTAGCATGAAGAAATTACAACGTAAAACAGCGACTAACAATACACGTATTATTGAATACGTGTAACAAACTTTCTGTATAGATTCTCTTTTGGACCAATAGTCACATATAAACCCTGTCCCTTGTAACTTGTATAATGGTACTTTTTACACAGAAAATACACAATTGATTAGATTCTCACAATGAATGGCTTCTGTTGTGTTTCATATATAATTATATAATATGTTCATATATATATATATATATATATATATATATATATATATATATATATATATATATATATATATATATATATATATATATATATATATATATATATATATATATATATATATATAGAGAGAGAGAGAGAGAGAGAGAGAGAGAGAGAGAGAGAGAGGAAAGAAGAGGGTGGTCTAGCTATCAACAAAACATACAACATCACCGTTATATTTGTACAGCTCTGGTATTTTGAGTATCAAAGATTTCTCAGGACGAGATTTACGATCAGAAACACAATATTCTCAAAGTATCTTAATTAATAAAAATAAGACTCTGCCTTTAAACGAAAATTTGGCATCATACACAGAATAACAACGCACGAGATAAAAATACACATAGATAAGATGAAATAATTTTGCAATACAACAAAATACTCTTGATAACTGATGTTAGTGATACTCGAATTATATGAGACTTGACATTTAACTGAAAACAAATAAAATTAAATATCCTACTGATTATTAATAGACAGCTGTGTTGCTTGCCAGAGGGAATCTTATAATAATAATAATAATAACATATTCTTTATTTATAAGTGGAAACAAATGACATGGTGATACATTCATTCCGCAAAATCGATATTGAACCTTCAAATGCGAGTATAAACATATCAAATCTATAAAATCCCTATACGTGATCTAAACATCAACAAAAAATCTAGTTGATTGCCCCTACCCCCAATAAAAGTCTAATGAAGACCTTATTGAATGCTCCTTTCTTTCCGGAAGCCAACAGTTGATATCAGTTTCAACAGATAATTCAATTGCTTTAGATCTGAGACTCACCAACATTGGAGTTCCACAGGGAACTGTACTAGAACCCCTCCTACACACCCTCTACGTAAATCATTCACCTGAAGCCTTGGGTCCAGGGACAATATTGCTTTTTGCTGACGACATTAGCCACCTACTTACTGGTGGAACGCTAGTAGAAATTAATTACGACAAATGTAGAGGTGAATAACAAGGCAGCCTGATGCACTTCTGCAGATCTGACAATCAACATCAACAAAACTATGTTTTTTGCAGTTCCGCACTCAGCTTAAAGACATACATATATACTCAAGTAGGCCTACTCTGATCAAACTGCTGGGCAAGAGCGTGAATGAAAGTGAAGAAACCAAGTGTCTTGGCATCAAAATAAGCGGTACTCTTGACTAGACAAATAACATCGATACAGTTGACAAAAATTCATCAACCACTGCTCACCTCCTGCGGAATCTACACTCATACATCCGACGTCAATAGATCTCAGTTATCATGACAGTGCGCCGTTTAACCCATTTAAAATAAATGCATATAAAAATCTCGCTCATCTTACAACACATATGCTGCGTTTTCGTAGTTCATAAGGAATTTATATTCTAATTACTCATACAACATTTGTAATTATTTCTGTCCATAGATAAACCCTCAGGCAGAATTTCTGCCGTACAATGGTCCCGTCCGCAAAGACAACGGAGGAATCAAAAAGAGGAGGAAGAGGCGTTGCCAAACGCCAGCTGCAGAACCACCCTGTGCACAAGCAGCTTGCTGCCCAAAACCATGCGGCCCATCGCCATGTTGCAAGCCGAAGTGCCCGAGTCTGTGCCCGTCTCGTGACAGGCGATGCAAACCAGGATGCTGCAAACCGAAGTGCCCGAGTCTATGCCCATCTAGGGACAAACGATGCTGTAATAAAAATAAACCACAATGTCCTTCACCGTGCAGCCCGAAGCCTCGTTGCTGCAAGAAGCCACGTTGCTGCCCGAAGCCTCGTTGCTGCCCGAAGCCACGTTGCTGCCCGAAACCACGCTGCTGCCCGCCAAGGTCATGCTACACCCCCAGAGGATACCGAGGACCGCCGTGTGGCCCCGCCCCTTGCCCCTCCCCTTGTTGTAGGAAGGGTGAGGAAATGGAGGAAGATGACGAGGAAGACGTGTCAGAGGGAAAGGTTGAGGCTGGAAACGAGGACGTGCCTTCAGCTGATGAAGAGTCATCCGATGAAGAGTGAGAGATGACGCCGTCATAACTGCTGTTTGTAGCATGAAGAAATTACAACGTAAAACAGCGACTAACAATACACGTATTATTGAATACGTGTAACAAACTTTCTGTATAGATTCTCTTTTGGACCAATAGTCACATATAAACCCTGTCCCTTGTAACTTGTATAATGGTACTTTTTACACAGAAAATACACTTGATTAGATTCCTCATAATGAATGAGTACTGTTGTGTTTTATATACATATTTACTTGTATCGAGGAAAGCAGAATGTTTTCTACAAACTAAACAAAGTATTTTGAGTATTAATGCATTTTTTAATTTTTCAATTAATTTATGATCTACGATTAGAAACACAATAGGCCTATATAATATCGTTATTACGCAAAAATAGACTCTGCCTCCGTAAAGGTTGCCTGTTTTACATAATAATAACATAATAATAAGATATAACAAATGGATAGAGCAATAAGATTATACAATTATTGTTGCGACCCAAATATTGGAGCGTTTCGCTAAAGTTGGGGCTTTTGCATCGCAAATTACGATACAATAACCTTTTGTCTTGATTCTGCTCATTCTTTCACTGACCTGTTGCTCATTACATTATTAATATTTATAGGCCTATTCAGATGGTATACATTTATTTATGTTGGTACTGCCATTTTATCCTGTTAATTTTCATTATTTTTCGTTCAACGACCCCACCAATAACTATGTATTTGGGGGTAAGAATGAGTGAGTGATAATGAAATGATGAATTGATGATAAGTTAGAGGACGTTTACAAACTACAATTCCTTACATGGGACTCTATCGCTTTCTAAAGCGATGCTTTAGTTGACTTGGCTACGGAAGGCGGCTATCGTGTTAATGAATCTTGCCTACAAGGAATTAGTATTCTCTGATAATACGACAAGACATTGCACATTCAAGGCGAGGGCTCAAGGTCGCGAGAGAGTGAGACAACGATAGCTTCAAGGAACCAGAGGAGTGAGGAGGTCAGCACTATAGTCAGTGGAGCGAGTGAGAAAGAGAGAACACTAATTCGAGAGCGTCGAGACGGATGGGTGTGAATCGAGCTGGGTAAGACAAGATGTGTTTATTTACAGTGTTTTCATTCACGCTCGAGAACTAACAAAATATAATAGATATTCGAACTTTAAATACCACATTTGAATATTAGTTGGTATTGCAAAACAATAGGGCATAATAAGTTATTGTCAACGTTTTATATTATTTTGTGAACTTGATTTTCACTGCTATATTCAAGTGAATTCTTCAGTGTATGTTCGTTGTGTTGGTTTAACTATGCTTTTGTTTTGTATTTCGTGTTCTGTTTTGTTGTATTTGAAATATAAATATAGTCTAGACAGATATCACAAGTATAGTTCAAAATTCAAAATGAGACTGAAGTTTTTATATCTGAGCGATGGACCTAAAACCTAGCTTATATGGTTTGGCCACCAGGGTTATCCTGATAACTATTGAATTATGAATTGGACATTCATTGTCGGACATGAAAATAAGGTATATTTGTGGTATGAATGAGTGAATTTTATTCTTCATCTCGTGTTTGTTACAACTAAATAACATATTGATACCAATAAAGAGGTGGGTGCAAAAATTTTAAATTGTGAAGAAGTATACAAATTAAGGCCTACTTAAATAGAAAAAATTGTGATATTTCGATAAAGTGACTACGTGATGAAGATTAATAAATTGAAAATAGGTTGGGCATACACTTCGTCCGAGAAAGAATCATAAGACATCTATGAGTATGTTACACACAAGGAAAAAACTTGAAATTACATAATACCAACCGTGTAAGTGATTTCATATAATAAGGCATTTGTTTGTGATTGTTCGCATTGTAGCTGATCTAGTGCTCTAATAAAACACACTCCATTGCTTAGGCCCGGTATTACGAATAATAAATTTGTTGATTAAGCGATAATTAGTGGATTAGCTTGTTATTACCCTTTTAGAGCCGGTTGTACCAAGTGATGATTAGTGAATTAAGCAAAAATTAGCAAATTAACTTGTTATCACCCTTGGTTACCTATGTTATTTGTGTACCTTAAGTAGTGATTACGTAATCAATATTTAATCATCAGTTGGTACAATCGGCTCTAATTATAACATCGGATTCTAAACTTATCGGGTTTGACACAACAATAACGAAGCATTAGAACCGATGAAAACGTTGTGAAAGTAGCAATACAAATACAGAATTCAAAGCGTTACATCGACATATGTAAGAAAGTAATTATTACACTACAATTATATAGCAGTACAATATTATAACAGTATTATACAGTACAATATTCATATGAATTATCAATATTAAAATACCAATGTAAAATAAAAATATATGAATGATATTTAAAAGAAAGTATATACTCAATCATGTTCAAGGATCTATCTGTACGTATTTAAAATACATCAGATTACGTATTAGAATACCATTTTTTGAAGGATATAGTATTTATTAAAATATTTATAACACATTTTACACTCTAATCTTCGAAAAATTGGAATTTTGTATCCATACGAATAATATTTCTGTAAGATCTCCCTACCTTTTCCAAGATCTGAAAATCTTGGAATCGCTATGGAGTACTGATCGTATTTTTTTTATACATTGCAGTTGAAAGATATGTGTGTCACTGTCATCGAATAATTTTCGAGTAAAAGATTTCTTTTTATTTGTATTAAGTTGGGATTATTTTTTCGAATTATATTATTAATTGTATATATTTCAGGAATTTGGAACCACGAGATAGTTTAATCAGGGGATTAACGTTATGACAAGGACAAATTGAGATAATACATGACGAACAAATTTAATCCTGGATTAACCTAATCAACAGCTTGACGTATTACGCCTCTGTCTATAAGTTTCGATCAGCTGCTCTTGATTAGACGAGCTTTAGCGAGGATTCAATTTGACATACTGAAAAAAATGTGTTCGTTTTTTTTTTTTTCGGTTCTCCACATGTCAAACGGCTACAGCTATCAACTTCAAACTTTTTTTCATTATGGTTCCTCATCTAACTTGGATCTGTATAGTTTTGTGGCATTAGCGGGTGGTAACTTTTATATTTATGAATTTTAGAAATTTCAAAAATACCCGTTAGAATAACACAGCGGAAAAAAAATATATATTTTCAAAAAAATGAAATTTTGCGTGAAGTTCAATTACATTTCGATACACATTTCTGGACATTTTCAGCTTGATCGGGTCAGCCATTATGAAGAAAAAACATAAAATGTGCTAAATTTGTACCACTCGAAGCAGTTTTTACCCATTTTTACACATACTATCCGCTCGTCTAACAACGCATACATGGCGTTTTCCTAGTGATACACAATACAATGTGATATCAACGTACACCATGCACCCGTTTTATTTACTTTCTAGCACAGCCCAGAATCCAGATATATATCTGCCCCTTGACACCTGTTAATACTAGTTGGGATTCTGAACCATTTGCATGCGCAATCTAGTATTGACTTTTCAATGTAATGAAATAGTTTGTACTGTACATATTCAAATGAATACAACAATATAAAAAGTATAATCTAAAAAAAAATTATCACCCGTTCTCCACATTTCTTTATACTTATGTTGATATAGGAACTTATAGGGCCTATTTGTATTAGCAAGAAGAACTTGGTTGAATAATATTTCAGGATATTTTTGTAATCAATTTTTCATCACTTTTGTAAATAACCATTGTACTTGTATGTAGTGATTTAATCACGCTGTACCATTCTCGCTCTGCGTCGCTTTGCGTACAGCCCTCTAATAAAGACTTTCTCTCTTCCTTTCCCAATAATTGGGAGCACTAGATATAAATACCTTTCTACTATATATTATTGTATAAATGTATATAGTATTAGTAAGTAAGGTAAGAAACGTAAGATAGAGTACTTAGGATAATAAGTTAGGATCGTTCTTAAGAGGAAAATGTACGGTTATCTTTCCATTCCAAAAGTAATAATTGAATACAATGCAATTCATTCAACAGACGTTAAGCGTATAACGAGTTTTACTTTCTGAAAACAACTTCTACTTCTCTCTACTTTTTTTCATATAGTTTATTCTTATTAACCATCAATGCAAATCATGAATTATCGCTCAAGTGATATGGTAATAATGTTAAAATACAATAGATGTCTTTATAACATGATTTAGGAATGAGATTAAAATTCACTGGGCTGAACGGTTTCTTTCCTGAACTCATGACCCCCCCCCCCCCCCCCCCCCCCCCCGCAATATTCCAAGTTGTACTTCTCTTCCACATCGTCACAAATTTATTTTCTTCACTTAACTGCTGACGGTTGTGCAATCGATTTGTCTTGATTTCTCAGAATGGAGACAATGTGGCTTCTACAATGGTCCGCCATTGTTGCGGGTTTGTGTTGGATCGTCTACAAACTAGGAACGTGGACACACGACGAGTTTAAAAAACGTGGCATGGCATTTAAAAAAACTACGTTCTTCGTCGGCAATTTTGGACCATTCACATTCGGTACCAAATCTCTGGCTGAACAGTCAGTAGAAGTATACAACCAGTTCAAAGGTCACCGTGCAGTCGGTTTCTTCGTGTTTCTTCATCCGACCGTCGTTGTCATGGATCCTGAAGTCCTGAAACTCGTCACAGTCAAAGACTTTGACCATTTCACTGACCACGACCCGTTCGTTGAGGAGAAAGACGACCTCTTCTTCGGGTCGTTTTTGTTTTTCATGAAAGGTAAGTTGTACAACGGCAATGGATTGAAAATGGAATTAATTGACGATATTTATGCAGTACCAACGACCAAGAACTTCCAGCGACGAAGATATATGGTGTTTTGAAATGTTATATTTGTTGCTGAGGACATGGTCACGATCACGATGATCATTCAATTTGGTTACTCCGGAGGCCTTGTACAGTATCCTTGTATAGAGTCCTTGCGGAGTATCTTGTACAGGAATTGTACGATTTAATCCGATTTTAGTGAAGATAATATCAAGAAACAAAACAAAGGCGGTATTATCCTATATTAATAGCTCATACACAGCCACCCTGTACCTTGGGCATAAGTTGAGACTGGGTTTATATTGTACTAGAATGCACCCCCTGTAGTATATTTAAAAATTTCATGATGCGTAGAGGCTGAGATACAACTTATATGTGATGAAAATACAAGACATCCTAGGTTAGCCAATAGGTGCCAGCAGATATAAGCTATTTGGACCTATTGTGGTCCATGTGAATAAGTGCCATTTGTGCATCAAGTGGAGTTCATTCAATTATTTCACTACACGTAGACTCAAATACAACTTATTTATAATACAGATACCAACAGGAACCTGACACCAACAAACACCTCTTGATACAGGCACCTAATTGGACTTATTCTACATATTTATGTATACATGAAGAGTGCCATTGTACATCAGTATACTACCAAATGGTTATGTCTGTATAGGCAACTTGAACCCAACTTGTGAACTGAGATGTTCCTGTAATTCCAGGTGGAAAGTGGAAGGCTATGCGGAACGTCCTGTCTCCTGCTTTCACGTCCAGTAAGATGAAAAGAATGTTTGTATATGTTGCTAAATGCGGGGAACAACTAGGAGAGTATCTAGCAGAGAAATGTAAAGGTAAATAGATTGTGACAGTCGATGCCGTAGTTGAATTCGATATACATTTTGTTGTTTCAAACATTGCGGATACCTGTAACTTGGTATAACTCTGTAGTCCACCATGTTGTTTGTGTCCTTCTATCAAATAATAGTAATTCCGTGAAATAAGCAAAGATCTAAAAAGCAATTTCGTATTGAGCTTTCTTTACTCATATATAGACCTTACTTGTTTCTGTAATATGATTATTGTGATATTGTCATCATTGTACAATTCAGACATTACAATTGTCCAGGTGAGAAAGATGGAATACATTCTGTGGAAATGGGCGATCTGTTCTCCAAGTACGCTAACGACGTGATTGCCACGTCAGCATTCGGCATCCATTGTGACTCTCTGAAGGATCCCAACAACGAGTTCTACGAGAGAGGCAAAGAAGCGACAGACTTTGGATGGCTCAAGAGTCTTGTATTCCTTCTGTATTCGATCTTTCCACCTGTTTTTAGGGTAAACGTGAAGCTTGTTTGTACATGTAACTCTTTCTACAGTAACATCTTGTAATCCTGTTAAGTAAGTCTCACTGTCTCGGATCTTTACACATTTTCACCATCGGCAAATTTCAGTTTATTTGATTTCAATTCTAGTCATTCAGAATTTCCCTTGAAATGAATCTACTCCTAATTAAATTATTAGTGTTTCTTCTTCTGAGACTCTTTTTTTTGGTACTTGGTTATTAATATGTGATGCATAGGCTAGGCCCTAATTCAATATAATTTAATAATGAATTATTAGATGAGCGAAGCGAATCCTCAATTCCATCGTAGTCATGAAAGGAATGTTTGTTTGTTGTTTTTATTTTCCTTTTTACGCAGAGGGCAAACGGAGGGATTTTATGATGGAACTTGGCATGCACACATCTAATTTTCTGATTATTGATGATCTTATTAAATAGACAAATGTCCAAACGCTCACCACTCCAGCCCATACGTTGCTCTATAGTTACTCATTATTCGTCAAAAGTTACCTAATGAATCAATTCATTTCCTCAGTTCTTCGGAATTCGCTTAACTTCTTTACGTGTCGAGAAATTCTTCGTCTCGATCGTGTCTGACACAATACGTGTGAGAGAGAAGGAGAATATCGTCAGACCTGACATGATCCAGTTAATGATAGAAGCAAGGAAAAGTACGCTGAAAAGGGATCCTAGTGACGGAGTGCAAGAAGACACCAAAACTGAACCGACACTTGGTGAGTAGATTTGGAATGTTTATAATATTTTCAATGCTTACCTTCAGAATATAATAATATAAAGTCTTCGATGACGATGACGATGAATTTATTTCAATATAAAGATAATTTAAGGTATATTGTTACATCGGCGCATATAATAGGCCTACATCGTTTTAGCGACCATCCCTTCGAGAGCCTCGGATCTATAACACCCCAACGAAGCGAGTCTAGTGGGGGGTAACGTAGCAGGGAAAAAAGCTCTCACGTCAGCATCATCTCTATAGTTGACATGGACTTCAGTATCATAGACCATCCATACTAGTAATCGTTAAATCGGGAACTGAAGGAATTCATCATGTAGTTGCTTCGGGGCAGATATGAACGTGTCATATGGCACCATCCTATCAACTTTGTCGAGTGGCTAACAATGGTATCTAATTTAAAACTGCAACTATTTACTGAGTAATGTCGGCCGCTATAATTTTACAGCTGTTACATTGTTTCGTTGACGACATTAATGCAGTAAAAAACATCACCACGTGTACATTAAGGAGTCGACTATTAATACCAACCAATCAAGTCTTTCCCCTTCATGTCCAAGCAAGTGTATTATGGTCGTTACTATAGCTAATATAAAATGGATGGTATAGATATACTCGTGTGCCCACAGAAGTCATTGTCCTCGGGGCTCGGACTTCAAAAATACTTCAAATTCGACTGTCGTAATGGTGCTAGTGGATACTGGATAGTATTAGTTGGTTTTCGGCCCTCGTTAAATCCACCAGCATCCGTAGTCGGGAGAGTACCGAAATGTCAACATATTAGGCTCATTCAATTGCATCAAATGAACATATCACAATAATGAATATGAAATGGTGATTCGCAAATACTGGCAATATTCTATAATTATACAACTTCAAAACAAAACCTTTCAACATATATTATATGTATCTTTCTTTCTACCAGATCTATCAGACGAAGACATCGCTGCCCAAGCTTTCCTGTTCTTCCTGGCAGGATTTGACACATCCTCCACTCTCCTGGCATTCCTGGCTCACAGCCTGGCAGTTAATCCAGACATTCAGGAACGAGTCCAACAGGAGGTAATTGCCAAGATGATATCACTAACTTCAACTTGTCAATATCTATAGGCCTACAATGAGGACCACCTATTTGACATACGTAAAAAATGTAATCTTTGAGAATCTAAAAAAAGGAGATGTATAGGTACATGAATAGAACAATAGGCTAGGGTTCAAGTGAAACATTGAAAATCTGAATAGATCTCAATATCACTACCTATTTTCGGAGTATTTGAATATCATTCAGATCCGGTTTCCTTAGTTCTGTCAGTTTCCATCAGTTGATCAGTTCCAATATGTTCCCCTCTTGAAAATGTAGCAGGTTGAATATCATGACCAATTTGACCATAGTTGCTGAGCGTTGAACTTCTCAGTTTTGGCTACAAACTAATTCTATATACTTATATCGATCTTTCTTCTGATCAAGTTGGTTGATTTCCTACCATTTTCTGCTGCTGTCATGTGGTCGCCTATGCAGTGTGATTACTATAGATACATCGTTGTCGAGAGCTTCAAAATTCCATGGTTCATGTCTATTGTCTGTCGTAGATCGACGAGGTCCTGGCCGAAGATGGGGGACGCGTCACTTACGAAGGTGTTCAGAAAATGAAATACCTCGACAACGTCATCTCGGAAACATTGCGACTATGGCCTCCAGCTACCGAAACTGACCGTGTTTGCGTTAAGGACTACATTGTACCAGCTACGGACACGGCACCGGCGATCATCTTCAAAAAAGGAGACGGGATTGCACTTCCTATTTACGCCATACATCATGATCCGGAATATTTCCCAGACCCGGAAAGATTCGACCCGGATAGATTTAATGATGAGAATAAACACAACATCAAACCATTTACTTACTTACCGTTTGGAACAGGACCTCGCGCTTGTATTGGTAAGAATTCTTCTTCTCCTCCACTCATAAAATTCGTACGCCTCAGAACTAGAATCAGAAAAATACCAACGGAATTCGTAAATCTATTGTCACAGGAGAAATTATTTATAAGAACTTGGCTGGAGAAGGGTGGCTCACATTCACAGGGAGAATTGTGCAATCTTTGTATACTGAATTCTATTCCCGAGTTTTGGGAAGTCTGGGTTAATTTACTATATGAAAATAATATTTTACAAAACAAACTGTTAGCTACTTCAATTTATATTATATAGTCCATCAGAAACCCATCTTAAGAAGGTATTTAAGTTTTATAAATTTCTTATTGTTAGGAGAAGGGGGAAGACAGGGCTGGGGGGGGGGGGGGGAAAGGCACATAAAAAAAATAATTATATTTGGGGACAGTGTAAGTGACAATTTCGCTCTGGGGGATGACATCAATAATACGAGGCATCAACGTACAACCATTGGCACCGACTTGAAAAAAAATCCGATGGAAGCGAAAATTGCCAAACTATAAAGGAAGTGTAGATGGCAGGACTCAGAGTATGCCATTGGGCATGGAAAGCAGTGAGATGTTCCGACATCTCATTCATGGTTCGGTATTCAACACACTTGATACAATGATGTCATCTAGCTCATACCGCACAAACGGTGTGCGTTTTCGTACTATGAATGCCATTCCTTGAAAGCCACAGTGCAGTAGGAATACTCCCCATGCACCCAACTCTCCACGACATTTAGGACAAATCCGATTTTGCTTCTGCATATCTTGTTAGTTTGAGAGTACTTCAAGGATACTGTGTGTATGTAGAAGAAAGTCTCCATTTCAAACATAATTTTTTTTTTCAATGTTGCTTAACGACTCCACCAACAGCTAGGTTATACGGGGGTACGAATGAGCGGATGATAATGAAACGATGAAGAGATGATAGATGAAAGGACGTTTACAAAAACCCATGCCTTATGTGGGACTCGAACCCACGCCCAACGGTGACTTCTGTTACTACCGCTAGCGATAATTGACTTGGCCACCGGGGCGGCTCAAACATCATTCAAAGCACATAACAATTTTATTAATGCACGACGCATTTCCTTTACAGGTCTCCGCTTCGCTCTGATGGAGACAAAGATAGCGATGGCTTGTATTTTGTCTCGCTTTAACATACAAGTGACTGCTAAAACGCCTACCCCTATTGTACTTGAGAAGGGTACTTTCAACACGGCTGCTAAGGGTGGAATGTGGCTGGGAATCAAACCAAGAAACTGAATTGCCATTTTGATTCATCACTACTTTTATGAATATTTATGCTACTCGATGTGGAGCTTGTTTTTACTTTCACACTTGACAAAAGAAAGAATGGAAAATGTATTGTAATTCTATGTCCCTAACCAAACATTTGTCAAATAGAAGTATTAGTGAATTTCAGACTTGTTTCTACAGCCCTGTGATTGATAGTCAAGGGCTGCTTATGATACTCCATTTCATTACTACTCAGAATTAACTGGCGTAAAGACATTGAAATAAATTCACAATTTTTCTGTTGTCGACTGTACAATGTATACCTTCCCTCCCCCTCCACCAACATCCTAGCTGTAAGTGGAGTTATTAAGCAAATATTAACTATCAACAATCCATGCTGAATAATTTAGTTTTACCTGAAAGACAAATGGGACAAACATTGAAATTATAACACATAATGAAAATCGTACAAAATATTAATTTATTCCGATACCTGCAGTATAAATGTGGCTTACCTCAAGGTTCAATCATTGGTCCCTTAATTTTTGTACTATATATTGACAATCGTGGCAAGAATTTAAAAATGCAAAAATAACAATCTCTTCAGATGGGACTACTACTGTGTGTCGGGTGAAAAAAGTCTACATCGAAGTCTACGTTGTCTCTACATTGAAGTCTTCTATGTAGAACATATCTCACAAATAGGGAAAAACAGTATACACTACTCGATCAAGTTATTCGTCGAGGATCGCAGAAATCTGATTCACAATATAATTTGAACTTTATTCACCATACAAAACTGAGGGATCTAACAGTCAGTCCTCATCTTTCTTCAGTAATTAAAGTAAATAACCCAACCCACCACTGAATGCAACACGAGGTATTTACGAATCAATCGATTCAGATAACTTATATACTTTTATCACATACCGGAAATATTCAAACAAATCCATACCCTGAGCCATTTCCTAATGAGCAATTAATCAAAATTTCAAAAAAATGTCAAGTAATTTTTCGATTCATCCCAATAATGATTATATCAAGATTTCTATTTTGATAAAAAAAAATAGTCAAGTAAGTGGGGTATCAAATGAAAATGTATGTTCCATCTAAGCAATAATTTAATGATCTATGATTGATAAGAGATCAATACAGGTCATTCAACATTAAATAAAACTGTCTCCCACTACTTTATCACCATTCCCCTCTAACCCCCCTCATCTGTAACACCTGTAGCACCTATGCAGTTCGCTAGAAAGCGCTACAGACATGCTGGATTTTGCTGCTGCCCAGTAGTCAGTAGGGCCGTTCCTTCAGTGGCAAGCATAGGTACTAATTGCAGATGTAGGTGAGGGGAATAGAGGTGTGCAGGGGGATTCATCTCAAAGTGCCTATTCTACCCAGCCGATTGATAACGATCACCATCAACACTATTGGTTCCCGATCCTCTCGTCAAATATAGCCTACTGTATCGGGCCTACGTCAATGATATATAGCTAGGATTATAGCTATCTCCGAAGGATACGCAGCTGACAGCAACGTTGTTCTGGATCTAAAATTAGAGCCCTGTAGCTATCTAGGTGGCGGCGATATCGAACATCGCACGTGCAGGGCTAGGGTTACACAGCGTTTCTACTTCTACTTTGTAGAACATATCTCACATAAATGAAAACAAATCATATCGTGATCCTATGAAACTAGTAGATAACAGTAATCCAAACAACAATATGATTTGAACTTTACCTATCATGTACAACCGAAACTATTTATGCCCTGAAAATAATTGGTCAGTTTGACGTCCATCTTGATTTTGTATTAGGCCTATTACTCTATATTGTCGCTACTAGCCGTCAGCACTCAGCTGGTTGGGATAAGTTCAAGTTGCGTATACGTCGTAGATAGCTCTAGTCCTAGATAATATTCATGGCCTTGCTTGCCGATTACTTCGTGTCACAATCTACTATCTACTAGGATAATATGCCGAGTCAGTTCTGTCTATAACTCAGTCATCGTTCGGCCAGCATCCATAGTTCGTCACGCCGCACGACCGGGAGGAAGTGGACCGAGTGAACTACGACCTCGAGGTGCAAATCAGAGTCAACTAAATATTAGTTTTTAATAAGGATTTAAAGTGGTGATATCTTCAGTGAATAAACACAGGACCCCTCCCGGGGCAACCGCTAAAATTACATCCTGATCTAGTTCTCTCAATTTCCAGGGAACTAGAAACTACCGTAGTGTGGATAATGTTTACTGAAAACGATATAGTTATATACTTGTACCAAAAAAAGAAGGAAATCTTCTACCAATATAACAAACACAAATATTACCGTTATATTTGTATAGCCTGTGTATTTTTTGGGGTACAGGATTATTCTGGATGAGGTTCACGATATGGACCACAACTGCATCTTTCAAAAAGCGTTAAATTCCCATAGCTGCGCCAGAAATTAAATTACCAAAAGCAGATTTAGTTTCATGTAGGGCCTACATTTGCTATCACATTACTTTTATACTTTCGATTTTTTTATATATATATAATTTACGCATATTTTACCACTAAATCTTTCACTTACTGTACGTGGAGTGCGTATGTACATTGCCTTTAATTTTAGTGTGTAAAATGTGCGTAAATGTTCTCCAGGATTCATTTTAATGCGGTTTGATTAACCACTTTATGTGACCGCAAGTGTACTAAGGTGAATGTAAACTGAGACCGGTGCCTAGTCAAGTGGTTATCACACTGAACTGTCATTCACCAGACCTGGTTTCAATTCCCGCCATGATCGACCATAGGGTTTTTCGTGGTTCCCCTCTGTCGTTGAGGTCCAACCTTCCTGCAGGCAAACAGGCCACGACCGACTCCTTAATTCCCACTACCCAAAAACACATGATAAATTATCTTCTTTCTCCTCATCCAACCATCTCATGTATAATTCACCGACGTCAATAGACGTTGGTCGTCAGTACAGTGCGTCGTTAAACCCAATATAAATAATAAAAGAAAATGTAAATACAGAAATACTAGAGATATTGCATTTTGGCAGCTATAGCAACGTAATGTTCCGGTGAGTGTGATGGGCCAGGTCAACCACTTGACACAACGTCCCACAAGCAACTCCATTTCCAAGGACTAATTACTCGTCGGATTGATTGGGTCCGTTAATATTAACCGAATGCTATGATAACATGTCCGTATTTACGTTGTTGTTAGCACAAATATAAAATACTTGTTTATAAATTATGACATAGACGAAAGATATAATTATTATCTAGACATTCACTCTATGGCCGAATGAAAATCAATTCCCAAACACACCTTCACATCTTTTTTATATTGGGTTTAACGACGCACTGTAATGATAACTATTAACTAAGATCTATTGACGTCAGATGAGATGTTGGTGATGATGAGATCAAGGTTTCTTAGGTAATGGGAAGGATAGTGGGAAGGAAGTCGAGGCTTATATTGTGGGAACCATCCCGGCGTTAGCCTAGACTAGAGGAAAACCACAAAAAAACTCTGTAAAGATGCATAGTGGCGGGGATCGAAACAGATCAGATATGCCCCTCATCTCCTGGATCACACAAAGCGAACTGAGCTACATGTGTTGATCCCCCACTCCCCTCTAACTGGCTAATAGCCAATCACAAACCACATCCAGCACGCTCCTAGTGACGTGTGGAGATACTACAGGGTGAGGGGTCAGGAAGGTAGGGATAACCTAGGGATAACCCAGGAAGGTATAAGTAGTTGTTTAATTGTGGATTAGTTCAATCTTATCATTGCGTGACTTACTTTGTATCTTTCATCTTGGCTTATGAGGTGTACTATGAGTGACATATCAATTGTGACGGAGCTGTCTAAAAAACCACGACATTCTTAATAGCTTGTGTTAATTACCACAGTAGGCCTAACGATATTGGTAAACATTATCCAATCAAAGGTCTACTCCAAGTAACTCGGAGCTATTGGCCTATACGTTGTCATTTCAAGTAATTATCTCGGTAAGGGTCCGACCGAGTACTTCATCTACAATTGTAGATCATTTTGAATTATAATAATTATAAACTATATAGACCGTATAGTTAGTATTGGCGACATCCATAGCATGCGCGTGTCTACGGTTTAATAAAAAAAATACAATACCGTGACTAGAAGATATTAACATTAGGCGTACAAGAAAGTACTTATTTCCATAGACTATCTCTTAAGTCAATGATATTTCTTTAGAGCCGGTTGTACCAAGTGATGATTAGTGAATTAAGCAAAAATTAGCAAATTAACTTGTTATTACCCTTGATTACATATGGTATTTTTGTACCTTAAGTAATGATTAACAAATTAATATTTAATCATCAGTTGGTACAATCGGCTCTAAGAATAATTAAAATTAACAATATAATATATAAAACATCATTACTGAAACTCAAATATCAAGTTCTATGGTCTAACTGTAGGCCTACTTATATATCAATACATTTTTTATGGAATCATGCTTTTCTTTTTGTTACATCGTAACCTTTTTGGTATTGAAATGTTATTGAAGACGTGTCTTTAAACAATACCGAAGTTATTCTAATTTTCTCCCTTTTATCGTCAAGGTTCAAAAAAATCTGTAGGGAGAGTTCAGAGAAATATTGACTCACGTCTATAGACGCTCTTGGCACTTGGCGAATACAACTATACATAATACAAGAACACAATACTAAATACATACAAACATAAATAATACACAATTAAAATACAATGTTATATCAACAACACCTGTTCTCTTCCTTACGAGCAGAATTCAAATAACTGCCCCTTTTTGCTTGCTATTAAGAGAGTCGAAATTATGTATACGGTACTATAATTATTTTTCACACTTGCTTTGACTTCAGTGTCGATTAATCGTGTGAACAAATAATCTTTATCATATTTTGTAATGAATTATGATTTAATAACAATAAATAATCATTATAAATGACTTATATATACTCGGAATAATGTATGTGCAATGTATGTTCAAATGATTTTTTTATCAACATGTAGATCTTGACCTAAAGTCATATTGCTACACAATTAAGACTGAGAATAGATACTAGATGGGTAATATCGTTCAGACGAAGCTGTAAAATGGCTTTTCACCACACACATGAACATATTATAAGCAATGCAACTCGAAAAACCAACAGTCAGCGTGACAAACATTTCTCAAAAGCTTCAATTTCTCAAAATAACTTCTGTTAATTGT
Source organism: Brachyptera putata (assembly GCA_907164805.1). Classification (NCBI taxonomy): domain Eukaryota; kingdom Metazoa; phylum Arthropoda; class Insecta; order Plecoptera; family Taeniopterygidae; genus Brachyptera; species Brachyptera putata. The sequence continues at coordinate 11,054,017 of OU015472.1, forward strand.
AGCATTATCTCTACTTCATTCCATAACATGCATCCTTATCTACACGCAATACAACTAATGCAAGTCATAAACATTGGATGAAAGTAAACAGTACACAATATAAACTCAAGTATCTGCATTTATATAACGATTTAGAAATGAGATAAGAATCCCACATAGCTATAGGGAGTAATTATTGTAGTCAGTGCACCGAATAGAATCATCCTTCAACTCTCAATCCCAGAACGTTTTCCTCCATTACTTACGCACAATTTCACTGTCTTTACTTTATTTCGTTTTGTTCTGCATTCCACATGAAATCAGTGTTTCTTTAATTCTCAGGATGGATACAATGTGGCTTCTACAATGGTCCGCCATTGCCGTGGGTTTGTGGTGGATCATCTACAAACTGGGAACATGGACTTTTGACGAGTTTGAAAAACGTGGCATGGCATTCAAAAAACCTACGTTCTTCGTCGGTAACTTTGGACCATTTATATTCCGTACCAAATCTCTGGCCGAACAGTCAGTAGAAGTATACACCAAGTTCAAAGGTCATCGTGCAGTCGGTTTCTTCTCGTTTTTCCATCCAACCGTCGTTGTCATGGATCCTGAAGTCCTGAAACTCGTCACAGTCAAAGACTTTGACCATTTCACTGATCACGATCCGATCATTGAGGAAAAGGATGATCTCTTCTTTGGCTCGTTTTTGTTTTCGATGAAAGGTAAGTTGGTTATCGCTGAAGGTTTTTATGAATACGTCAATGACTTGAGGATAATTATGCAGCAGTAACATCAAAGAACTTCCGAGTAAAAAATTTTATGGTGGCTTTTTAAAAAGGTGTATTTGTTGCTGAGGACATATCCGATTGTTTTGATTCCTCCGGTGTTCATTCAATTATTCACCTATACAAGTAGACTACAGTATACAACTTATTTATAATACAAATACCGAAGTACCAACAAATACCTATTTGGACCTTTTGTGGTCCTATTGTGTCAAGAAGTGTGTCATTATAGTGCACATCGGAATGCAACAGAATAGTTATGTAATTAGAGGATCCACAATAAACCTCGACTGTGAACTGAGATGTTCCTGTAATTCCAGGTGCAAAGTGGAGGGCTATGCGGAACATCCTGTCTCCTGCTTTCACGTCCAGTAAGATGAAAGGAATGTTTGTGTATGTTGCTAAATGCGGGGAACAACTAGGAGAGTATCTAGCAGAGAAATGTAAAGGTAAACAAAAAGTAAAAATCGAGCCTACATTTGTAAAATTTCTTCAGGATACCTGAGTTGAATTGTATTTTAATTAATTTGGTTATTGCAAAGATGGCGGATATCTGTATAATAAACTTGATAACTGTAAGGTCCACCACAACGTGTCCCTTCACCATTCACAATAATTATTTCACAATAATTATTTGAAATTGAGCTTTGTTGACTCTTATCTAGACTTCAATTTACGTTGTTATTATAATATTTTTATACAACTGTCATTAGTAATTACTATATACAATTGAGAATTTGCGATATTATACTCGTTTAGGTGAAAAGGATGGAATACATTCTGTGGAAATGCGTGATCTGTTCTCGAAGTATACGAATGACGTGATTGCCACGTCAGCATTCGGCATCCATTGTGACACTCTGAAGGATCCCAACAACGAGTTCTACGAGAGAGGCAAAGAAGCAACGGATTTCGGTGGAATCAAGAATATCATCTTCCTGCTTTACGCGATCATCCCACCTGTTATGAGGGTAAAAGCGATGCATATTTTGTCTTCCTTCATTTGACTCTTTTTACAGTAACTCGTTCTCTTTCACGTAAACTACCTCTGTATTAATTTTTATCTTTTTTAAATTTCAACTTTTATAGCGGTCTAGTAAATGTCTCATTATGAAAATAAACAAAAAATGACGATAAGTATGTGAGTGTAAATGAACAGAGAAATTGCATAAAAACCAAAACTCGAACGGATTTTCCTCTTGTAGTATTCAAAACAATTAAAGAATTACTCGACATTACGGCCTCCATGTTGACCTTTCTCAAGACAGTCAGTCCGGTTCCGAAGATAGAACCGACTCAAAAAAAGAGAACGACTAATTGGTTTCATCTGTCGGTTCATGATTTAATCGTTCAATCGTTCTCTCACTTTCATCTGAGACGGTTCTTCAATATTTGTTTATCAAGATACTTATTCGTCGAAAATTACCTATTTCCTCAGTTCTTCGGAATTCGCATAACGTCCTTGCGTGTCGAGAAATTTTTCGTCTCGCTCGTGTCTGACACAATACGTGTGAGAGAGAAGGAGAATATCGTCAGACCTGACATGATCCAGTTAATGATGGAAGCAAGGAAAAGTACGCCGAAAGGGGATCCTAGTGACGGAGTGGAAGAAGACACCAAGGGCAAACCACTACTTGGTGAGTATTCGTAATGCTTTACTTGGAGTTGGTGCTACCTTTGAACTCTTTGAACAGATTTAAGCAATCACTATAGCGAACCGATTTTCCATAATACGTATTTTATTTTCACAAACTTGACAATAATGAACTATTGATACTTAATAAGTTGGTACACCGTCTCTGAGCTGAACGAAGCTGTGAATTAGACATTACCAGCACAGCTAGTAAAACTCATGCATTTGTCCGTGTTTAGATCTTGCCGACGAAGACATCGCTGCCCAAGCATTCCTGTTCTTCCTGGCAGGATTTGACACATCCTCCACTCTCCTGTCATTCATGGCTCACAGTCTGGCAGTTAATCCAGACATTCAGGAGCGTCTTCAACAAGAAGTGAGTGCTAAGATGATTCATTTATCAATAGGTATGAAAGTGAAGACCAATGATTTGACATACGTTGGAAACAAAATATTCAACAATTTAGACTTCTTTGAGGATCTACGCAAAAGATGATCTATGAGTAAACAATATTTTTCCAAGTGAAAGATTAAATATCTGATGGGACCTCAATATCACTTGTGTATTATTATAGTATTTGAAGTGAATTCAGTTCCGCGGTTCCCTTAGGACCATCAAATCTATCTGGTGGTCAAATAAAATAATTGTTCCCCGATAATTTGTTTTGCAGGTTCGAGTGGGCATTATATTGGGCTTTGAACTCTTCAGTTCTGGCTGAAAACTAGTTCCATGCATACATCGATCTTTTTTCTAATAAACTTGCTTGACTTCTTACTATTATCTGCTTTTCTGCTGCCTTGTAGTCTAGTGAATACTTAAATCTCAGGATTATGTTTTTCTCTTGTAAATATTTAAAATTTTCTTCAGGCAATTTATGCAATGTTCATAGTTGGCATTCACCTATATTTCATAATTTTATATGCAGTATGAACATGAGTGATGACAAAACGCATCGTCGTCGAGAGCTGAAAAATTGTATGAAATTTATCTATCGTAGATCGACGAGGTCCTAGCCGAAGATGGGGGACGCGTCACTTACGAAAGTGTCCAGAAAATGAAATATCTCGACAACGTCATCTCGGAGACGTTGCGGCTATGGCCTCCAGTTACCGACCTTGACCGTGTTTGCGTGAAGGACTACAATGTCCCAGCTACAGACTCCGCACCGGCGATCATCTTTAAAAAAGACGACGGGATTTCACTTCCTATTTTCGCCATGCATCATGATCCGGAGCATTTCCCAGACCCGGAAAGATTCGACCCGGATAGATTTAATGATGAGAATAAAAACAGCATCAAACCGTTTACTTATTTTCCGTTTGGATCAGGACCTCGCGCTTGTATTGGTAAGAATTCTTCTTCTCATCCACCCATAAAATTTATGACCATCAGTCAGTAGTAAAATCTCCAATCGAGAGGTAGTAACTAGCGTGACGAGAAATATATACATAGACACAATTAGAGACAGCAAGAGATAGGCACTCCCAATACGCACAGAAAATAATATGTACTAGTTCACCTTACCTATAGTCCTTAGCATAACAGTGAAAAATAGCCTCATTGTTTTAAAACTGGGATAAATGTTGACATGGCAAATGAGAGCTGACGACGCCTTTACAAATAGTCATGTTATACCCACAAAAATCGACTTTTTTGAAATATCACCTAATCAAACTTGTGGGTACTCCAACGACGTGTAATGTTAATCAGAACTAGTTGATATCAAAAAATAACAAAACATTTTGTACAGTTGGGAAAAAACAGATTGATAGATCATATAATAATATCTTAAAACACTCGTATGTAGAGGCAATTCTTTCTCCTTTCTGAGAGGGATGAAACCCGAGAAAAATCAATATTGTATAATAGCTTTATGTGGATGAATTTTTCTGCAAAACAATTTAGAAATTATAAGTTTCAATAAATCAGTAAATCTGAATTTGAATGCATTATTGCATTCAATATTGTTTGCTGAGCAATCACAGATTGGCATTTCACATACCTCAACACAGCTGCATGTTAAAAGTTTTCATTTCGAACTATGGTGTTACAGATATTACCAGCTTCTGAGTCTGACCATACATGATTATCTTCACTCGTTCGCTTTCCATTAATTAACGCACGATGCATTTTATTTCAGGTCTCCGCTTTGCACAGATGGAGACAAAGATAGCAATGGTTTGTATTTTGTCTCGCTTCAACATACAAGTGACTGCTAAAACACCGACCCCTATTGTACTTGAGAAGGGTACTTTCAACACGGCTGCTAAGGGTGGAATGTGGCTGGGCATCAAACCAAGAAACTGAAACGCATAAACTGATTGATTGATACAAAGGTTTTATATCAAGTTTTCAAGTTGATGAAATATTATTGATTGATTACGTGATTTGTGAATAGCTTATGCTGTCTTACAGTCGTACGTTCAACAGCAGAAAAATTGGAAAATATATTCCATTATCCTGATAAAATAATTTTCATATACACGTACATAATCTAAGACGAAAGATAAACTATCAAAACATATCGCACAATGTTCAAATACAACTGAACCCTCCATTTACCCCCACTAAATTTATCCCAACTCTCTTCTGATTCCCTACCATGTAACACCTGTAGTACCTACAGGCCGATAGAAAGAGCTACAGGCACGCTGGATTGTGCTGCTACGGAAAGGACACTATAAGGGCCGTTTCTTCAGTGGCGAGCATAGGTACTAATTGTAGATGTTGGCGATGGGAAGGGAGGTGTGTACGAGGACGTATTCTTGTTCAGTCATGAGACCGAACTGTCTTGGTGATACATCTGTCGTCTATAATATAATATTTAATTCCTCTACGAGCCCTGTGAGCTGGATTTGGTAGTTCGAATCATTAGTCAATACTACACAGGAAAGAAATATTAACTCGTGGACTGGGAGTGCATGAAATTCCCAAAGTTTTTGCTGTTGATTGTACAATGTATGATGTGTCAGTATTTGTATGGTTGTGTTTTGATTTTTTTTCTATTGTGTGTAATATGCCTACGTTTATCTTATATTAATGAATACAAACTGACTATCTAATTTAGTTATACCGTTGGAGTATAACATAAACGAGTATACTCGTTGTTTTACCCTCAAGCGCGGTGTGCCATTTCTAATAAAGCTCTTTTGTATGCAACCCATACAAACACCCATTTTCCTCCAGCTGTCAGTCATTTTCAGATTCGGACCCTTATTCCTGAACGACTCTACTTTGTGGCACATGTCAGTCGGTGATATCACTCGCTTCTGATTTACCATGTCACGTCACAATTCACGGTAAAATTGGACTTTTAAAATTTCAGAAAGTAAACATTAAGATATTAAGTATAGATATTAAGCAGATTGAACAAGTCGGGTTCTGTATTTTCTAATTTGTATTTTTTTTCTATTATAAAATAAATCAACCTTCTCTATCCATAATCCTAGGCTCGAAACACCATTTTGAATTATATAGGTACTCTATTTTATATTTATTCTCGATCATAGTGCTTTATCCTTCCAATAGAATAATATACTCGCGTCCCGGATAAAGCCGGATAAGGTCTTTCCTCTCAACATTTATCCATCATCCGCTCATACCCCCAAAAACCTAGCTGTTGGTGGGGACGTAAGGCAATCAATAATCATCATCCATCAAAATGTAAAACACATCTCGTCGATAGTTTGCCAATTCCTGCCAATTGCTACCAATCGGGGACCTGACCTGAGTAATAATGTCTGAAGTTCCGATCTACCATATCCACAAGCATCATCACTCGTCTGTCTCGGTTGACTCATGTTGAATACAACAAGTGGGTCGGGAGCAAATTGACTTGGTACATTCGGGTGTGATCGCCGTGCATTGGGTCACTTCGTATAGCCGATGTTGTTCTTGATGGACCATACCACAGCACGTTAGCTCAGTGGTTAGGCCATTGAGTTCGCACGTTAAAGGGTTGAAACCAACTCGAGTGGTTCATATCTTATTTCGGACATTTTGGATTGAATTGAGTGGATTTTACGCAACAAGGTTATTGGAATTGGTCACTTATCCATTTTACAAACCGAAGATCCGAAGTTCTTTCAAACAGCTTACTTGACATGAGCCAAATTACAAGATCACCCTTCAAGGTTCACCTCCCCCTCAAGCAGCTCTTTCAAATCGTCTCTTGAAAAAATTCCTCAGGGTCAACCCCTTCTATAATGTGAATGAATACCTCCCTTACATTTCTATAGAAATTATTGTACGCTACCGATATGTATTGTTTGTAACTTATTATGTTCTATGAATTCCATAAAATGTTATTTTATGAATCGGACTATGTTTGTATTATGAATCAAAAAGGTCAGTAAAACTAAACAAACCTAAAGGCAATTGGACCCCGACCCTCCGTCAAATATGCTACACTGTGTCAGGCCTCCATAAGTGATATATAATATACATGACCTTGCTTGCCAGTTACATCACGTCTCAATTCACTATCTACAAATACAACACTTCCGTCTACACTCGCTGTAATTCAGTCCTCATTTGACCAGCTACTTGGTTATACGCAGTACAAGTTAACCATCAGTTAGTGAAAGAGTGAACTACGAGCTTGAGGTGCGAATCAGGGTAATCTAGATATTATCTTTTAACGAGGCTTCCGATAGGAGAAGAAGAAAAGTGGAAAGTGATGGAGAAAGAAAGAGTATCTCCAGTGATGTTATATTTAGGAGAATCTTTATACCTTGACGACCACTGAAAATAAATCGTAATTTTTCTCATAATTTCCAAGGGGGGCTGGATATTTGATTGAGCAATGTTCACTAAACAAACTAGGAAAGTGCGTCTTTTAAACCCAATATAAATAAAAAACAAACTTGTTAACACGATAGAAGATTGCCGCCTTCCGTGACTCAGTCAGCTAAGACACAGCTCTGGAAACTTGAGTCATCGTTGGGTATGGGTTCGAATCCACCATAAGGCATGATATGTTGTTGCGTTGGCAAGCGATGCCTCGACTGACTGAGCTACTGAGGGCTGCTGCATCATCATTTATCAAAGACTTTCGTGGTGCATGTTTCCCAAGCACATATATCATCTTTTTTTTCTATAGTAATATTTTCACAAAAAACATACTCTCTCAAAAATTCCTCAAAGCCAATAAAAGCTTAGGATAATGAAATATAAACCAAATTGAACAAATACAAACAACTATTGGTGAACAATAAATAATAAATATATAGGACTTAATTCATATTCATGTTCATATAGTGGTTTAACGACGCACATGAATAATGAATGAGGTAGTGGAATGATGAGATAGGCCAAAAGGTTCATTAGATAATGGGAAGGACAGTGAGAAAGAAGCGGTCGTCACCTTTATTGTAGGAACCTTTTGACTACAACGGAAAACCACGAACAACCTGAATAAAAATTGAACCGTGGCAGGGATCGAACCGAGGCCCCAATAATTACCCTCACCTCCCGGTTACTTTGAGCAAGCGGGCCGATTTCTTATTACGACTTAGATTATGATATTTGTTTGCTCAACGACCCCATGCATCCATAGCTAGGTTATTTGGGATCATTATTTAGCTAGAAGTAAACTGTGCATTATGTGACTCAATTAGCCGGCGAATTTAGGTTGAATCAGAATAAAGAAGTACTAGTTCTTTATTCGATGGATGAATTGAACACAAGTCTTCCAAGGCCAAGTAATTTGTTACAACATACACGGAACATCTTTAAAAAGGAGGAGTAGACTAGTGTAATTATTTGTCCGAACACCCGAACGTGCGTGCAAATGATTATAGGTTACAGCGATCACGCTCCTATGACACTCAATAATATTATTTTTGCATGTTCATCTACTGTCCTTCTCTCTATCCCGCTCTCTCTCTCTTTCTCTCTCCCTCTCTCTCTCTCTCTCTCTCTCGCTAAACTACCTTGTCATGCAGTCGAATTATTAAATAATAAATAATTAAACTGGCGCGTACGAACATTAGAATCCACGAAACCGATCCGTGACGTTTAAAGCGTCCCCAGTCACCACAGGGAAAAAAGTTATTTTTGAAAATTTGAACTTCTCTGCATGGTGTGAAGCAGTTTCACAACAATGCTTTCAACCGCAAAGCCACTAGGATCATTATTTATGTTTTAGTTGACACTGAAAATGGTCACAAAACATGCATCTCGCGTTACATACACCATTTCGGAACGTCGTTCCGGTATGTTCCGGCACAAATTATAACCACTGAGTGTATTGCTTTATTGATTACTCAGGATGGATTCCATCTGGCTCGTGCAATGGTCCGCCATTGTGGCGGTTCTAGTTTGGTTCGTCTACAAACTTGGAACCTGGCCTTACGATGAATTCATCAAACGTAAAATGGCATTTAAAACTCCGACATTCTTCGTCGGCAACATGGGACCATTCACATTCAGCAAGAAATCGTTTGGTGACCAATCAAGAGACAATTATTTGGAGTTCAAAGGTCATAGAGCTTTTGGTTTCTTTTTTTTTCTACAACCAACCGTCATTGTTATGGATCCTGAAGTCATTAAGCTCATTACAGTAAAAGATTTCGATCATTTTACGGATCATGTGATTTTCATCACCGAAGAAGATGATTTATTATTCGGAAAGTTTCTATTTTCATTGAGAGGTAAGCATTTTAGAAGTAAGAAGTACATGATTAAAAATGACAAACGTTAGAGAATACTGATTAAATGCTAATATGAGAAAGTAAATATAAGTACTGGTGATGACATCGGTGCTGGGATTTGCAGACCGCGAGTACCCGTTCGTAAAGCCGGGTAGGACCGGTTTTGACGACAAAAGAAAAACGTGAAAGTACCAAAATCGTGAACATTGCAGCAGCGCATGACTGTCAAGTATAATGTGACGAATTGATACAAGTGATAAAATCTTCGAGATACGGAGAGGTTAAAGATAACATAATCGATTATGATTCAGATATCAACACTAAGATTAATTAAGAAAGATATCAGCCAAAAAATGACAACAATATAATTGTAAACAACTTAAAAAGACCGGTAATGCAAATTGAGGACCGAGCAGTTCAAAGACCGGTCTCCGGGTACCCGGTGTTGCCACTATACTATAAGTACTTAGCTTGAAGTAATAATCCATTTGAGGCTCATTCAAACTGGAGATCCTACAATTACATAACTTGAGGATTTCTTTTTCAATACAATGAAATATTGCATGCTCTTACAAAAGATCTCCAGATAGTCCTTCATATTTGTAAGGCACGTTCCTGCTATTCCAGGTTCCAGATGGAAAGCTATGCGTAATGTCCTGACTCCTGCTTTCACGTCCAGTAAGATGAAAGGAATGTTCCAATTGGTTGCTAAATGCGGGGAACAACTGGGAGACTACCTGGCAGAGAAATGTAAAGGTAAAGAGAATTGAGTGAAAATGCAAAAACGTTGTCCAGTGTGATAATGTTTGCATTTTATAAGTGGCATAGTGGTAATATCCTCAAAATTGCAAACAGTGTATCAAGAAGAACAGAAGAAGTTAGAATATGTATACCGAATAGTGTAGGATGGTATACGCAGGCATATATGATATCAATGAGAAAACTGATAATGAAATAACAATTGGAACATTGAATTTACTTATAAATAGAACACATGTATTTATAAGTGATGATTATTGTTCGCTTCTTCACCCCACTAATAGCTAGGTTATTTGAGGGTAGAAATGAGTTGGTGGTAGATGAACGATATTGATTATGATTATTGTTCGTTTAACGACCCCACCAACAGCTAAGTTATACGGGGTTACGAATGTGCACGTGATTATGCAACTATGAAGTGATGATGAGTGAAAGGACGTTTACAAAAACACATGCCTTATGCGGGACTCGAACCCACGCCCAACGGTGACTTCAGTGTCTGATGAAGCGGTGCCTCAACTGACTGAGCTATCGAGGGCGGCTGAACGATATTAACAAAAACCCATACCTTACGCATAAGGAAAACCCACGGGCGACTTGTGTCTTGTGTTCTGTTTCAACTTACTGCTAGTCAGAAATTCAGTCAGACATGAAAGTTGAAATGTTAGAATATATGTACATACAAGATTTAAACTAAAGCTAACTCTTCTCAGATGAAAAAGACGGATTATATTGTGTCGAGATAAAAGATCTGTTCTCGAAGTACGCTAACGACGTGATTGCCACGTCAGCATTCGGCATCCATTGCGACACTCTGAAGGATCCCAACAACGAGTTCTACGTGACCGGCAAAGAAGCAACGGATTTCGGTGGAATTAAAGCAATACTCTTCTTACTCTACTCCGCGATCCCGTCGATAATGAGGGTAAGCGTTTTGACAAGATTTAAGAAAAGTGTCTTGGAAGGAAAAATGCTGGTGTTTGAAGTATTGAATTTAACATTTTCCATTTTCATTCAACTTGTTTTATGTATGTCGTTACTCTGTCGTTATTTGACTTCCTCTGCACAATTGAGTCTCATTTAATGAATTGATTTCATGTGAAACGATCCAGATAACAATAACAATGAGCCGCCCCGGTGGCCAAGTCAAATATCGCTATAGCGGTAGTAACTGAAGCCACCGTTGGACGTGGGTTCGAGTCCCGCATAAGGCATGGGGTTTTGTAAACGTCCTTTCACCTATCATCACTTCATCGTTTCATTATCATCCGCTCATTCGTACCCCCGTATAACCTAGCTGTTGGTGGGGTCGTTAAGCAACATTATAAAAAAATAAAAATAATAACAATGGCAAATCATAATATATGTTATGCATGTATATAAACTTTTGTTCTTACATAAATGATATGGGTGAACAAAACATGTTCCTTTTAATTTCGATGTTTATTCTTGTTTGCTTATAACAACCCCACCTACAACTATAGACTCTATAAGGGTACAAATAAGTGGATTATGTATGAAAATGATCACAAAATCTCAAACACAAACACATTGGAATGTATTTCAATTCTCGAATTCAGTGCTTTGCTGCCTGAGCCCGATGGCCGATTCTTTTCACTCTGGTTTTCACAAAACATGACCATCCAAACACGTCTCTAAGAATCGTAATACCGGTATACATACATATACGCCAGCAATACTATTTGATTTCCTATAATATCTGCATATTCATTCTCTCCAGTGGTCCGGAATACGTCTGACCAAAGAGCGCGTGGAGAAGTTCTACGTCTCGATGGTGACTGACACAATGCGACTGAGAGAAAAGGAGAATATCGTCAGGCCTGACATGATTCACTTACTGATGGAGGCGAGGAAAGGTACGCTGAAAGGAGATTCGAGCGACGGAGTACAAGAAGACACCAAGGGTAAACCGCTACTTGGTGAGTTGATTGGAGATTTGAGGATATGATATTGTGAATACCGTATACAACGTCCAACTGAGGGAAATTTGATTTTCATCTCCGTTGAATAAGTTATAACAAGCAGATATACACGTGCGGTAATATAAAGTGGTCGATCAACACCCATTAAAATTCAACTTGAAGAAAATATATTGATACAATACACACTGAAACTATCATGGCAATGTATATTCGTATTTGAAGTCCAGTATGTGAAACATTAGTGGTAAAATATGCTTATAGATGATGAATTATTGGGACATTGACAAAGCACACAATTACTCTCATGATAAACAACGCTTCAAGATGATAATGTTGTCTGTTCCAGAGCTATCAGACGAAGACATCACCGCCCAGGCATTCATCTTCTTCCTGGCAGGATTTGACACATCTTCCACCCTGCTGTCATTCCTGGCTTATAGCCTGGCAGTTCATCCAGACATTCAGGAACGAGTCCAACAGGAGGTAATTTTTAGTAATACTTATAAATTATGGTTACTTTCGAATGGTTTCTGGACTTGATACATTTATTAAAAAGTACCAAATTTCACTGTATATTTGTCATACCATTTCATGTTCCCTCTTCAAATATCATTTAATACATCGTTCTCTAAATATATTTCTTTCTTGACTCTTTCCTTTTTTCTACTTTTATAATTTAATAACAATTTCTATATAATCTTATTATACCTATATAGCGTATACTGTTTGACATTCGATGGTATACTTGTCAGAGATTTCACAACAATAATATTTCAGCTAAGTGTCTCTCAATTGCCTCCATCCGGCAACAACTGAATGTCCAAAATTACGCTTATACGTCATTATATATCCGTGGTACAGTATATTCTTCTTCTTACTGCTATAATCCTTATATTTCGGTTAATCTCACCATTTATTCAGTACATTTATCTCACGACTCACATGTGGATATCGTTTCTGTGTGATCCAGATCGACGAGGTCCTGGCCGAAGATGGAGGACGCGTCACTTACGAAAGTGTCCAGAAAATGAAATACCTCGACAACGTCATCTCGGAGACGTTGCGACTATGGCCTCCAGTTACCGACCTTGACCGTTCTTGCGTGAAGGACTACAATGTACCAGCTACAGCCACTACTCCTGAGATTATTTTCAAAAAAGGAGACAGCTTAATGTTTCCTATATATGCTATGCAGCGCGATCCCGAATTTTTCCCGGACCCGGAAAGATTTGACCCGGATAGGTTCAATGATGAAAATAAACACAACATCACTCCGTTTACCTATATGCCATTCGGAGCAGGACCTCGTGCTTGTATTGGTGAGAATGTTTTGTTATCGTTATAATTTAAAAAATAAGTATTAAAAGAGTCCATCAGTATGACAAATTGCTTAGTTATAGACTATCACATGATTGAACTTTTATTTTGTGATGATTCGATGATTATTGTTCACTAAACGGGCCACTAACACTCAAGTCATTTGTGGGTACGAATGACAAATGTACGAAGTTTACAAAACCCATGCCTCATCCAGGACTTGAACCCATGCCCGACTTGACTCCAGTTTCTAAAGCAGAACGTCAACTGACTGAGTCAACATGGCGAACTATTTTGTGTTACCCACAGCAACCATAGAGAAAAGATATACTACCAATAACACTCTACGCTTACGAATGAACGAAAATAAATTCTCCCCGCACACCTCGACTGCCCTTCATTTTTTAATGCTGCTTAACCCAACCAACAGCTAGTTTATACTGCATGGGGTACGAATGAACGGGTGATAGTGCAAAGATGAAGTGATGATAGGTGAAAGGACATTTACAAAAACCCATGCCTCATGCGGGTCTCGAACCCACGCTCAACGTTCACTTCAGTCTCTGAAGCGTGTTATCTCTTTCTAAATACTTCGCCTGTTCTTTTTCCAGGTCTCCGCTTTGCCCTGATGGAAACGAAGATAGCGATGGCTTGTATTTTGACTCGCTTCAGTATACACATGACTGCTAAAACCCCAACCACCATCAAACTCCAGAGGGGTACTTTCAACACTGCCATAGAGGGCGGGACATGGCTAGGCATTAAACCAAGAAACTGAACATTTCATGTCCTCAATTAGCATTAATATAACTAGGCAAACGCAGGATGTGCGTTGTACGATGAGCGAGATGTCTATATAAAGTATAATCGAAAACTCTACAAACCTTGATCATTTGAAATGAACTTTATCCAATGTCAATGAATCTAGAAAGCCGTGACTTCGACAATGCAACATTTTTCAACTAATATTTCTATCTTTTCGATGAATAAAATACATTTATTATATTATTTTCTCCAAAACGGCTGGTCCGAATATCAAACCAAATTTGTATTCATGTATATTATTCTTGTGTTCACATTTGTGGAAAATTTGAATCATATTGAAGAGATTTTATTTTTCAATTTTTTCCGCACAGCCAAATCTTATGGGGTTTTTAGAAACTTCTAAATGATGTTTCTCAAAAATGGTCCAACCGATTAGACCTCAAAACTATACAGTTCTAAGTTGGATAAGTTTGCATATAAAAAAAAAGTTTCATGTCGATCGGTCAAACCCTGCGACCTGTGCAGTGTTTACAAAAAAAAAAAAAAAAAAAACACAGACAAAGCTCCGTAAGACTTGAGTGAAAATCTTCGCTACGCTCATCTAATAATAAGTGGGACTATAAATATTGTAGTTGGGTCCGGTTTTGCGAATAATAATTTTTTTGATTACGCGATAATCAGTGGATTAGCTTGTTATTACCCGTGGCTACCAATGAAATTTTCGTGCCTTGATTAATTTGCTCAATTAACACATGTTTATTATAAGTGAAACGCGGTCTTGGAAATATATTCTTTCTCTTCGCCTAATTTTTACTTTTTTCTACTTACTTTTTTTTGCTCGCCATGTTTGCTAATCGCTTTGTATGAAGGGACACTTTGTAATTCAATTTTCACAATTTGCTATTAAATATTTGTCGTATTATGCAATAAAATAACATTTCAAGTTTTTAACATGTCTAATTTCATATCATTCTTACATCTTCATATCGTTTTGATTTTACTCTTGACACTCTACTCTTTGTCAATTATTATTCAAGAAAATATCCTATTTGTTTCAACTTTGAAGTAAACCCAACATTCTAAAAATAATAAGTCCAAAGAGTATACCTAAAACTAATCCATAGCTTGGTTCAATACAACCTGTTGTATGAGCTATAAACTCGACAGCCTTTATGTACAAATTATGTGAAATAAAAAAAGGATTTTGAAGGATAAGTAAGAATTTTGAAATTTTGTAATTTTGATGAATAACTTAACTACGTCATAATTATCATAATTGCGTAATTGAGGGGCCAGAAAAATCTGCACTTCGAAACTGTGGTTTTGAGGTCAACTTTCCATCTCAATACCTGACACACAAAAAAATGTCACTTGACCCTTTGGCTTCTGACCCCCTCAATTGTACATCAAAAAGGAAATATGTATCTAGGGGCATACGGAGTGGGGTATAGAGTACCAGCCACCAGAGGCAGACATTTTTAAGGCTTTAGATTGTGTTGCATGTTTAACCCAAGCTAGCATGTCTTTTGACAAAAGTAAATGATTGTGAGGGTATGAAGGCGTATAGAGTGTGTGTGTGTGTGGGGGGGAGGGGGGTCCGGATCATAAGTGGCGGGTCACCCCCTCCCCCCACCCCCACCCTTCCTAACCGCCTGTGCATAACCCTATGAGCTAAACACCATTAGCTACTTTGTTACGTCACAAACCAGACCCACTTTGATTTTTTAAAATTCATAAATATAAATTCCAATGACACATTACTATCAAGAACTGTTTTCGGACATTTCTTGTCCTAAATCTGTCTAAAAATAGATTTGTTGTTTGTTGTGTTCATAGCGGATTGCTAAAAAGAATACTCGCGCAGGACCCAACCTGTAGTTCTCTTGGCCCACCAAAACACATGCAGCGAATTCGCCAATTTGACGCTCCGATCGGTCGTTCCTACAATCCTTTAGCGAAAGCGCTCGTCCGTTTCGGTAGGCTAATTATGAGTACGCCAGTAAGATTATGACGTTTTTTACTTACTCGACCTTGAGATCCATTAGACCGACTCCACATGTTATGTTTACTACGTAATATTATCTACAGGTCTCATCATACAACAAACAAAGATTTATGTTACAACCTTCAGTCTGTTAGCGAACATTGGAGTACGTAGTGCATATACATGTGATAAAAGGTGAGTCATACCCGGCGGACGATTTAAGGAGGGGAAGGGGGGGGGGGGGGCGATCCCCCCATAAGTAAATTTAATTGTTATTTAGTTATTTATGTAACAAGTTAATTTATTCTGAAAATGTTGTATTAGGCCTATAACCGATCATTTTGCAAACTTATTTCTAATTAATTATTGGTAAAATGTATTTAATTAATTATTTGTGTATTTATAGCATAATATTTTGTAAAAATGGTTTTCACAAAATTAAAATCGAATCAAACAATCTCTCTCTCTCTCTCTCTCTCTCGCTCTCTCTCTCTCTCTCTCTCTCTCTCTCTCTCTCTCTCTCTCTCTCTCTCTCTCTCTCTCTCTCTCTCTCCCTCCATGACACACATACTATCAAGCAATGGGGTATAGGCTAATGCCTTATGTCATCCATGTCCAGACTACACTGCAATTAGCCTGTAAATATAAATAAAGATTGTCCTTGAATTTATAACTCGTTTTTTTAACGCTTCCATTTGAAGAACATCTTATCATTCATGATGTTTCTTATCAAAAGTTTAGTGGAGCCAGACTTGTCAATCACTGATAATTATGCCTCAATTAATACAATTATGCTTTCATAATTACTTATGATTTAACGCAATTAATTCTATTTTTTTCTTCCTGCATTAATATCAACAAAATAGTAGATTGGATCTAATTAAGCTGTCGATGCAAAGAATGTATCCCCATTCTTCCCACCCTTAACTCAAACTGGGTATACCTACCAGCCACCGCATCATTAAAGTCAAATTAAGAACATGCTCTTTTAAGAACAGCCTACAATATTAGACCATAGACGTATTTTAATTAGCCATTGGAAAAATTCAAAATAAGGTAGGATGTTTGTGAAGGGAATAATCATTGAATAGAGTAATAAACAGATGAAGTAGATGTAGAAAATAATATTATTTACGGTAATAACAAAACCATTAGTATTAATTATTACATTGGAAAAAATCTCAAATTGAATTAAGTGAATTTTTTGGAAACATTTGAACTATTGTGGGTTCAGCTTTGATTTTACGTTCCTTTACTGTATTATACATAAAGTGATCTTTTTCACGTTTACAAATCAGATTCAAAAGAATTCATCCGCATTTTGTATAGAAGAATCATACTGCATGGTATATAATTGACCCAAAACTTTAAATTCAATTTTGTTTACCATTGAATTTACGTGCTCTACCATCATTTTTCCTACTCTTCCCTACGGATTTGGGTGAAATCACGCTTTCCGGTAATCCCCCAGGAATGTGCTCGTTGAGCCAGTCGATGTACGAAGAGACGTGCGTGTATATGCCGGGAAAACCAGGCATTGCGCACCCTTTGCCAAAAGATACGATACCTGTGGAGCAGACGACCACCAACGTTACCAGTACTCGCGGGGCGCGAGACTTTGTCTGCAAGTCGTTTTTTTAAATTAGACTGAAGGTGACCAATGGGATTGTAAAGATTTGTGACGTCACGACTCAGTTACCGCCCCTTTCTAAGATATGATATAGTAGCAGGTTCCCAAGCACATGTCGCTGTAGCGCTATGGTTATTAATTAGTATCGCTCGTTAATAGGACTGTTTGTTTGTCCTGCACTACCTGAACTGGTTCTTCAGTTCTTGCACTATCGTGTTTGTTTGTAGCCGTGGTGCTGCACGAAACCCACGCTTTCTTGTTTGTTTGTCCGGGTTCACTTGCACTAGTTCAGGTAGTTCTACACCAGCTACGGAGGTGGTGTGCTTAGTTCAGTGCAAGATGGCAGGCGCCAAAATCAAGTTGTAGGCAGACGCTTTGTTGGCTTAGGACCTACTAGTTGTTGACGCTAAATTCAAGTTGATGAGAGTGAAAAAATATAAAATCGAATGAGGGTTGTCATTATTAAATATCAGTGCAAAATGACCTTGCTGTCGACGCGCCTCTAAACCCAAACACTAACTAACGATATCTTTCAAATATTCTTCTAACAATTGAGCAATTGAATAGCTCATCGGTACAGCATCTGAATACTATGCCAAAATCCAAAGTGTATATTTGTTCAATGCGGATCAAAATCTTCTATATCTCACTTTCTTGGGCATGTCCGTTATCCTTAAGGGTCGAAATCCGGGTCGAAATCCGGGTCATAATCCTGCATATCTCACCCCTTGGACATGTCTGTTATCCCTAATGGTCGAAATCGGACCGCCACTGTCTCCCCGACACGAATCGGGCCCGCCTTGCATTAGTCCAGCGCAAAAGGCGGTTTTCAGCCGTGACAGAATTGCAGTCCGATTCTTGTCATACGCCGATTCATAATAACATTCGCTGTTTGTGAATATTTTGACGGTTGCCATTTTCAGCTCGCATGGTGTCCTCCACGCACTGGACCTTTCTCTGCCGAATCCCATAATCGTAGCTCCATCCACATGTAGGATAGCATCACCTACGATGAAAGCAATTCCAAATATTTGTCTTGCGTATTAATGTTATCTTGTATAACCAGAGGAAATTAGTTCTTAGATTTTCTCAGAGTTTACTCCAATACAGTATTTTATCGAGAGAGAGAATGCTTAAATTGCGTGTCGTATGCTCAGTGCAGATGTTGAAGATTAGACATTGAACTCGACCGACTTATCGAAAGAGGGCGAGAAATGCATCCATATGACAAAAAAAATAAACGATATTATTTATAGTAAATATAAATAAATATTTATACTACTATAAACCCATAAGTCACAAACTTTCCTTTATTTTCAGGATGGAGACAATGTGGCTTCTACAATGGTCCGCCATTGTTGCGGGTTTGTGTTGGATCGTCTACAAACTGGGAACGTGGACATTTGACGAGTTTGAAAAACGTGGCATGGCATTTGTAAAACCCAAGTTCTTATTCGGCAACATGGCATCAATTACGTTTGCTACCAAATCTCTCGTCGACTTCACTATGGAAAGCTACAATAAATTTAAAGGTCATCGAGCTTTTGGATCGTTCTTCTTTCTCATGCCAACCGTCCTTGTTATGGATCCAGAAGTCATCAAACTCATCACAGTCAAAGATTTCGATCACTTCACCGACCACATTACGTCAACTAAAGAAGATGATGATTTGATTTTTGGAAGATTTCTTTTTTCTTTGAAAGGTAAAAGAAATACCGGTCTATCAGAATTTAGTATAATGAAAATTCAAGTATATAGAATAGAAAAATGTGTTGTTATACTTTCCCTCTAGTTTATATATATATATATATATATATATATATATATATATATATATATATATATATATATATATATATATATATATATATATATATATATATATATATATATATATATATATATATATATACTCAATTATTTATAATTACTAGATATTTCATCGTGTACCAACACTGATCTCTTTGAGTCTTATTGAGACTCGTAAGACATCAGAGTCAGGTCTTCATTACATATAATTTGTTATTGATATTCCTGATATTCGGACTCATTCCAGGTTCCAGATGGAAAGCTATGCGTAATGTCCTAACTCCTGCTTTCACGTCCAGTAAGATGAAAGCCATGTTCCAGCTAGTTGCCCAATGCGGGGAACAACTAGGAGACTACCTGGCAGAGAAATGCAAAGGTAAATAACTCCTATCTTATTTGTATATGCGTACCGTACCGATATCAAATGATATACCAGATTATCATTTGATATCTTACATAGTGATTGATATTCAACAGAGTGATTGACCGTGAATCTACTAACTCTCCTCAGGTGAAAAAGACGGATTATATTCTGTGGAAATGAAAGATCTGTTCACGAAGTACGCTAACGACGTGATTGCGACGTCTGCGTTCGGCATCCATTGCGACACTCTGAAGGATCCCAACAACGAGTTCTACGAGAGAGGCAAAGAAGCAACGGACTTCAGTGGTTTCAGAGCGACATTGTTCCTTCTCTACGCACTCATCCCAAAGCTGATGAAGGTAAGAATTATTACGGCAGAAATACAAATACAACTTTATAAGAAACAAGACGTTTTTTTATATGTATCTAATACTTCTCCGTTGCAAAATACATAATTACTAAAAAACAATATATTCTATAGACTAACAAATAATGTTCACAATCTATTCAATATAGATTTTTGGAATGTGTAATAAACTTCTCACTATCAAAATAAATGCACCGCCTGCTAGAACAATAAATAATATTTCACATCATACTCCTAGTTCTTGCAAATACATCTGACCCCGAAGCGTGTGGAAAACTTCTTCGTCAAAATCGTGACCGACACAATGCGACTGAGAGAGAAGGAGAATATCGTCAGGCCTGACATGATTCACTTATTGATGGAGGCGCGGAAAGGTACGCTGAGAGGAGATCTTAGCGACGGAGTACAAGAAGACACCAAGGGTAAACCTTTACTTGGTGAGTTGATGGTATATAGGTTATGCTTTCCATTAGACATTCCGTAACTTAAGGTTACCGACAGTACAAAATTTAAAAATTGTAATCAGGAAAATATTATCTAAATCTGAAACGAACATTGTAAAAAAGTGCTCAAGTGCTTTGGCCATATCTTCTCGGCGAAAAATCTCTTTTGATTCTGTCAAAGATGGCTGCATGTGCACGTTCGGACCAAAGATTTTTGGACCGGCTGAATTTTGTATGTGCTCCAGTAGGGAGCTGAGCCGTACTGAACCATCGTGGAAGATTCAGCCGAGTTGACAGAACACAAAATGTCAACGATCACGACCGGGATCGAGAATGGTCTGACAAAGAGATTCTTTAAGAGACAGTACTTTTTCCATGGTACGCAAGATGGACTTGAGAAATTATATTTTTTTTAAACTTCATTTACGGTGGGTTTTGTTGGGTTAACACTTTCTCGTCCTATCCCTGGGGTTGCGTTCCTATACAAGATGAACTCAGTCTTGACCTTAACCCAAGGTTCGAGAAGGCTGTGTGTGGGCTGTTGATATATAGGATAATACTACTTTCCTGCTGTGTTTTATTGTTAAACCGGCTTGAGTCATACAGGGATGATAAAACACGATAATAATTTCAGTTTCACCTCTCTGTTCCAGAGCTATCAGACGAAGACATCACCGCTCAAGCATTCCTGTTCTTCCTGGCAGGATTTGACACATCATCCACTCACTTGTCGTTCCTGGCTTATAGCCTGGCAGTTCATCCAGACATTCAGGAACGAGTCCAACAGGAGGTAAGCCGAGTCTTGCAATACATGATAATATTAGCCAATACCACAGTAAAAATTTGTCATAAAGTCCTGTCCCCTATTAAGTCTAATAAGGATAAGGTTGTATCATTTCAACGGAGCACCACAAAAACAAACTTACCTTCCCAAAACGAACTGATAATTTTCAATTTTCTATGTTAACTCATAAGTAACAACATAACAAACATAAATAGTTTGTCATCATCATATTTGTGTACATACATATATAGCTGTGGTATTTTGGGGGGAATTATGCAGTACAAGATATTCGAGTGTTTTTGAGGGGGATGAAATAAGAGTAAAACAATTCCGGCAGAAGGTTAGGGAGGCGGGCAAACCGTCGTGATCAAGGGTAGGGAACTTGCCACCGTGCATTTTTGCGCAACTGTAAGAGTTAATAATAATAATAATAATAATTCAATATGAAACGCAACTATATCTTACAGAAGCGTTGAGTCTCTAAATCTACAGCTAGAATATGTGATGACACAAGTTTTTACAATCAGTCAGTTAATAGACTCGAACTTCTTTTTTCATTTACCATTAGTATACAAAAAAAAATGACATTAATATCACTCCTACGTGTGATCTAGATCGACGAGGTCCTAGCCGAAGATGGGGGACGCGTCACTTACGAAAGTGTTCAGAAAATGAAATACCTTGACAACGTCATCTCGGAGACATTGCGACTGTGGCCGCCCGTAATCAATCTAGACCGGTCCTGTGTTAAAGACTACGTGGTACCAGCTACAGACACCGCACCGGCAATCATCTTCAAAAAAGGAGACGGAATTTCAATTCCCATTTACGGCATTCATCGTGATCCAGAATATTTCCCGGATCCGGAAAGATTCGACCCGGATAGATTTAATGATGATAATAAACACAACATCAAGCCATTTACTTATTTGCCTTTTGGGTCAGGACCTCGCGCTTGTATTGGTAAGACCTTGAAGTATTCCACCATTGAAATTGTAATATTCAAGCAAAATTTCTAGAACTATGGGTATCAATTATAATTATAATAGGAATTTTATTCAGTACTTTGATAATCTTTCCCCTCCTGTGAGGAGGAGGAGAGAGAAGTAGAAGTAAGACTCGGAGTTAGCAGAAACCGAGAATTTAGAAGTCTGCCCTAGATAATTTGGTTTTACACCCCCTGATGCAATCAATTTCGGTTATCTAAGATTGAGATATAATATATAATTTAGTATAATCTTTTAGTATGAAAGATATAAAAATAAGCAAGCATTACAGGGAAGTGACATTGATGAGCCACAGGCAGCCTTGCTGTAGGAGAGAATTGTTGCTAGTGAGTAATTTTAATTAGGGAATACATTACAGATACCGGTAACCGATTTTTTAAAAATATCTCTTGTTATCAGTTATGACCTACGTCATATTTCTTTACCTTTCATTAAAAAACTCACTTAGTAGTTGATAATAATTCTATTATTTCCTTTCCCAGGTCTCCGCTTTGCCCTGATGGAAACGAAGATAGCGATGGCTTGTATTTTGTCTCGCTTCAGCATACACGTGACTGCTAAAACGCCAATACCTATTGTTATTCAGAAGGGTACTTTTAACACAACTGTTGAGGGAGGTGTATGGTTAGGCATCAAACCAAGGAACTGAAAACCATTTCTTCGTTTGATTATTGACACGACTGATTAGGACTACAACTTTTCGTTGCCCTCCGTGACTCAAATCAGTTGAGGCACTGCTTGAGAAAATGTTTTTTAACGGGGTTTTTGTAAACGACTTTTCACCTTTCATCACTTCATCGTTCCTTATCACCCTTTCATTCGTATTACCTTGTATTATCTAGACTTACCTAGTTGTTGATTTAAAAAATGAGTTACAACTTGCAAGCAATATTATGATTACACAGCTCCATGAGTATTATTTATTATTGTATTGATTTTTTAGTTTAGATGATTGAATTATGGATTAAAACTGTTCAATTGTACATATACACTTTATTTACTTTCCTATATAGGCCTACATTTATCAACAAAACAAGAAGACTGTTTATATCAGAACAATGAATTCACAAATATCACCGTTATATTATAGTATGGGCCTACTACTGTCTATTGTTTGCTTGAAGATAAACACAGCAATAATTGTCAGCCATAGGTTATTCTAAGGTACGAATGAGAGGGTGAAAGTGAATCAACTTCACAAATAACGTGCTTCATGTGCGGGACTCAAACCCACGCCCGACTTGATTTTAGTTTCTTAAGCAGCACCTTAGCTTAGACAAACAGGCTGCTATAATTGTGGGTAGGTGAACCCGGGTGGTGATACTTTCAGGGTCAATGATTTTTCAGGAAGAGATTTACGATTAGAAACGCAACTACATATGACGGACTCCACATTATTTACATAGTACTTTAATTGAAGGCATCCATAATATGAAGTAAGTGTGCATTCAACAACCTTGTATTTTTTTAAATTAACACGCTGCCGTGTTTTACTTTCTCTATAGAATTACCGAAGATATTTCAAAAATTTAGTTGGTAGACATGAAAAGAAATATGTGAACACTCTCTGCAAAACCTGTTATCTCATCTTCAAAATCTTATCTTCTTTATGTGAGCTAATTTGTCGTTGATATAATTTTCACTTTTTTCAATAACAGCTGTTTTTTTGATTTTGTGTTATACTATAAAGATTGTGTATTATCTGCTGATAAAGACGAGAGTAAATAAATGAGATAAACGTAAATGAAAACAGTGAAGTGATGAATTATGTGTAGCACATTAAGTATGTCAACTACAACATAAGAGATGTGGGTAGCTTGGGCCACGGTTTGATCTCTGCCAACTTCCATCATTATACAAAGGTTCACCCCTCACTCCTTCCCACCATCATTCTCAATTCTCATACTACCTCAGAGCAACTTTCATCTCATCATCCCCATGCACACATATGATCCTAAGATGGACTCTTGCTTACGTTCATCTAATAGAACAAATTATATTTTCAATCAATAATAATAATAACTCTGGAACTATTTGATTTTGTTGAAAAAACGGTCCAAATTTGTTTTGTTCCTGCGATTCCCTGTGCTATAAACATGATGTATCGATCATATGGACACTTTCTTCTGGCTTTCATTTCATATCAAGTAATAGATTATTAGGGTACCGGGAGTTATAGATAGACTGGGTTACAACATTGAATGGTTAGTAGAGGTTTAATGATATAGAAACATAAATTCTACCAGGTGCTCAGGAAAAAAAGCTCAACAAAAGAGGCTACAGAACGGCGAATTTTGGAACCTTGGGGGTGGGTCAGATTTTATTTTTTCTACTGGCTAATTGGTTCGAAAAATGTAGATTATTTTTCTTACGTTATTCTATGAATGTATTGTGAAAAATAATTTTTGGTCTAAACTCAAGTCTTTTGCCGGAAAATTACCTATTAATTGACTTTCGACCTCTGACCTTTCACTCTTTAGGGTTTAGCACTTTAGTGATAAAAACGTTCAACTTCTACCACATGCTTGGAAAAAAATAACTTGACCAAAATGGGCTGCGGAGGACGGCGAATTTCTTAACCATTTGAGGGATGGCGGGGGTGCAAATTTGTTTCTATTGGATGAGCGAAAAAAAATGGAAGACTTCCATTTCACTTACCGGCAAAAATCGGGCATCGTTTTCATGATTTTTCTTGTAATTTTGTACGCGGTATACAGGTCAGGCAAAGTAGCCGATTAACTCGAAACTTTTTAGGCACTTTTTTATGCATAGATCTTAAAAACTAATAGGGGCGCAAAGTTTTGTGTTCAGTACCCCTCCGAGGATGAAAATTATGAAAATGAAACAGTGTTCTGCGGAGATCCAGCGCTGCTTGCTCATCTCCGTATCACGTGGTTTTTTGCCGTCAATTTAGATTACTCGACGCTAATTTAGAACGCGCGTCACTGGTTACGGCCATTGGTTACGGCCATGCATGGTTACGGCATACCAAAGACCTTATATAACCTACGGTAAACGGCATACACAAGTCTCGCTGCACACAGACCTTGCCGTCCTTTTTTATAGATTAGATATTGTATAAAATCTTTCGGCTAAAGGTCATGGACAGGATGATTTTTTAACGGTCGATAGAGAAGTTCACGAATGCATATTTTAGAGTCTGTATTTTGTAGTTGCCTCCGGCATTGATTTTGTAGTACCATTGCCTCCGGTGACCCAGCGGCCAGGGTAGGGCCTAGTTCGAGGAGTTTCTTCGAAATTCGAATGGTCGTGAAATTATAATCGAGAAGGCATTTTTTTCAATGCGCTTTCGTTGTGCGCAATGGCGCCAAAAATCAACAGGTAACGGGACCAACAGCTGACGTGACATCGTAGTAGGTGTGACTGTAGTGTAAACATTGTGGTTATGCATTCTTTTTGCGTAGGCCTAATGGCACATGCGAACTTTTCCTAGTATATTTCGATACAAGAGAAAGTGTCGTTAGTTTATAAGGTTTTCGGTAGTGTGTACCGATATGTGTTGGAACTATATGGTAATGAAGACAAAGATTGATCAAGCTAACCTACAAACTCAATGATCAAGTGTAGGCCTAGCCTCCTGGCCATTGCCCTGGCATTGTAGAAATCAAGTGTAGGCAACTATAAGCTCAATGGTGTAGGGTCTCGACTGTTATTATGTAGGCCCTATAATACAAACTCAATGCCTATACAGCCCTATACCATAATAAGCCTACACAAAATGTATTCTGATTTGAAGGATGGAGATGTAGTCTGGAAGAAGTGGGACAACTATTTCTGGCCTTGTGTTTTTCATCCGATAGATAAGATTCCTGGTGGTAATGAGCTACCAAAACGTTTTGTTGGTGCGGTTGAGTTTTTTGGAGAGGATAAATACAGTTATTTGACGGCCAGAACTATGGTATACCCTTATAATTGTGTAGAGAAACATTCCTTCATCAAAAAAGGTGTCCAAAAACATCAAAAGAGTGGCGAGATTTGTAAATATATGATTAAATTTCTGCAAGATGTAAGATTGGCTGAGGCTCGAACTAATGGAAATATCAAAATCCTATCTTTGCCGGAATTTCAGTCTGATCCTAATTCAAAAAGTATAGGAAAAGAAGTTGGAAGGCCTACAAGTAACTCAAATGGAGAGTCCACTTCTCACTTTGATAATAATAGATGTAAAACTAAAGATGAAGGTTCGGTAGGCCTAGTCGTTAAGGGTTGTGATGATAAGAAGCACAGAATGTCTACATCTCAAGTAGCCGCAGACTTGGATCAACCTGGATCAGCTCAGATCTACGAAAGTCGTTCCAAACGAATCAAACTTGCCGACGATGTGAAAAACTATGATGACGATAGTTCAGACGAAGACACTAGTGTTAATGTATTAAATAGAAGTTCAGCAAATCGAGATAAGGATTTTGTTGTAGATCAAATAGTACTGGTTCCGTGGCGGAAGGCATATTTCCCAGCTTTTATAACAAAGGTAATAAAAACAAAGAAGAAAAATGTTGTGTATTTTAGATATGTAAACAGCCCACGTCAATCTATGCCTTTCCGCAAAAATTCTAGATGTGTTCTCGACTTTCGAGATTCTGAGAGAAATAGTAAGTTGCGTGATGCAGCTGCTTCTATCGAACCTTCGGCCATTGAAGCGTACGATAGGTGCGTGCAGTACCTCAGTATTCGAACAAACAGAATCAAAGATTTATCAGCATTCAGGTTCTTAACACGTCACCCAAATGATCTACACTATGGTGTCTTACCAGATTCTGAGCTGCATGTATCTGTGAAAGACCTTTGTCTTGACAGTGAAATTAGTAAAGAGAGAATGTCAAAAATGTATGACACTCAAACATCTGAAGATGATACAGAAAGTGAAGACGAGATAGTCCCTCCTCCGCCTTGTATCTCCTATTCTCAATTCACCAAAGAGCAGCTCGCCACAACCATGCAAGAAGCATCTAAATTACTGGAAGTTATTAAGAGTGATGCCTGTCTCTCTCACCTAAAATCAATTTTGACTGGCTCAGAAGACAGTTGGCGACACAAAATATTTCATCACGGCACTTTAGAGGAGAGGGATGAGCTCAGAGGTTCGTCAGGAATGGGAGTTTTCTATGATCAGGAACAATCTTTCGAATTACTTTGTTTGTTACGGGAGAACCTTCCTCGGGTTGCTTCAGTGGATAAAAGTCGGTATATGCTGAATGTTTGGCTCCCAGAAGCTATTCTCTATGCTCTGAAGAAAGTCCACAGCTTTGACCATTCTGAAGCTGAACGTCATCTGCAAATCACAAGCTGTCTGAGCGATTACCTTGAATATCTTAAGCGTTGACACCATCACACCTGTTGCTTGTTGCCTTGTTGGTAAGTAAGGAAGTCTATGTTACCGTTGTTACCAGTAGGCCTACTCAAAGTTATCAGATGAGCAAGTTGAAACAAAATAGTATTTTCTGTGAATTTTCAACACTGGATGTTATTTAGGTCTACCTATAATGTAATTGTTTTACATCATTTTTATCTTAAATCATGTTAGTACTGGTACAAATGTGTAATAAAGAGTATTAAGGCATATACTCATAAGGTAATATAGTATTTCCTTAATATGCTAACTTCATAAAATGAATGAATGATGGTATAAATCACAGGTGGACCAATCTGTACTGGTATAAAATCAATTCGGCGAACGACTTTAGACCTACATTTTTGATGTAATGATTACCATACTAAATGACATACTGGTACTAAATGAATTGGTCATAGTTAATGAAGGCTAACACTGTAAAGAACTAGGCTTCCTCTCAACGATGCATTTTGTACCACCGAATGACCTCTGATAATATTTTTTGCTGTTCACAGAACCAGAGAAGAGAGAGAAGAAATAAAGGAATAGAAATGCATGCCTCCAAGAACAAGCCAAGAAAATAATTCAACGGTCCATGTTATGGTCAACAATCAGCTGAGCTTGATACTATTACTGTCAATAATAAAAAATAGAGCAACAGTGCTATCTAGTGGTAAGGTTGATCTAAGAGTGAATAGAATATACTAGGACTAGTGAATTTATTAGGAAACTTGACAACTTCACAACCTCAATTTAAAACAAAAGTCAACTAAATCACTGACCATCACTATTTTTAGGGATGGAAATGTCTTTTACCAATGACATTGAATCTATCGATAGTGTATACATTACCATAACTGTGGCCATAATACAACTTACGAGTAGATGTAAAAAATGATTCACCACTTGAATTAGGTCTACTTTGATTTCAAATAATTTCTAACAGTTTTCAAGAATTGTCTGACATTTCATCTCCTATCATAAGGCAATCGCCACAGGACAAGTTCCAAATAGTCTGCTTAGCAACTACCTCGCAAACTTTTATCTCGTTTCTGACATATGCTGTCTCGACACGAAGTATTATCAAGCTATCCGTGGCAAGGCGGTGAGATACCTGCGTCGGATATGAGGGGCCCAGGGTTCGATTCTGACTGTAAAGGATAGTGCAGGTTGTTTTTTTTTTATCAAAAAGCAATGAAATTGTTTTTACTTTAATTTCATCGGTCAAACTCATTTACACAGGGGATTATTTGGTACCAGTCCTGTGGTGATTGCCTATTTCTATCAAGTGTAACAAGGCTCATGTAAACTTGAGTTCTTTCTACATTTAATTTGAGTAAAGAATTATCCAGAAGACCGTGAAAGAACTCCACACATCGATTAGATTAGATTCCCATCCCGTAATATAGTGTTGGTCAGTGACTAAATGCAGGTATTGTACATCATCGTACCATATTGAATTAGTAGACTCGGAATTTCGTTGAGCTTAGTCATAGATAAATGCAATGCATTAGATATAGTTTTAGATATAGGCCTAGTATTAGCTAGGACAATAGCTATCTACGCTATTGTCCTAGGTATCTACGCTATTGTCCTAGGTATTAGATAAAGTATTAGATATATTATAGATAGATATTAGATATATTATAGATAGATATAGTCATAGATATATTTTTATATGTTCTGTATTTGGGTTGGGACATGTAGTTTTCCTTTGTTCAAGAGCAAATAGATTAAGTGATTTATTAATGAACAGATTTAGTTGAATATCAGCATAATCAGTAATAAGTTTTTGAATTTTCAATTCAATTGTCTTTATTTTTCCGAAAAAAATTGCGATATTCAGATATTAGCATTGCTACATTATTCTGCTATAATGATGCCAGGTATAAAATACAGTACTAATCTTTTACCTCATAGGGCGTACATTATTTATAGATAATAATTTAAAAAAAAAAACAATATTGTTTAGTAATTGTCATTTGTAGCTGCTAAATAAGTAGACTATATGTGTATAAAATGTTGATGACAATGAACGGCAATATGTTTAAGAACCTGCAAGAATGGATTTGGTGAAATATCACTATTTTGGTAATAGGCCTAACTAATAACTATCGAACGGTTGGAAATACCAGGATTCTAATAGAAAACACATATATTTTAATATCTATCAATTAATTATTATGCATGACATTTATAACATTATTATTCTAGTCTATTAGGCCTAATGGAATTTTCACATGTAGGGGCTCATAATGAATTCAGCTAAAATACATTACTATAAACTAGTTGTAGGAGTATAACATTTATTTTTTTGCCTTCCTCCGTTGCTCAGTCAGCTAAGGCACCACTTTATAAACTGAAGTTACGGTTGGGCGTGGGTTCGAGTTCCGTATAACTTTATAAGGCATGCTTTTTAGCCAGGTATTCAAGGAAAGGAATATTCCTTCCAGCTTGACCCTTGGTTTTTCTGGTTGATTCAATAATGAAAGACATTTTTGGAAATAATTGGATGGACAAAACAAGAGTCAATTTTACTGTACCTCCTCGAGAAAATTGAATTTATAATTCTTTTTTTTTTCGCGCTCCGCAGGTCAACAAAAAAACTTGGCCTATGTGTGTCAAAATACAACTCGATACAGTAGGCCCTATAGTTTTGACTAAAAATAAATGCACTTCTTCACAATTTTGATGTCTCGAATTGTTCGAAATTTAAAAGTTTAGAAACATACAGTACTTCCTTTACAGTTTAAATTAATTCCATTTGGTTGATACACCTATACTACATTATATTATTATCTTTGTTGGTGATTACATGAGTGATTACATTGTTTGCTAGTTATTACAAAATATTCCATTAATCATTGTGCTTGTATTTTTGTATGTATGCTAATTTACTTGTCTAAAAGTCTGAATGTGATTCTTAAACTAATACTCCTAGTAGCTATGACCGAGTTGCCATAGTATATTGTGTATATTGCGAGACTGATGTAACTCATTTGTTCGACGTATGACTATCTGTAAATTGCCTACGAGATGAGAATCAGATCATGGAGTTGTATTACTACAACTCCATGATCTGATTGCCATTCAATTTGTTCACGACATTTACAATAGTGTGATCCGTGATTAAAAGCTCAGTCTGCAGGTAGGCATACATAGGTTTTGTTACAGACTTGGATGATATTGAAAATGTATCGTATTATAATTATTCAGTTAATTTGACAATACTGTATTTTTTATGTGTGATGATCTATTAATAATGATGATTAAATTGATATAGAATGACCAATTATATTATATATTGCTTGATTGAACAATCACTATTAATAATAATAAATAAAAAATCAACACAAAATAATAAATGTACATTTGAATTGATAACACCTGATGATCTTATTGGCCTATTGTAATTTTGTTGTTATTGGACGTGGAACAACCTACCGGTATATTACAATCTAATTAAACCTAGCATACTTTTATCGACACAAGAAGGTTCTCTACCGACCAAATGCCGGTAATTGTAAAAACTTTGGTGAGTACATGATCTTGCTGCAACTCCAAGGATGTAATGGTTTTGAAAGATGTAGTTTCATTTTCGATCCTAAACCTTATCCTGAAAAATCATAATGCTGTCTAGTCAAACCTCTATATTATATTTTTCAAGGACCAGGAAAATCAAACCATTCCTGCAGGAAAATTGAACATTGGTTATATGGGGTTACGGTGGGACGAGATGAATAATCGAAGTAAGAAAACAATGCATCAAGGTTTCACGATACCGTGAATATATCACAGCTTTACAAATATAACAGGACTTGATAATTGTTTTCAAGTTTACACTAGAGGAGTTCTTTCGTGGTTTCAAGTATATAGGCTATGCGCCTATGCTTAATTTAAAAAATACAATCATTAATATATATTTTATTGATATATTTGACTTAGAATGACAAACAAAATCTTCATAAAAACGAAATCAATTTTAAATGACTATAAAAGGAGAGAATACCGAAAGCATTGTTTGAGATAGCAGAAAACAATGGAGCCGAGAGAAGAGTAGGAAGACCAAGATAAAAGTGGCAGGAGGGAGTAAGGTGTGGGGTAGTCAACCGAGGAGAAAAATGGGAGGAAGTGCTAGACGAGAGGTGGTGGGAGATAGAGAAAGATGGAGGGAACTTGTAAGAAGAAAAGACGAAGCAGAGGATAGTAGTAGTAGTGAAGAGGAAGAAGTTGGAACTGGCAGGAACCAACTGATAAGAAGAATGCCCTAGAAGAAGTGGTGGGAACACCCCCTGACCCAATCTAACTGGTTATCTGGGTTTTTGAGAAATACCGGTATATATATGCAGAGATTATTACAGCTGATGCCAGGTTGCGTCATCGTCATTTTGAAAATGGTCGTATTTTAGTGTTGTATCTACGTACGTTGGCTGCTCTTCATCGAGTCTAATTTAATTCCGACTTCACTGGTGAAGTCAGCTTACAGGTAAGCATGTTTCAAGAGCGGACGGGCATTCAAGACGAATCACACACATAGTCACGAGACGAGTTCAGTAAATGTATTTTTTCAAAATTCTTAATTACCGGAAACCTAGCATATTTCTTCAGTGACGGAATAAAACAAAAATCAAATTGACATCTAGAGATGATAGCTCATGGCATGAACGCATAGACCCACACTCCAAACAGATGCCTCTTAACTGGAGTTGAAACAGATAAACTGCTGAACTGTAATTAATAGGCTACATAATTACTAAGTACCTAATAAATAACTATTATAGGCTTACAGTACATAGATTTTATTTATTGAATATATAAGAAATCATACACATATGACATGAATACAACATAATAGTGAAATACAAAATGTCACTAAGCTTCATGTAAGCAAGTAGCAACAATGAAAAAAGATGAACAATATTCTAAGCTTAGACCCATCTTATTCCACTGAAATCAGTCAAATCATCACCATCGAGCAAGGTTAATTCTTAATATCAACTCGTTCTCCTTTCTTGGAGTGACTATACTTTGTCCTATCACCAATTACTACTGCAGCACACACATATTAATGCTAGCTAGTAGCTACTAGTTCTGCTATTGGCTGAGTAAATAAATAGGTTCATTTTCATAGTGCCTACACTTTAAACAATTGTTTTCTCATCAAGTAGCCTGGTTCTGGCAAAATTTCATTAAATAGAATAGGCCTGTAAATTCTCTCTTCACCAAATAATAACAAAAGGCTGAAGCAGTTTGCACAAATGCTGAACGCAAATAATTGAACTCCTATTATTAGTTAAACTTATAGACACTATTTATAAATATTTTCTTCATAGAATACATATATATACAATTTTACTTTAAAATTTCAGATGAAGATAGAATCCATTAGCCTACCACAAATTCAATTTTACTTCATTATAAATTTGATTTAATCCAAATTGCCCATAATCTTTTTCATACGTTACATTAAAAATGTTCAACACGTTTTTATATACGTAGCTTTAAACTTTGTTGAAATAATATGACCCACTTGATCAATTGTAGGCCCCAATATCAGTAATAAATTGTAGTAAAGTAGTAATTGAATTGACGTTTCTGAGGAAAATATCTGTGCATAAAATATTGACTTCAATAGGGTTAATGGTTGTTCATAGCTTGTAAAGTACCTATATAATATGGTACCAAATTATTGCCATTCATAGTGACATGCCTTGCATTAGGCAGACTACCGTTACGTGAAAAACTTGCTGATCCAAGGCAATATTTGATTTAATATACTGTACTACACTTAATAAATACTTTCGAGGTTCTTAAGGAACTCTCGGAATCAATCGAATGGAATTATTCCTATACATTTTCAACAAATATTTGCCACAAGAAACGTCAATTATTAGTGGCAACTTTTATCTCCGTCATATTAGATTTTTATCCTATTTATATACACACAATGTTCTGCTGGCACACTATTACAAAACAAATATATATCAATTTGACTAACAAACAATGCAACTACTTATACTGATAAGATAGGTAGAATATAATGGTACTGTATACTGCAAATGTTGGAAACACAAATCAATTTTTTAATAACATAGAATAACTTGAATCTTTCAAGTTCATATCCGCTGTTTTGATAAAAAAAATTACAATCAACAGGTGTCGAGAAAGTACGACTACAATGAAAGGCAACATACATGAAATATTTTCATCATTTTAAATGACAACCAGCAACTAAATGTCAATCAAAAGTTTAATTTTTAATTTTCAGTATAAACTAAAAACCAATTGTTCAAGGAACACTATTAGAGATATACATTACCCTACTTCAACATTGACGTGGCTTGGTTTTGTATGAATCGCATACCGGTTCTATATGTTGACACATACCGGTAATTAAGCAGGAGTCTTTCAGACCAATCTTATGGGCCATGACAATCGTTAACACTGCAGAATGCAGATAGAGCCTCCAAAAGCATGTGTTTTAATTGAATCAAGTTGTACATAATTGATGTTCATTTTAGGTTGTTTATTGATTTTCAAACTTTTTTGGCTACCATATTATCGAACCTGTTGAAATAATCATTCACTTGATGTAGATTAAAAATAAATCTAGAATCCATGTATGTTGCCTATTGTAATAATTGTAGGTAGGCCTATTTTGGAATATTTAGTTATTTAATTTGAATGGTTAATTGGGCCTAAATTTAATAATCTCTCGCTACACTGTCTCTTAACACTTCACATTCCGCTTCACTCATACAATCAAGACGAACGACCCAAACGGAGACAACCGCGTCGGATCTAACCGTCGCACCTTCCACGTTACGATCATTTTCCCATGCCACAAACAAAGTTCTCGTCATTTATTACAGTCGGTGGATAGACTTGGATAGATTCGGAGATATCAAAACCTACTTCAAGGCTGAAGTTTACGATGGAGATATGTGTATGAAAATAGCCGTACTTGCTAAAGACAAATCGAATAAGGAGTTGATGACCAACCAACGTAAAAAGGCATGTACAGCATTGTTTTATTAAACTTATCATCAAGATTGAAGAACAATTTCGTTTTATTCATAAATATAAAGAATTGCATTATTATAGAATGAAGATTGTACTAAAGTATTTAAATTTTAAATATCTATAATTCTACATGAAGATAACAATGTTGATATCTCTTAATCATTGCAGTAATTTCCAAACAGCTCTTGGTTGAACTGGCTCCTAGTAGAGTGCCACTATCGTAGCCTGCTTGTTTAGTGGAACTCCCTGTTGGGAAGCACTAACGGCGCGACCATGGTCCAGGTGTATAGCGCCAGGCACATCCAGCTGGAGATGACCTTGACCCACATGGAGGCTGCGTTAGCGCTCAGCGTGTCCAGCGACGAGTTAGGTCTGAAAACGCAACAGAACATGTCAGTTACGGTAAACCCTCGTCAAGTCAAAAGCTGATCATTCAAATATTACTGTAATTCAAATAACAATTCTGGTCAATACAGAGTTTTGACCCATAGGTTTAATGCTATTTGAATGTTTTGTTAATTCAGCCTTTATAATTGATGATTATTGTTTGCTTAACGACCCCACCAACAGCTAGGTTATATGGGGGTACGAATGAGCAGGTGATTATGAAACTATGAAGTGTCGATAAGTGAAAGGATATTTACAAAAAAAACATACCTTATGCGGGACTCGAACCCATGCCCAACGGTGACTTTAGTTTCTGAAGCGGTGCCTCAGCTGACTGAGCTACCGAGGGCGGCGCCTTTATAATTCAAACTGGGTATTTCTTGGCCACTGAATTTTAAATTAAAGAGGGCTTGCACTTGATAGTGTGATGCTTGATGTCCTTGTACGCACCCTGATTATCGTAACTTCAAGTATACTGTACCCACGGTGCATTGCCGTCTCGACACGGTGTCTTCACTCGACTCAAAATTTCATTTCACTTCCTGAGCACTTTCCTTAGAACAACCGATCACTCTTCTACCGAGTGCTGTTTTGTAGAAACGTGATGTCATGCATTCTATATATCTCAAATATTTGTATCTATAAGATGAAGTGCATATTGCCAACCAAGATGAGGTGGAAGTAAGCCACTGTGCTAGGCTTATGAAAGAGGATATTTACTGATAATAAAATTGAATAAAATATAAATTCTTATTTGTTTGGGGTTTGCTGACTTCTCACAAGATTTCGATTACATATATAAATCATCTAGATGTAAGTTACTTACGTTATAATGAATTACTTCGCAATTTAAATAATGCACAATTTAATCTCACTATCTCTGTTTTACAGACAACTCAACAAACATAGATGTCATTTTTGAGTGTATTTGTAAACAAAGTTAGTTCCTTCTATCACTACTACACTACGTACGATCGGTAGTTCTAAAGATTTGACCGGTAAATTGGGACATATTTTCAACATGGGAGGGATTGGGAGATAAGACACCATATCGAGACGGCACACCAATGCATACCCCTCAATGTATCTTGACTGTACCCTATATAACTTGAGTTTAAGAACGAAATTGAAAAGAAAAAGAAAAAATCAGTTTGTTGAAACCAAGTTTCATTACCAGCGTACAATTTCATTTCAATACATTTTCAAGATTTCGTTGAAAATTGTTTTGTAATACTTTTATCTTCTATTTAGAAGGATGAAAAACTGTCACTTTTGTACAATTGTGGACGCAAAAAGTGAATGATCCAGTCACGTTAAAAATGTATCACGAAGAAAATGTATTTTACATTATTTATACGCACTTAACCTAGTAGACAATGTACATACACATTCCACATATAGTCTACGTGAATATAATATAATATACTAATAATAAGTTATAATACAATATAATTTACTCAATAGAGACAATATATTGTTATTCGAATGTGCGTGGAGTACTTACGAGTACCAGTTGGTGAGCGTCATCATGACGTAGAGAGTGGCGAGCGCGAACATGACGTGGAAGAAGGACCAGTTGTACGCGACGTGACTGTCCTCGTTGTCCCACACCTTGGCCTTCTCGCCGCCCGACTCACCTCCGTCGCGCGTTTCTACAACCGACCGACGCATCGTTATAAAACAAACCCAGACACTTTCAAAACCGCACACCGTGACTCGTGCAGCCGAGGCACTGCTTTAGAAACTGACGTGGGTTTAGAAGAGGCATGGCTCCCAGGATGAGGCTCCCAGATAAGGCATGGCTTTTTTAATAGCATTCATTGATCATCCACTTGTTCATATCCCCAAATAATCTAGATGTTGGCGGGGTCGTTAGGCAAGCAATAATTGGCATTTACTCTTTAATGATGCTCAAGGACGACACCACAGCTGGGTTATGTAAGAGGATGAACGAGCTGGGATAATGAAAGGACAAAGTGATGAGATAGGTGAGAGGATGTTTACAAAAACGCAAGCCTACATTGAACCTACACCCATCCCGCTTCATATTTCAGAGCAGTGCCTCGACAGACCGAGCCAAACGTACGGAACAAACTACTCACTACAAATTATGATTTGATTGATTAGTATGCTGAACTTAGTAGATTAGTTTGCAACAACCATGTTATTTGAAGATACATGTGAGTGGGTAATGGATGAAGGATACACTTAAAAAAACACGTAACTTGTGTGGGACTCAAACTCACACGAACATATCATTTTCGAGGATCCCTGTACTGACGACCAAATTGGTGCCTGACAAATAAGATGAACGGTAATTTTTTGCTGAAAAAGGAAATGGCCGTGGCCATTTATTTATCCCAGTGTTCAACTAAACGACAGAGGAAAACGACGAAAAACCTCTGCTTGGACGATCGACCATGGCGGGAATCGAACCCTGGTCTCCTGAACGTTCAGCGTGCTAGAAACTGTTCTACCCGTTCAAGTTTTGTACTATAACACCGTTCATTTCACTGACACATTTTGTTGTTAGTTTAATCGGCGAACCCGGTTACGATCGTGAGGGTGACCCACCCATTACGTTTGTCGGCTCGATGATGGTCGGTTTCTTCTTGCACCGCTTGCAACAGCCCATCTTACTGGTCGAGGTCGGGGTAGTCGGGATTGTCGGGGATGTTTTGGGACTGAGAATCAACGACACGGGCGGGCTGGGTTTTCTGGGACGGACTGGAACAGCACAGGATACAGGAAAGGAGAGGAAAGTTTTTACAAAAGGATGAAGTGATGATAAGTGATAAGTGAAAGGACATTTACCAAAACCCAAGCCTTATGCAGGACTGGAACCCACGCCCAAAGAAGACTTCAGTTTCTAAAGCAGTGTCGTAGTGCCTTAGCTACTGAGGGCGGCTAGCAAAAATGGGTTAGAAACACATTAGAGAAGCATGTACAATACTGTATAAGAACAATGCAGTGAAACAAACATGAAAAAGGGAGTACGGGACAACAAAAAATACTGTCACCAACGCTACACGTTGAACTTGAACCATCCAAACCAAACAAGACGCAGGTGAAACAAATAAAATATTGACGAGACAATCAATTCATACCAACGTAGACACAAGTTTTTAGAATGTATAGTCTATTTACTGATGCTACCTCAATATTTTATTTATTATACCAATGTTTTCTTTTAGCAAACTGCTAAAGCACCACGTTGAAAATGAAAATACAAATAAAGTAACTACGTGTTTAGTAATCAAGTTGTGTAAACCATAAGGTAACGGAGAGGGTTGATTATCTAATACTTCACTAGAGTAACCAAACAATATGTATGAAATAGAGCCAGTGCCATCCTGTATCCAATATTTTCCATGAAAAAAAACAAATACATTAATACAGTTAAATTTGTTAGCTGTGATGTTTTCAGTGTATTATTATTATTATTATTATTACAATTACAAACGAGGTTTACAATACGAAATTCGGAATTACCTTTCAAAAGCATTGCATCATCGAAGGTACAGCGAAATTATGGAATAACACAAATTTTTACAATTATTCAGTTAGTTGGTAACCTTCTTTCGTTGATACAAGTACATCAGAAAAACATGAAAATCACCAGCTCACATAATATATAACAATGGTGTCAATCATCTTGTTGATGAATTAATTGCCTCGTTGGTAGGAACTATCTATCTGATCAAGACACATGATGAAACCTGTAGGATATGGAAGGCGGAACATTCAAGGTTCGCTAATGGGAGAGAAAAAGAGAGACAGAGAAAATAAGAGAAAGACATACCTTCATTGGCAACCAATGGGGGATCTCCATTCCCACGCACTGGACATAAGAGAGAGAGAAATACATCACATTAGTGGCGGCTTGGAATGGGAACAGCATCCGCGTACGGAACTTTTAGGGCTTTCTTGGCCATTTTGGAACTACCGTAGTTTAGTCAGGGTTGGCTAGGAACTACCAGACCAGTAAGCCCCAGTGAGCATTTTAGGCACTGTCCACTTTGAAAAAAGAACACTTCAAATATCCACCAATGAGGTCCACTAACGAGGTTTCCAATTTGATGCACATTTCTAAACACTTGTTACTCGATTGGCTGCTTAGTAATATCTACAAATCGTTATTTTTTTTATAACAATACATTTTATAAGACTGATCTTTTGAAACTTTATTCTGACTCATCTACCATTTTCCAACAATAGGTTATACATAAAACGTTTCATTAACAATGATAGTTTTCTTTCTATTTTTCATTGTCATTTTTAAATCTAAAATCGTGGACGAAAAAATCAATTGGCATTCACTAGCTTTATTCACTACTGTAATGTTTTTTAAAGATCTTCAAAGCTTACATTGTACAAATAATTGGAAATTTAGAGGCACTCAATAGTATCGAATACCATCAAACTACTTTCCATCTCGATGCTACGTACGTTTAGTCCTCATGCACACAATACCAACAACACATAAAAACTATATACTAAATAGGCCAATGAACGTACAATAAATAGCCTTAGGTAATACTCGGAGATCGGAGAATACACAGCACGTTGATGGTTATTCCCGTTGTATTCTGAGAGATATCCTCAAACTTGGGACTAGTGAAAAAATAACATGGTATCCAATCTGATCAACAACTTTAAATTCAAGTCTTGAGCTAAACCTAGGAATAAAAGTTTGATACAACCGTCCCAAGTAGTTTAACAACGGTACGGCAAGTTTGGTTTGTGAAGGTTCAAGTTCTTTCCGAGGTTTGGATAACGGTTGGGCGGATCAGTTGGAGAAACAAATCATCAATCAATGCTGACAAATAAAATACAACTAATAAAATAAAACATAAAAATGGCCTATCTTGAAGAAGCTCTGTCGAAGTGGTAGAAATAACACCGAGCCTCATTTGAAGATCGAGTTCAACGGGTATTTCTTTGAACAAAGCTGAGTAGGTCTATATACCGAGTTGTCAGACATCAAGCTGGCAGCCATTATGAAACAAACTGGAAGTCATAGATTTGCAAGCAGATGAATCATACTAAAACTGGTGTAATACCTTGATACAGTGAAACCTCTATCCATCGTTTTTCAAGGGACCAGGAAAATGAAACCATCCATGCAGGAAAATGATCCATCCAGGAAAATTTAACACTGATTATATAGGAGTAGGGTGGGAAAAAATGAATGATACAAGTAGGAAAACGATGGATCCGGGAACGATGCATAGAGGTTTCACTATATATTCGAATTGTATTGCGTAATTGAAAGTGGGACCTCTTGAGTACGTGATTCAGGGGATCAGACTGGAAAACTTACCAAAGTGAAAACTTTACTAAGCTCACAAAACTATTCAGCATGAGCAACTTCTATTCAGCAACTTACCATGGAACCCTAGTAAATGTACTAAATAAAAACTTACTGACGAGGTTCCATAGTAGTTTGTTCAATGACCTCAATGACAGCTAGGTTATTTGGGTACACAACAATTACCCATACCTTATGCAGGACTCGAACCGACACCCTACTCGACTTCAATTTCTAGCCTAGAGCGTTAATTCACTGAGCTAGAAGGGCAGCAATTATTTTGTAACTCTAGATAAACGCTTCATTGCAGTTAGCAAGCTAGCGGTCTCTTTTACCTGTAGAGTTTGCTAGAATAACAGCCCTAGGTAACAAATTTGAGACAGTAACCATCATTGGCAAGCAGAGCGGGAACAAAGAGAGGATGAACAAAAGCGTATAATAGCAGACGGATTGATCTTCAAGATTTACTTCAGAATAAACGCTAGCTTTGCGCGTGTTCATTAGGCCGATGTGAAATCGGCCGTTTGTAAATAACGTTGATACAGTGACACCTCGTATCGCTTCTCAGGATACCAGGAAAAAACATCTATAGGCCTACTGGATAATCTAGCATTGGTTATATAAGAGTAGGATTGGATAAATTGAATGATAGAAGCAGGAAACGATGGATCGGGGAACGCGAATCGAGGTTTCACTATATTTTGGCGTAAAAAAAAATCATTTTTTGTGTACAAAACGAAATACCAAAATTACATTATTCACCATACACCATTCAATTGAATTACTGAAAAAGTAGCCGCAATAACGATTGAATCGTAACCTACAGAGTACAATCAAGCGTTCAAACGCGATGATGAACTCTCACTGAATTTCACAATCAAGTGCGATCATCGCATCGATCCTCAGTGCCGCGCTACGTCAACCCTAAGGACAATCCGCCGGCCTGCTATTAATGACGTGTTCTCACCGGCTCCGTTGTCGTGGACCAGCACGTGCTCCGTCATGGTGATCTTGTCGGAGTTGGAGGCGGTGCGGAGCGACGAGTAAAGCACGCAGCACATCCAGATGACCAGGCCGATGATGCTCTCGTTGTCGAACCCGACCTTGGACGAGCCGGCGCCCACAATGCCCAGCAGGCCAGGGTTACACTCGCGATCTGGACAACAACACGTTACGTAACGCAACTAATTTCCAACGGGTCTTGGACCGAGTTGTTAATTAGCTTTTGAAGTAGCGTTTTATTTTTTGAGGAGGAAATTTTAGCTTGATTCAGAGAAAATTAGTTTGTGATAAATGATAAAGGCCCGTTTCCATGGCTCGTGGCAGGCGGTTTTTTTCTGGCCAACCAGAAAGACGGCAATTCTGCCGCTTGAACCTGTTGCTCGCTGCCGCGAGAGATGGAAATAAAACGCCGCGGTTTAATTCCCTCACACATGCAAGAAGTAAGGTTATGTAGAAATATAACATCTAAATTATCACATTTCAAATATTCATTATTATTGTATTCGCGTGCCACATAGTAAGATGCTGAGAATCACTTAAACGCCTGAATTGAACTCAAATTATATATTTGAATAAATGAATGAAATATCGAACTGGATGAGAAAAAACACAAGTTAGTGAACAGCGCTGGCGGCAGGCAATATTTTCAAGCGCCACCGCCTGCCGCGAGCCATGAAAACGGGCCTTAAGAGATGAATGAACGAACGAACGCGCGGTACTCACCCGGGGAGCTGGAGACGGACGACCACGTGAGGTAGACGACGTAGAGAGTGACGACCGACGACTGGAGCAGGCCAAGCCTCGGCTGACCTTCCTGCACGCTCGGGATCAGCGATATCGTCGAGATGATCACGCACAGAATCAAGTTGAACGAGATGAAGAACTTGTGCAGCGAACAGTCGTCGGGCTGGAACAGAACGCAGAACTTCTCAAAGACCCCACCGATAGATAGGTTACTTGGGGGTACGAGTACGCAGGTGATGATTAAACTATGAAGTGATGATATGTGAAAGGACGTTTACAAAAACCGATACCTCATGCGGGACTTGAGCCCGTGCTCAACGATGAATTCAGTTTCTGAACCGAAGTCGAAGTTGATTGAGCAAAAGATGGCGGCTAGTAGTAAGCGAGGCTGGTCTACAGATACATTTAATTTGGTGACAGTGACAGGGATATATTACCACAAAATACAATTGAAATCTACTAGAGGGCTGATGTCTGACCCCGATGCATTATTTTATTTACGTGGTAGCAAAAGCCTATATGTATCACTTACGACCGTATGCATTAGTTCTAGCTGTACACTACGTCTTTTAATCCTGAAAGTAAAGCAAAAAAGTGGGCCACTGAAAAAAGTCACTTCCTTCAACAAACAACAAAAAAAATATAGAAAATACTCCCAAAAACCACTTATCCGTAAAATGAAGATCTCTTTTGACGAGGGCGATGTTTCAACTGACCTTGGTGAAGTAGACAAAGAGCAGGACGATGCCGGTGAGAGCAAGGGCGTAGTTCAACAGCGTCGACAGCAGAAGAGCAGCGTACCTGAAACAACCAATCACAGAGCTCGGATTGAACAATGGCATACGATATGTACAACTGATTTGACCATCTCAACAGACGATTTCAGAAAAGAATTACCAATCTAACAGCAGATTTTGAAGTTGAGCAAGACATTTCATCTTTTTCCGAAGTTCTACTTTCTACTGTCCAAGTGACTGACGCTTTATTATTCACCATTTTGTATACAATATTAACCACTATCTTTATATCGAATACTGAATAAAGTGAAACCTCGATGCATCGTTCCCGCATCCATCATTTTCCTGCTTCGCAATCATGCATTTGTTCCACCCTAATCTTATATAACCACGTTGAAATAGCCTGGATGGATGGTTTCCCGTACTTGGATAGTTCATTATTTCTGGTCCTTTCAAAAAACGATAGATACTGTACTTCACATCGATATCGAATAGAAGTCCTAATTAATATACTAGAGATCGAGATCGAAATCGAATGGCAACTCTAATTGATTCTACAACTGATTCCATCACACTATAAAAACGCTATTTAACTCACCACCCCTTGGACTCTGTCTCCTCGTACTTGGAGACCCAGTTGTCGGCCCACGAGTGAGCAAAGTCGATGATCAGGATCAGCTGGATCAGGATGAACAGTAGGCCGCCGATCATGCCGAAGTACATCCAGGTGATCCCA
Organism: Brachyptera putata; assembly: GCA_907164805.1. NCBI lineage: Eukaryota > Metazoa > Arthropoda > Insecta > Plecoptera > Taeniopterygidae > Brachyptera > Brachyptera putata. The sequence continues at coordinate 11,097,536 of OU015472.1, forward strand.
AAGGAACCCTCGGGAATGAAGAAGGCGCCGATGACGGCACCGATGACTAGCAGGAACTTGATTGGCCAGAAGCTAAGAGAAGAAAGAACAATTAGTAGGCATAATTTCGATAGGCCTACGTGAGGAGTCATATTACTTTATTTAATCCCAAGAATCAATCAAGATATAGGTTTTTTTTAAATGATAGGAATAATAAAAAAGAGGATATCGAAAGAGTCGTCTATGTTCGCACAATTGACGAATAACAACTAACATCATGAAACATTTAACATCCAATCAAAGGGGTTTTGAAAATACCATCGACGTTGCCTACATCTAAATGCCCACAAGATCTAGGTGACACACTAATAAGCCACGCCCATCACTAATGGTCAATTCAGTGTTTCTCTCATATTACGTTTTTGATAATGCTTATTGATTGATAAATGAATCTGCCAAGAGCTAGGTTATTTGTGGAAGGGTCCTTACGAATGAGGGGATGATGGATCAATGACATTTAAAAAAGTCCACGTTTTATGGGGAACCCGAACCCATGCTCGACTCCACTTCAGTTCTAAAGCAGTGCCCCAGCTGACTCAGAAGGGGTGACGCTGGGGGGGGGGGGTTTCCTTTTGCTTGTGCCATTTATCCGAACTGACCCGTTCTGGATACCGCTGCGGTGATCCCTCGACGACTTGACGTTGATCATCATGAGAGCGAAGAGCGAGAAGAAGCAGGTGAGAGCGAAACATATCCGATACACGGCCATGTATCCGACAGCACCGTCGCAGTCAATCGTGAACGAGCCGGGCACAAGATGGCTGCTTGTAGACGTGGAGGAAGAACAGAACGGTACCTGCGTGAAACAGTTGGCTTGAATTATATTGAGTTGTGAAGTCCTACTGACCCTTGAAACAGAGTTATATTGTATAAACTGATAATTAATGAGCTGAAAAATAATTAGTCACCCTTGATTATTACGTCATGTACATTTTCAGAGGCAAAACTTGTCACCTTCTCATACGAGTTCAATCAACTCGTTCATTTAAAATTTAAAATCATTCAACCATCTTCTCTTACGAGTACGTTTGAACAGTTAGCGAGTACCGGTAGTACATACCTTCTTGAGCGTGTCCTGCAAGCCTGGTGCCAGCGTTATGCATGCCGCAATCGTCCCGAGCAGTAACATCACGGCGTACATGATACGCGTCGACGTGGAGTTACGACACGAGGGGCAAGCCGAGCAGCACAGACCGCACGCTGCGCTGCCGCAACAGCACGCCAGCTACCAACAAGACAATACTTTCAATGTGAGTTGGATATTATTATTAATTAGGATGCTGCTATTCCCACTACCCGGTCGTGGGTAGTGGGAACAGCCATTTTGTATTAATTGTACTAAAAAGCTCTAGGACTACCTGGGCCAAAGATTGAAGATTGTTTATTGTTTATTGCACATCAAAATACAATGAGTTTTTTATAACTCTTTAAACACTTTATTTAGGCCAGGGCCTAGGTTGAATATAGGAAAATTGAATATAGGCCTATTAGAGTTATTAAATATGCTATAACAAGGAACTAGCAATGTAAAACACATACAGTACTCTACTTCTAGGGATTTTTTAGGCTTACATGAAAACCAGGAAGGTAAATTAATGCTAAGAGGATATTAGTCCAAGGAGGTCTAGGCCTACCTGCGCTGCAGAACAAAGGCCCAAAACTGCTCCCATTTTCACTTAAGCACCAGCTTCAGTGAACTATATATGAAATTATCGGTCGCAAATAATTGTGAACTAACTAACGACTTGTAGTTTACCACTACAACTAGATTGAATACTAATTTAGCTCAAAAATTAAACAAATGTCATAAGTCACACCAATCTGTCAGTGAAACCAATGTCTATGACGTCACTTCACTGCTGCACAATATCAACATCGTTATATCGTTATTGATCGTAGAAGTCGACTTCAGCGGATTCGATACTTATTTCGCGCGGTAAAACTTGAACCTACCATAGATATATATAATTATATATCTTTTATATATATACTAGGAAAACGCAGAATGTGCGTTGTGAGATGAGCGTAGAAGTATGGAAATATGGTATTAAAAATAGCTGTTGATCCTGATATTTGATGAAATGTATACCAAAGACCTAATTAATACCAAAGACCAAAGAATTAATAAACGTAGTTGGATAATAAGCTCTTTGCGCATACTTTTATTGCGTTTTCTTCGTTAGATCTCCTCCGATTGTTATTGTTGTACAAATTATTGAAAATGTGTATGATAGTTGTTTTCATATTATGTATGAATTTGAAAGCTTAAGAAATTTTTTCGTTTTTCAAGTATTTTCCCCCTGGGTTATTCATATGGGGATTTTCCAAACTTTCCAATTTTTTCCCGGTAAAACCGTTCAACCGATTTTTTGGAAAAACAATCCGAACCTATTCTGGTGTGAGACCAACATTGAAAAAAAGTTCAGAGTCGATTGGTTTTTTCCTGACCTGCATGCCGTGTACAAAATGAAAAAAAAAAAAAACGAATCTCATTTTTTTTCGGTATGGGAAATGGAAGTCTTTGCTACGCTCATCTAACATATATATATATATAAATATATATATATATATATATATATATATATATATATATATATATAAGCCTATATACTTCTATGGAGCTTTGTGTTTTTTTTTTTGTAAGCACTGCACAGGTCGCAGGGTTTGACCGATCAACATGAAACTTTTTCTGTATACGCAAACTTATCCAACTTGGAACTGTAAAGTTTTGGGGTGAAACCAGTGGGACCATTTTTGAGAAACAACATCTCAAAGTTTCTAAAAACCCCATAAGATTAGGCTGGGTGGAAAAAATTGAGAAATAAAATCTCTCCAATATAAATCAAATTTTCCTCAAATGTAAACACGGAAATGATATGCCCTACACATTATTAAAAATTTGTATGCAATTCGGACCACCAGTTTTGAAGGAAATAATGTGATAAATGTTTTTTGTTCATCGAATTCTCAAAGCGCCTCTTGAAACTCGAGACTGCCGTTTTGAACAGAACTAATTTCTCTGGCGTTCTAAGTCAGCGGCCTCCAGGAGTTAATTTAGCAAAATATCAGTTTTTTGGTGATAACTTCTGAAACCTCCGAGATATCAAAATTCTAATATGAAACACAGATATTTTTAATATCTTCAAGATGGTATATGTTAATAAAGTACAAGTAGTACTGTTTAGTCATATCCATACGTATCTTTAAGGCCAATTCAAAACAGTTTTATCAGCAGTTTTAGTAGTAACCTTCTAATCAACGATGAAGAGCACGTAGCGAAGGTTTGAGGAGGCAATGAGAACTATAACCTTGAAGATGGTAACAACTTTCATTCACAAAGTACTTCTACTACAGTAACCTCAATTGATAATGATCGTAAGATCACCGTAGTAGTTCTTGTTACTATCTCTTTGGTGTTCACACGCAGCCGCTCACGATCGTAGACGGGGCTACGGTATTAGTAAGTAAACCTAAAAGACCGTCATTGAAATATGGTAGTTATCACGCACTTACTGAATAGAGGCTTGAATACAAAATATATGTAAAATGAGGACACTAAGGATTTATTGTTCACAATCTAAATGGAAATACGGTGACAAATAAGTGAAACAATATACCATACAATACTAGTTATATTAAAGTACATTTAAATTTATTAGTCCATTTGTTTATAATATTATTGTTAACTATACATTTCAATATTATAAATATTTTGTTATTACCATATATACTAGTACATGCAAAGTATAAAAACAAGTAGAATTCACATTAGAATAACATTATTACGGTAGGCATGGAATTTGTTTGTAAGTCTACCCTCGGTATAAAACATTATAAAAACAATAAAAATGCACATGTAAGTACTGGTAGTATGGAATATCTAGATTATTTCCTCGTAACATTACAAATGTGTACAACGGAAACGTTACATTAGTTTAAAAATATATTCTATAAATCACGATATTTTGTACGTAAGCCTAGCTCAATACAAAATCTCCACTTTATACACGTAGTTGGTACTTAACACTACGATACATCAAATTGCCAAGTTACCATTTAAAGCTTTTCTCATTTGGGTTATTAAGAAGCTGCTAACTACCGAAGACAATGAGTTGTACTATTTTATTTGCCCATTCACAACAGAAATTAGGAGTAAACTCAACTTCATGGGTACACTTAGCCGATTAAAAAAGTCAAGTTTGCCGATTGACATTTTACATTTCCGTTCACACCTGGCAGTAGCAGTAAAGCATAAGCCCTCAGAGCAATGTGTAGCCGCCCTCTCTGACTCAGTCAGCTAAGACACCACTTTAGAAACTGAGAAATCTTTCAGCTAACTATTATAAAATAAAGATGAGGTTGGTATTCCTGTACGATGGAAATACTGATAATTATAATAATGAAGGTAGCTAGGTCTCTCCAAATATCACGGTAACTTATAAGTGGGTTGCTGACGGGATGACACAAAAAAATCTCAAATTTGGTGAATTTGAAACCTGGCGAGTACGGGCGCAAGCTACTCGACTGTGTGATGGCATAAGGGGAATAAAGTGAGCGCAAAAATTTCAAATTTCTAAATGTTTTGACATCAGTCTAGTATTGCAGCCTCCATGCCCGCCATCGTAGTTATTTTGACGCCTTCGACGATACTTGACAACATGTTACAAGGATGCATGGATTAATTAGATCACTTTTACAATTCAATGCAAGTAGCCAAAGTTATCAACATCATATACAAAACATTGAACACATTCTGATATCCTATTGCCACAACCACCATGTAAAATAAAGCTTCATGTCCCTACAGTTCCTAGGGTCTTGGATTTTGATAGGCCAATATTGTAACGAGCTAGTTTCTATGAAAAAACAAGATAGGCCTAAAAACAATATCACAGTCTCTTACACTGCAATAATTCATCCTATATGATAGGATCTCATAAGCAAGCTTAGTTTATTGTATTAACAACAACGGAAGTACTGTACAGAAAGACGTGACTTATCACTGTAGTAAACAACTCATTTAGCAAGATGTATTGAGGGTTGCATTGGTTTACCAGTCTGTTATGGTGACTTGACTCCCTATCTCACCAAGCTGAAAATATGTACCAATCACCACCCAGTTCTCTGAACCTACCGTCGCGCGTAATCTAGAGTAGTGATACAAGGAAGTATCTTTGTTTAACCAAATAACGTTTACGTCGGCTCACAACGCGCGTAGCAACAGTCACCTGAAATGCCAATATTTGAGGGTCGCAGAAGGCATGACGCATAGTTACAAATTGCTCGCCAGGAATCATAGCAATGGTTTTTCCAAGGACAGCACTCATAAAATAGAACAATGACATTATTAGAAAGTGGGACTTGATTTAAAGAATATATTTTTGTGATGGATGATATGAGAGATGGATGATGGATGATGATACAATGTAGGCCTAGGAGAAGCTAGTGATATGAAAAATAATGACGTGGGTACAGGTTGGAGGAAAAACATAAGACAGAGCACAAAAACACACTCACAAAATGGACTGGACATGAGTGCTGGGAGGTAGGTTTCACAAAAGTCAACAAACTCAAGTTTCCCACTACCGTACCGTACCTTTTCCACGGACTCTGAAGGAAATAACCACCAGGCGAAATTCAAAGGAACATTAATCGTTCTTAACCACCAGGTGAAAATCATAAACTCGGGAAAATAACCTACAAATTAAATTCTGTGGTAGGCCTAAGGGATACTGTGTGCAGACAGTGCACTCTGGTGTCAGACCAAGGCAATTAGAAAGCCAAACAGGATGTAGTTTGCAATTTGTTTCTGTGAGTGGAAGGAATGTTTTGAATAAATAATACACTTGCCTGATGAGATCCAATAAAATAGAACAAGATTGAGAGCCGAGTTGAGATACCAAACGAGGCCGGCAAACCAACGCAACTCTCAATGCATCCTTCTTTCAGTATAGACTAACCAATCACGTCCTTCGGAGCTTAAGAGGCCTAGGACGTTATTCCAAGTGGTCGACGTGGTGAGGGATTCTTTGGATTTCTCTACCATTTATAATAAAGCACCGTATTAAAGCGTCAGATGGTGAACACAATGACACCTATCTTTCTACTATTTGAGAATTGTTGTCTTGAACAATCAACAGTTGAATCTATAACTTCATAATATAATAACAGATGAATCATATGGTGCATTCTTATGTACACTACCAACTTCTGAACGTCTCAACGTTATCTACTTCCTCTATCCTCCCTTCCTCTCTCTATATCTACAATATATATGAACAAACAGTTTCATATTCAAACCATTATATAGGAAATCTACGTTAATACATGACTAGAACAAGGATACTATCATACACAATGGTACCCTAGTAAACTAATCGTTCAAAAGTAATGATCGAATCTAGTCCTCATTATTCAAGCGTGTGCAATGCGGATTATAACCTCAAAGAGGCTCAGTACAGGTATTGACTCGTTCGTATGTCTTGCCATTCTACTGTCCGCGTAAACAACAGCAACATGATCGACAGAGAAATCCCAACGTGCATGCTAGAAAAGGACAGACGTACACTAGTACTAAACGACGAATTGGCCGAACATGTTACGATTGTACTACACGGCTTACTACCCGCACCTTATCTACAGCTGCACTTACTAAAATAACGGAGACTTAAACATAAAGTAAACGTTACTGAAGCGTCTGTAAAGTATGATGCAATTACTCACAAAAGTCAGCACTAGCTCATTGTTGGCACTGGCAAATAAAAATAAAATGTAACCTTGAAAAATGTAAACCTACATACGTACATATTCGCACCTACGCAAGAGGCATTAGCTCGTACTTACGTCAACATTTCGTTTCCTACGATCTACTCGACAAGTTGATTGATAGATAATAACGGTACAAGTGGTTTGGGTTTTACATTCACGAAGTTCTACGCTAGTTGCACCGACATTTAAAAGAGCACTAAAGTTGATTTAAACGAATATCAGTTTTCCGTTTATAACTTGAGAACAGTATGAGATGATAAAATTTCAATAAAACAGAAACACAGATCTTTTTACAGCCTCCTAGACATTATACGTAAGAACAATTCATCTAATATCGTACAATTTTCACAAGTAGGCCCACCCTGTACAGCTAAAACACATGATTTTATAGCTGTATTGTGTAACCTCGATGCATCCCGGATCCATAGTTTTCCTGCTTCTATCATTATTTTATCCCATTCTACTCCCACAAAAATTCCTGCATGAAGTATTTTCCTGGTCACTTGAAAAACATTAGACAAAGGTACATACTATAGAACTATATCCCTGTGAGAAACGTTAGGATCCAAGATTACTCATTTGAATGCTTTGAAGAACATAATAAAAGGACCTCGAGTTTCTGTTGATCTAGAATTTTGGTATCTTATATTGTTAAGTTATAACCAAGAACCTGACATTTCCCTACACCGACTCACATGCGCTCAAAAGTCCACTTATTTCGGTAACTTGTAGATAAGGCAAGGCCCTACTGGTTTAAATATCATTCTTCAAAACATTTCAAACTGGCAGATTCACCACATTATTATAAGCCTATGGTTTTGAAGAGCATCGTTACTTTCACGTACAATCATTGTTTCTCAGTTAAGGCTAGATAGTATCAACTTGTGGTCAGTTTACAGTACTCGGTACCTCGCTAGGCATTTGCATAGTCGGATGAGTACGGAAGGCGCACAAAAGTTCACCTGAAGCGTTAAAATAGCCGAGCTGACAATTGAACGGGGCGTAGCCGAGAGACGCGGCAGGCCTGGAGGTAGTCGAAGTCGTGGATCCACGTCTTAGATGAATTTGAAGCATTTCTGCTTGTCGTGCGGTATCCGCGTCTTGAAGAGTATCGAGTCGGCACGGAATTGAGTATTAAGTAGAGGCGTGTATCCAAAAACCTGCAACAGAAGATCAATAACGTAAGCTTCTGGTTTAGCACATTATCAGGGTAAGCTGCTGGTTAAGTATTCTACCTAGGTAAGCTGCTGGCTCAATCAATAACAAGGTAAGCTACTCATTTGGCACACTACCATCAAGTAAGCTGCTGATTTAGCACTACCAAGGAAAGCTGCTGCTTTGAAATTATTTATAAACTTCGTCTGATAGGTGAACTTGACACAAGAATTCTCGTGTTTCATAAAAGCAGTTTCCCAAGCGATTACAGACTCGATTCAGGCCAACGTTGACTGGTATACATAGTGTAGAGACTATGCCAGATTATCGAAAGAATGGAAAATGGTCTTTTGAAAACAGGATAATGAGAGACTGAAATGAACTTGGGACTATTTCAAAAACATTCTCTACACTCTTTCTTGAAACAAACACAAAACTAAATAACTGCCAAATCAATCAACGTTCTTCACTGAAATGATGGCCCGAATTGTTTTTTCAATTAGGCCTACCGGGTTTGCTCTTTGCTACGATGAAAGCACTACAGTGAACCCACGTTGATTCGAAAGTACATGCAGGCCATAAAATTAAAAGACCCATATTGAAAAAAAAGGTGAAAATGTGAATTAAGAGAATATTCAACATTGAGTTTCTATGTGAGGACCAAAACTATTGTTTGAATTATAGCAATATTCGAATTAACCAAGTTTGAACGAACGAGGATTCATTGCGGTAACGTGGCGCCCGGGACCGACGCGTCTTACCTGCGAGAAGAAGTTGATACACTTGTGGCGCTCCTGGAAGTGAGTGTCGTCTTCGGACAGGGACACGGGACAACCCGGGCATCGGAACGTCCACCGAGATGTCACCTGGAAGGAGCAACGTTTTTACTACTAGTGCACCGCTCGCAGCAAGGTCCGATTTGATTTACTGCACTTCAAAATGATGAATCGTATTTTCTTTCAGATATTTTTACACTTCGTACGCGCAATTGTTTTCAGTCGTGAATAAATATTGTTCATTTATATTGGGTACAGCAATTCTATTGGCATTGGATGAATGATTAATGAGATGAAGATTTCTGAGGTAGTGGGATGGTAGCGGTCGTCTGTCCAAGATCTATATTGTGAATGAGGTGATGGGAAGATGTGATGTCAGGTTATTTCATCAGGTGTTTGGACAGTGAGAAGGACATGGTTGTGGCCTATTGTTAAGGAGCCATCCCAGTATTCACCTTAATGACAGAGGGAAACCACAGAAAACCTGTCAGGATGGACAACCATGGCAGGAATCAAACCCCAGTCTCCTGAACTACGCTTCGGCACGCTAGCCACTGGTTCACCCACCTCAGTCCGTCTTAGCATACACATTGCGGGATGTTTACCTTGACGGGTGGTTTCCGAGTGACGTGGGAGACTAGAAAGTTCATGGCAATGTCCTCGCAGTTCATGTACTCATCCACCTTGTCCCTGATGGCCTGCGGCAGCCAGTACGAGTACAGGTATGTGTAGTATTTGTGAAAGAAGGCAGCACCTGCGACAAACCAAACAACATACTGTACCATAATTACCAACAACTAGGACAATGCACCAAATGCATTGTAACATCAATGAGATGTAGATTGTGGCATCATCACAACGTTCTTAAGGGTCAAGATTGAACTCTCTAAAAATGATGATATAAACGTGTTCATCTGATAGCTTCAAGTTTTATGTTTTACTTGATATCTCAAAGGTCTGAGTAGAGCATTGTAGAGAGAGTTGAATGGTCAAATCTTGACCACTCTCATAGATCCAGCTGACGTTTCTGACACAACGGTCTGGCAGGAATACCATCTGTCTAAAAACGGTGTGAACAACTCGTTGCTCGTCATTAAGATTGCGTCTTACCCGTTAGCACCATGGACAGTTCGCACGAGTAGTTCGAGTTGTAGTTCCATCCTCCGTGGTCGAGATCCCATGCGTGGAACCGGCCCGGGAATCCCACCACGCGTTCCCTCTGCTCCCGCCATACTCTGCAACAACACAGTGTCTGTCAATCCTACGGGATACGCTAACTTACAGCTTCAACATCTTCACCGTAACAGCCAGTCAAAACAAACCCTACAAAACCGTGATATATTTGCATTTTCCCACAGAGTTCGAATTGCAAACAAAAAATTGGTCTAAATTGGTTTACTGAAGTATGTTATCAAAATATCAAGGTAGCCATTTTGATTCATTAACCCAAACTGCAAAGAGCCGTGCACTGACAACAGCCTTCTAACAATAACAGCCAATAAGATCACTCAGTTGGAAGCAACAATAAGAAGGACGTATTCAAATTTTGAAAATTTTGAAAGATTCGACTTTCTGTGGCGAGCGTGGCAAGTGACTGTTTGTGGCGGGTGAGTGTGGCAAGTGAGAGAGTGTGGCAAGTGAGAGAGTGTGGCAAGTGAGTGAGTGTGGCAAGTGAGAGAGTGTGGCAACTGAGAGAGTGTGGCAATTGAGAGAGCGTGGCAGATGAGATAGTGTGGCGAGTGTTTGTACCTGAAGCCGAACATGATCTCGTCGTGCCTGAGGTGAGCGTCGTCGTCCACGGACAGCACGGCCTCCGTCTCGATGGCGTCGTACGGCAGGAAGCGGTTGTTCAGGCTGTTACGGCTCGCTCTCACCACCTGTTTAAGATGGCATAAAGTCGATTTAGTGACATATCCGTTGATTTTGTGATAACCTTAAAACGGTCCGACTCCGAGATATCAAAATTCCAATGCTATAGAAACACTTTAAAAAATATATATATATATATATATACGGTATTCAAGATGCAGTGAAATTATCAACGACATGCTATTCAGATGTCAAAATAATACAAACAGAGTTGAAAAGAGGTATAAATAGTTTTTGATATCTCACACTGTTGTGAAGTTATCGGACAAAAATACATTTGGCTAAATAAACTCCAATGTGCTCTCAATTATTCTAGTAATTAAGTCAACTGTTTTGTTCATAACCCCAAAAATGATCAATGATTAGAAAGTACGTCAACTCATTCCAACACGGAGAAGTACGAGACTCACGTGAACGGGAACTCCGATGTCGGGCCAGCGGAGGTCTTCAAGCGGAGGCTTCGGAGAGTTCCACACGACGATGACCTTGTTGAGGTACGGCAGCCCGTAGAGGCGGCTCAGCGAGTTGATCAACACCTGAGACAAGGTCGCTCTGTTGTACTACTTGACGCTGAGGTGACCAAAAGACTATCGTATCGAATATACAGCTTTTTTTTCTTAATGCTAGGGTTGGAAAACTGCCATTGGATTATATTACGAATCTCGGCATTCAGTCGGTCAATAATATATTTTTATATTTCGTAGTTGAGCGTAGGGGTATACTCGATTTAGTTAGAAAATATCAAACATTGCAATACAAATTCATCTATGATGAAGATCCTGGATATTGCATCGATCACTAGAGATAAGTAAACATAGCTTCTATTTTTCTTTTCATTGCATTTAGAATTTGAAAAGTAGCACTGTGGTGCATCTATTATTTTGAAACATATTGTTTTGTAGCACAACTACGTTACGTAGAGTAACAATAGTACGGTACTTGAAAAATCATTATATAAATTACAATACGTACCAAAGAGAAACACCACAATTGATAATTTTAGAAAATTGATGTCCTCCACCGGGTTAAATTAACCCTTATTTTCCACCTGCATTTACAGTTGCACTTTGGTTTTCCAAATTCCCCAACCAACTTCACCTTTTACTTCCCATTTGATGTAGTTTTGAGAAAAATAGCATCTATGACGCTCTACCAAGGGTCCAGAAAAATTCCACATTGGTTGTATATGGGAGGGTGGGAGAGAATGAATTACAAAAGCAGGAAAAAGTTCATCCAAGAACAATGCATCGATGTTTTACCGGAAATCAATAAATAAATTAAATGAAAGAATAACAGAGAAGAGAGAACTCAGGTATCAACTAACTTGTTCTCGCTCGTAGGTGAGCATGACGATGGTGAACTGCTCGCGGGGAGAGTTCCCCCCCAGACTCTCGCAGAACTCCCTGCCCGCCCCACCCGCCCCCCGACCGATCGGGCGGAACCCGACATCTGAGCCAACGAACTTGGCGTCCGACGGCAGCAACAGGTCGAACGGCAGCTGAGGGTACAGGTGGAACGGATCGCCCCAGTCGTTCCACACTTCGCTTCCCTGAGAATACAGAATACACGGGACTTACACACGGGCGTTTCTGAGATACGGTACTCGCAATCAACTGGCCTTGAAAGTCTTGATTAGTCTAATGATGGTTGTAAATGTAAATAGTATTCTGATGCACGATTGTATCTCAAATAAGATGACTAATTCAATGCAATAGTTGATTTTTTTGTTCTTCAGTTGACATACTCGGGGATACGATTGCTGATCAGCTTGGGTACCGACAATGCTATTTTCATGTTATTTCAATTCAATAATCAGAATATGATTTTGAATAGGTCCAACTTGGCAGCATCCAAGTTGACCGACAACCACAACGGATCCTTTAGTTGAACAAGTGTCTATAAAATTGCACCTCAGTGTATTTGAGAAATATTCACTATGAGAGTTATCGGGGGGGGGGGGAGAGCAAGATATAGAAGCAGCCTGCAAATAAAGTGAATCTTCACAAATGATCTTTTATGAATTATAGAACAGAATATCGTTAATCACTTGTGAACGATATAAGAATGTCTTATCAACGTCTTATAAGTGTAGTACCGGCGGTAACAATGCAAAGGAAGCATTTCATGTTAAAATTAATTGAACAGAGCCATGAGCGAGATAATTTCTAACAAAAACATACAGAGAGGGTGAGACAGAAACCAGAAGATAATGAAATGAGATTGGCAGTAAAACGCTACACTGTTTCAAGGTAAGCTGCTGGTGGGCAGGCTGGCACCGTACCTGCGTGAGGAGATACGTGAAGTTCCTCTTGAACCGCGGCGACGGGTACGGTGGCTCGATCGGTCCGAGGCTCTCTTCTGGTTCTGCGTCAGGTACGACCGCGTCAGTCTTCAGAGGCTAGAACAAGGTGTATAGAAATGGTCAACCTGAATATAGGTATATATTTTTTTCAATGAAAATAATAACTAAAAAACAGACATTTTGAACATTGCACAATTTTTTTTTTATATATCACCATCGAATACTGGACACAAAGCAACTTGGAACTGTATAGTTTTGGGGCCAAATCGGTTGTATTACTTTTGAGAAACACAGTCATAGATTTTGAAAAATCCATAGGCCCTAAGATTATGCCACTTTTCACTGAGTTAGATGAACATTTTTTTTTAAAAAGATTATTTAATGAATAAATTTACATCAAATAGCTTGAAATAGTGGGTATTTATTATTAGGCCCCAAGTATCCTGTGCACAGTGATTCACTGCTTTGTGAACTCCACAGTTTCTATCAAAGTGGGAAGAGTTCTCGAGTATATTTCATATACATACATACCGGTAAGTCAAGGTGTGTAGTTTTCTAGTAGACTTCATATAAATATCTCGCTCATCTTGTAACGCATATCCTGCGTTTGCCTAGTTAGTAAATACTAGTCCCAGTTTGTTAAATGAGTTTCATTAGGCCTATAATTGTTTCCTCCAAGGTGGTAACATCGCCCTGTGTTCCCCCGTGCAAACACTTCTACCTACTCATCCTCGGCCTTAATCGCAAAGCAATTACTTTGTACCAAGATTCTGACGCCAATAAAAAAAATGAAATACGGCGTAGTAAAGATCCAACTCACCACGAACGTGGAGTTGAATATGCTGGGCGAGGGGACGTCGGGCACGGGGGGAGGGGGTAGACCCAGCCGGCCCCTGATCAGCGCGATCATCGTGTCCGTGTTGCTCTGGACCGACGCCAGGTAGCGCTCCCACACGTGACGACCTTGACGCCTGAACGCCAGCAGGTCGCCGTCACCGACCGTCCGCAGGAAGAAGTGGAGCTCCGTCACGCGGGCCTGCAAACACGTCACGTTACGGTACCGAGCTGGCGTGTAGCGAGAAAATATGTTCCGGACAAAAGATGTTCCAGACATGTCACGGTCGAGGTGGGTCAGTGGATTTGCGCAGTGTCTATTCTCAATTGAAAAGTGTCTCCAATATGATTTAATTTAAAATAATAATAAAATGGGGTGGTAAGATCACCCTCGTGGTGCCCCGTCCAAACGATCCCACTTTCATCCTTAGCCTTAATTGGGAAACAATTAAACATATTAATTGGGTTAGAATTTAGTTTTTTTTCGTTTTAATGGTGCTTAATGTCCTGACAAACAACTAGGTTATACATGTATATGGGAGTACGAATGAGCAAATGATATATGAGGCGGTCACCGTAGAGTCTCTACAGTGACCAAGATAATGACCGAAAAGTTGAAATATCTCGTGGGTTGTAAATATATGTATTCTGTCAGCGGGCTTTCCACAATGTGTTTCTCGACTCGTTAACATCAGTAGCTGCTGTTTATTCTTTCCCTTCAACCCAATTTATATAAATTCAAGCTTTAATTACAGTATAGGCCTAAATAAGTTTAAATTTTACATTCATTTTGCGTACCTTGGGTAGAAACAACACCACTCTTCTCCAAGCCACAACTTCGTTGTACGCCATCTCAAGCTGATCCCCTCCTAACAACACTGGTATAGCACCTGCTTTCAGCGCCTCCCACACTCTCGTCTGCACTAACGCCGTCGACATCATAACACTATCCACTGGCGCTATAATCAGCGCAAACGTCGACTCCTTCAACACGCTTCCTCGCACGGAATCGGTGCCGCAAAGTTCCCACTCGCCCGTGCCACTCGACTGTTTCTTCAGGCCCGAAACAGAACACTCGAAATGGAACAGAAAACGGTCCGTGGTCGAGCCGTAAGCCATCGACTGCAAATGCTCGATAATGAAACCCTCAATGTTGTTATTTTCATGTTTTAATCCAGACATGGTGTCTTCTGTAGTGATTGTTTTCAAAGTATTATTTCTCGCGGCACGGAATTCACCTTGAAACGATATCAGATAATTGCGTCTGGCTGGTATTATAGGCGCACAGTCGTGCCACACGTCACCACCAGGCGGACCTAATATAGGCGGAGTAATCAGATCGAAACCGCTGCGGAAACGATCGCTATTGAAAGACGATTGAGCTATCATCGCTCGGCCCGTGTCCACACCGGCGAACACATCTCGAGCACCCGTCGAGAACAAATTCCGCTCTCTCGAACTTCTTGCTAGGTTGAGTAGAACGTGATTCCGCCCGTCGCCGCCCCAATAAGGTAACTTTTTTAGTAGAGTTTCTTGCACAGTCGCTTCACTTTCCAAAATGTCATTCTCACTTCCCAGAGACTCACCGATCAAGACTAGATAAATACAAGCGATAGTTGGATCGGTTGTGAAGTGAGGATTGTACCCCAAAGTTTGGCGGAACGTCGTTTTTATAAATCCTTCAATCTCCCATCCAGGTGAAAGTGTCGAATACACTTCCGGGTCGTAGAAGTAAACGGGAAATCCGGAAGATAAGGAACAGCGGGAATAGTCAAAGCAGTTGTGCATGCGACACTGGTTGACTAGGGAAGGGGGTACAGGAGGAAGGAGTTCGGGGGAATGATGAGGAAGGAGGCGGAGGGGTAAGGCGAGGTCGGGAGTGTTGCGTTGGAGTGCCTCTCTTTGGGCCACTTGAGCCTAGAAATGTAAGACAGAAAATGAGTTAAAGTTGTGAAAATAAATTTGTCTGTACCATAATTAAAACTTGAAGAAACGTCTGTGTAGTTAATAAGCCTACCAACACGAAGAAAGGTGAAATACACTTACCTGTTCAACAGATATTTTCAGTCGCTCAAGTTCCGTCTGTTGGTGAGCAAGATCAAGTTTCAATTCATCAATACGTTGATTAAATCCTACGACTTCCAATTGCAGTCGCTGCCTCTTAGCTTCTAGGTCTCTGAGCTCCGTGCTAACCGAGCTTTTAATACGTAACATTTCCTCAATGCGTAGTTTCAAGTCAGATGCCTTAAGCGTACTAAAATCTTCAAACGCCTCGAGCTTTGAACGTGTACGATGAACATCATTATTGGAAACATTGTTTTCCACCTGAAACAAAAATTATTAGTATTACGGTAGGTGAATAGGTCTACAGTATTTAATTTGAAAAGTGAGAAAACTATAAGGCTTAATAGTCCTAAATAAAGTATCAGCAGCTTTTGTTGGAGGTAAGATATGGTAGGTATTGTACCGGTAATTCATTTTCTACATGACAAACAAAATATTGTAACGCAATTATCCTGGGCCTACTTTTAAACTAGCAGTCCTACTGATGAACAATTATTGGGCTGGATCTAGCTTAGTTGATATATATCGTGTTGTTCAATGGCTCACACAAAATATAGGCCTACTGAATAGGTCTTGACCTGCGACATTGCCTGTGATAAGGTAATAACTAAAAAAAATCAAATTGAGTCAAAAGTTGGAGTGATAGATGATTGCTACAGAAAGTTCAATATGAAGACTAGAGATGGCATCATTAAAATTTAAAAGTGACTCACCTTTGAAACATAGTAATGCGTAATAAACGTGACAATGATAAGCATGACAGATACTAGAAGAATTAGGCGAGACAATTTAACGTGGCTAAACCAATGACAGACAGCTTCTCTTGTACCAAGAGCATGGTAGGAGTTGTCTATATTGAATGACATTGTGGTAGATGTAAAACTTAATTCTCACATTCGTTAAAAGGTAAACACATTATAAATACATCTTTGCAAAGGATCAACATAACCTAAATAAACATAGGCCCGATGTCATTATTGCCGATGTGTACATATTTGACCAGCCTCCATAAGCATTAAGGATCTTGTAATGTACTTCTACATGTCATATTGGAAACTTCACTTTTATAAACTACTTTAAAAATGTTTTAATAAACTACAAATCAACTTCAAACGGTACAGATATAATTAATACTGAGGAGTACGGATACTATTACTTTCTCCTTTCAATTGTACGCCATCTTGGACCAAGAATCTTACATTTAGATCTAAAAGGCTGTGAACAAAGTCCACCAATAGAGGTTCGTACCGACTTCTTATCAAGGTCAAAACGTGTGCAGGAATATCGATCAACAGCTGATTTACATATAATTACCATTTATTTACATTTCACTTCATTAGCCTCTGTCAGTGCTGTCACGGACAGCACACATTGAATAATAATATTTTTCTATTTAAACAGTTTTGTTTTAAATCCACATTAATTGAAACTATTTCTTTGGAGATATGAATCCTAAACACGAGAGACCGAAGGAGGACGAACATCCATTTGAAAATCTAAGAATTGGTAATTGGGAAATTCTGGACGAAGTAAAGGAAAGAAGTTTGTGTCGAATTTGCAATAAATCGAGGAAATACTTCTGTTACACTTGTTACGTGCCAGTCAGCGAACTGGAAGGAAAAATCCCGAAGTTGAAGGTAGGCCTTCTGAATTGAAATTTGACATATTGATAACCAAAAAAGTAAGGTTAGGAGTAATGACCCCATTTCTTTTCACAGCTTCCTATTAAGATCGACATTATTAAACACCGGGGAGAAATTGACGGAAAGAGCACAGCGGCCCACGCAGCAGTATTAGCATCAGACGATGTCACGATATCAACGTATCCATGCATTCCAGAGTTTGGCCCAGAAGAAAGGGTATAAAAAATTTAAATCATGCTTTTAAAATCGTCATGACTCGCAGTTTTTCTCATTCATGTAGGCTAGTCTACTAATATGTTCTTATTATTAGGTTGTGCTGATCTATCCGGGCAAACAAGCGACTTCGATTGAAAGTCTATTCAGTCATATCTTCGATGATGATGAGGAGAAAGGGACAGACATAGGCCTATGTTCCAAATTAATTGATGTTTGTTCTACTATGCCAGTAACACGAGCTGTGTTTATAGACAGCACATGGAATCAAAGCAAAGGAATTTACAAAGACCCACGGTTAAGAGGTAATATATTAGATAAAAGAGATATATTAAAATTTTGCAAAATATGTAGGCCTATGCTTAGTTTATAAGCCTACGGTACTCAAGATAAGATGATCATTGATCAGGACAGTACTTACGTAAAAAGTATGTAAGGCTCTTTTCTCCAGCCCCCTGATTTCAAAAGTTTTTTAATCTACGGTACTTTCAGAATTGTATTTTTCACTGACCAAGTTGGATTGCCTACCTTGGTAGTTACACCACTGGTTCTTTACTTTTAACCATTCTCTTTTTGTTTTCAGCGTTACCGTGCGTAGTTTTACAGTCGCGGATTTCGCAGTTCTGGCGCCACCAGAAAGGAAGTCCACGTTGGTACTTGGCAACCGTCGAGGCAATCCATCAACTCCTAATCGAACTTCACGACGAAGCGTGGAAGAAATGTTGCAGAGAGAAACAAGGACAAGTAACGAAATGGTTGGAAAGTTTTACAATCGACGAATGCAAAGATAAGTCTTGTGACATGTACGAAGAGATTAAACCGTATAACGGAGAATACGATAATTTATTGTTCTTTTTTCGATTTATGTATAGTAAAATACATACATTATATGGCCATGATACTTTGCTGTCGTATCAGAGAAGATTGAAATGAAGTAAGTGGTGCAATAAAATTGACGTTTTAATTAGGTTTTATTATGAAGATTGTCTTTACTAAATTATAATAATAAATGCCTTAATTTTCAAAAGTCCTGCATCCTTCCTCAACTTCTTGCATGATTCAAATAATTTTAAAGTATTTAAATTTTTAATGGTGCTAAAATCTAAAACCACCAAAGGTTAGGAAGTATAAATGAGTAGGTGACAATGAAAAGATGAAGTGATATGTACAAAAACCCATGCCTACAGATACAGGCCACAGCTGTCTTCAAGAGGGAATGTCAACAATTTGTGAAACTGAAGTACGGTATCATGCTCAAGTATTGGCTTTTTTCTATCTAATTGACTTCTATTTCATTTGATTATTACATGATTATTATCCTGTTGCCTATGACAACAAACTGTACATCAATAGATATCTAAGGGGTGGCCAAAGATAGATCAGTTTTGTTGGCAGGATTAAATGTAATCTCACTGATTCACAGAGTATTACATGCTACATATATACACTCACTACTCAAAATATGAATAAGCTCAAAATCCACAAACCACAAATGGCTAAACCCTATATTTGAACACTAGAAATTACATTCAATAAAATAATAGTGAAACCAACATTACAATTATCGTGATCAATCAGTCAATATTTATTTAAAAATATATGTGAGATTCTGAAAAACACTAGCCAAATAAATTAAAAATAATAGTATAGCTCCCAAGATTGTCCTGTCATCTTGTGTCATGAGATAATTTTTATAGACCTAATAGACATGAGCATTCAATAAGCGTTTGAGCATATTTATTTTCCTTAATAATGTGACGGATAATTTGCTTTCCGACAGCCGCGGGTTCTACACTCGCTGTAAGCATGTATTTTGTAAACGCCAAACTTTCACCCAACATCTCTACATTGTTCCAATTTCACCTGCTCGTACGTACCCCAATATAACCTAGCTGTTGGCGGGGTGACTACGCATCATTCAATCAAAAATGCAACCTACATGATGAAATTGAAAAACAATGTCATGTCTAGAATATAAATAGCCAACTATCCATTTTAAAATGGTGGCAGATCATGAGTTGGTCACCATTGGTACACACTGTTTGTACAAAATTTACTGTAGGGCCTAATTACATTCAATATTAATATAAATGTATACATTTTTATATAATAAAAATAAAATATCTGTTATCAAGTTTTTCATGTCCATTCCAATTTGTCTTTCTTGAGTTGTGATGAGAATCATATTCTAGATAGATAATTAACAGTTCTACATTTTATTAGTACATACTGACATACATATTTACAGACTGAAACACACACCACACTTTTGAACTTTTGATACATCCAATAATTCATCCATAATCATATCAATCATATGTCAATAATACGCTTTTACTTTAATTCAGGTTAGCTATAATTAACATTGAACAATTCAATACATATACATGATAGTTTAAAATTTAATTAATTCATTTTTGCCTGGACAATCATAAACTATGATTCGTCATTTTATTATAGTATTAATTATATTGTGAGTACCGGTAACTAACTACGGTAATACAATTTATATTGAAGAGCAGCTGATGTGATTTTAGCTTCTGCTTGTTGCATTGCCTCTCTTGATGACTTACCCAACTTGTGGGGCCCGATATGTCTACACAGTAGCTTCAAAAATAAAGTAGGTATCATATTATTATCAAAATTGTCAGGCCTGTTGTTACTTACTATTATTGTTGACGCTGCTTTAATGTTGCTATATGATAGCTGACATCTCGAAAATCATGTTTTATTCAATACTTCTCATCTTTCTTATCAACTTGTTTCGGATTATTCCACTTCTGCTCCTCGACCGAACCGAATATCATGTAAACGATAAACGGTACTGTCGTGATCACCATGGCGATATAGAACACGATGTGCCACTGTGTTAGCGTCTGGTTGCCGTTGACGATCGCCCCGGCTACGAGCGGAGTGATGAAGCCCGGCGACGTGCCGATGGTGTGCTGGAGCCCGGAGAGAGTGCCCGAGAAGTTGATGCCCAGCTCCATGAAGTTCAGGTACGTCGCGCCGATGAAACAACCGCCGAATGAGAGGGTGGTCACGAACAGGACTACGGTCAACGTTCTGTCGCAGTTGGCAAACGTTAAGAGGAGGAGAGAAATGCCGGGTCCGATAGCAGCTGCAATAAAATTGTCGGTATAGGTGGACTATCAAATAGTTGAAGCTCATTCATAACAAAAATTGGACGTAAACGTGACAGTGACAGCAATATTCTACATTCCCGTTCACAATGCACAGTAGCAGTAAGAAATTAGCTGTAATAGCAATGTGCTAACTCCAGATATTGCTCCTAATTGACATCGAACTGTAAGTGCCAACCAATAGGATTACAAACTGACAACAACATAAAAGTGAGTGTTCACTTGGATCAGCTGCTGTTATAAACAAGCCTCACATGTCATCCCCTCATCGTACCCCCAAGTATCCTATGGGATTATAATTCACAACCCAAACTAGAAGTAGGCTACCTGTAACTTTCAGAATAAGAGTCAAGTTTTCATATCGATTGACAACAAAAGTTTAGCAGTAAGAAACAGCTATTGTGATGGCCTGTTTATTAAAAATGTACGTACATATTCCGTTGAATATTCTGTATGCCGTTAGCTTTGTGACATATTTCTTCTCTTGAAGCCACTGGGATAAGAACCCAGACCCAACACTTGTCAACCAAGTGAATATGTAGGGCAGTGCAGAAATGTAACCACTCTGAAAGCAATGAGTACTGGTACACTTATTATATCTTATAATCTCCATGGAAATGGAAGTACAACTTCTTTCGATTCTTCTTTTGATTAGAGAAGATTTGATATAATTTTCTTATCATTATAATAGGCCTATTTTATATATCTCATCTGCATACAGAGAGGCAGCCAACTTTGTATTGTTATCAGTTCAAATGAATAAATTCAAATAGTAACAATATTATGTTTCTACTGTTGTCTACATAATTACAGAACCAAGTATTTTTGTTATTGTTGTGTGATTGAGGTAAGTCATGGAAACGGTCAAAGGTAATTTTTTTCTATCAAGCGTTGTATAAAAATCACAATAAATTCATGCGTTTTAGCTTTAGAAGTAAGAAGAACTAGCTAGTTACGTGACAGGTAAGATATTATTCGTAGCATAAGTAAGCTATTTATCAACATGAACGTAAGTATTCAATATTCTTCCAAAGTTAAGAAAAAAGAAACAAATATCACTGCAACTGTACAACCATACTAAAATGAGAAAAAATCAACAAATATGAGAATAAAAAAATCAATCTAATGTATAATTCTTTTTATTCTCTTTCACAAAACAACAGAACATGTTAAACAACACATAGTACCAGTATGGTATTCTAAATTTATGTTTACAAAATACGGTGAAGATTGGATAAATTTAGTGATCTGTGAGAAAATATTGTGAAAAGTACGGTAGATACTAAATATGTGATGTAGCATCGTGTGTATGGGATTTTTGCTCTGATATTTGGGTTACAATATTTTATTGGTTGACAAAACGTACCTCCTTAATATTGTAGTGTAGTACGTTCTTTGTGTAGGTTGGTAGCTCTGCTAGGAAAGTGTACAAAACCCACGTCATGCCGAAGTGCATTGCACACGATGCCCACACAGGTGGTGAAGTCAGGATTGCCATCCATGGCACTGGAAGAGATACCTAAAATGAAAGGAAAAAAATTGGTAGCTTTTAAATTTGTGTTAACAAATTTACTGTTATTGAGAGGACCCAAAGAATTCTACCTTTCTACATATCCGCTCACTTGAGGTAGCGCAGTTCCGATACCCTGTAGTTAGAACGTGACTGCACAGTGAGTAGTCAGTAAACCTCAGTGACGCGTGTCATCTTAAAGCTCCAGTTCCCCTCGAAGAAATTTGTGGCATAGTGTTACGACATGTGACTTCGGTGCGAGGCAGGGGGGGGGGGGGACAGAGTAAGAATCTGCCTCATGCTTCTTCTGTTTAAAAATATGTATAGCCCTAGGTACAAGATGTTTTTATTTATAGACTAATAGTGGAATTGTTTTTTATTCAATTTTTTACACCAGATTGTTTCTTTTTACGTTGACAGAGTTCAGAATCACTCTGGTTTGCTGTGATATGACGTTTGGGCCACCAGATTTAGAAACGGTGCTACTCGTTCACTTACTCCATTCCACTAAAATGTAAAATGTCATTGAAAAAAAACAATTGTTAATATTTAAATAAAGGAACTATATATTTGTAGAATTGGTCAACTGTCGGTCATGGAAAATAATCAACATGCGCCAGTATCCTCAACCCCCGTCAACCGTGAACAATCGCTGGCAATAATCCCAAGGTCGACAGCGGTAGAAGTGACAACTTTGGTTCCTAACCGCACTTTGAACGATGTATCGGAGACAGCTCTCGACACGACGACGTCGTCGACTTCACGGCGGTCGCAGACGCGGCGGCAGAACATCCCACGATGCCACCGCCATCATCACAGGTAACCAAACCTGAACGTTAATATTAAGGCAGGTTTCCCAATACAATTCTTTATTGGCTTTTTTCGTTTGTCTTAGACTTGTTACTCCATTGTGATACAGTGGATACAGTTATTTTGTTGGCCGTTTGCCTGTTACGTAGCTTAGTTACACGATGGCTGTTCACTTGCATAGTGTAATAAGATCCAGAATAAAAACTGTAAGCTTTTTTACTCTTGCTCGAGAGGTCAGGTAAAAACTGTACGCACGAAATGAAGAGAAATGACGGAAAATATGAAGGTGGTCATTCAAATGATATATTCGAGGGTTATGTGCATTGTGAAACTATAAATGGAACACAAATGCTACACAAAATTATAGGCCTAGCCATTATGAATAATAAAAGTTTGAATTATGAGATATTCAACATTGAGCTTATGGGTCAAAACTCTGGGGGACTTGAACTATTGTTTTAATTACCTCTGTACATAAAAAATTGAAAAATCCGAGTTTGAATTACCGAGGATTAACCGTACTGTTTGTACTTCAGTAAGCATCACCACCACCACGTAGTGTCAGAAGACGAGGCAAAAAAAGTGTTAGACGACGTGACGGCCGATACGGCACCCTCCAAGACGCTGGAGCTGTTGATCGCGCTGGACCGGGAACAGGACCGGATGGTCCAGGAGCTGACAGCTCGGATGCTGAGTATCCAGAGCATGGACACAGAGGTGGTACACGCGATGGACCGCTATCAGGAGTCGCAAGCGCTGCTCGTAAGTATCGATACTCGGTACATTTCTGTTTGTGGAGTTATTATTTTATAGAGTGAGTCTCCACTGAGGCAATGAGTTATATCACCATATTTTAATATTCATTATAAAGTCGAATGATTATTGCATATCAAAAAAATAAAACCATGGCGATATAGTTTGTGCCATACGATGAGAATGGTCCATGTAATTTCGTTATTAGAGTATTTTGTTGTTCCTTGAAATAGCATGGGAGACGGTTTGGCAAAATATGTATCAGTTTGTTGTTGGTTCATTCTAATATTAAAGAAACATAGATTTATTCGATTCCTTCAAGAACTAACGTATCTTGGATCATTTTCACCTATGTTATTTTTAGCTGTATTCCTACGAAAAAGACTAAGACGAAGATTAATAATTTGGATTATCACTATTTACACTTATCTTTACAATTATTTACATCTTTACATTTCAATTTCTCACTTATTCAACTATATTTCATATTTAAAAAATTGTATTTTATATTGATTATTATCCTGTAAACTTTTTGATAAGCCAGGGACCAATAAAGGTTTTTTATATTATTTCTACATCTTTTCAACATTTCTACATTTCAACCTTTCCAAATTTATACCTAGTGAACTATAATTTGTTGAATCAACTTCAATGCACTTGAGGAACATAAAGAAAATTACATAAAATTACTGACAATTTTCATCATCTGGCACAAATTATAGAGTCTTTAACTATTCACGGAATTTCGGAAAAAAATCTTTAATTTACCACTTTTCGTTTTCTTGCCCCCTTAACGTCACAAAACATATCATCCAATCAACCAGGCTTTCTATTAATCAAAAGGGGCTTTTTATTTTCGAAATCGTCAATCAGTTTATCCCAAGTTGAATAGATCTAGAGGGCCAATTAATAAGCCACTCCTATCAATAGTCGTTAACTGCTAAATAAATTCTGGTAGGAGCAAGAGGCCCGGGAACGAGTGCTGCAGAGTCAGCCAATGAGAGACCTACGTCGTAATCGCGGCAACAGAAGCTCCAACGTCAGCCAGAACGGAGACCTACAAGCCGGCGAAGGGATGCCGTATAGGACGCACGCAGGTAAATCTCTCGCAGTATAACCACCAGCTTACCCAGATCAATCACATTACGTAATACTACGCATATGTATTAGACTCGGTTTCAAACTACCAAAAACGAACAACGGCATATTCTTTAAAAATTAATAATATAGCAGGCCAAACATTGTACAAAAATAACAAATGTTACAAATGACAAATGTTTATAAATGAATAAATTCAAAAAATCTTTTTTAATCATTTCCAATAGAAGTGTGATCAATTTTCTTTCATGATGTATCAAATTATCAATCCTAATCATGATTTCCTTTCAAGAAAAAATAAGGTGGAAAACTCTCAATAATTGAAAAACATGGAATAAAGCCTAGCTGTGTTATGATATTAAACAGATGAAACATTCAATTTGAAAAATTAAAACGATTTCTTAAAATCAACATCAAATTTAGGCCCAATACATTTTTTTTTATATATAAAATATCTTCGGATGAAGGAACCATAAAGTTGTTGAAGTAATTCAAAAAGAGGATAGCTTGAAGTTTGTTTTGTTTTGTTTTGCTTGTATAAGATTCCAGGGTGCTACCTCAGCCCTAATAAGCTTTCCGAATCAATCGATTTAATCGTTACGCTACGCCACATCAATTCAATACCAGCCCTGTGTGTTACAGTGGGCGGTGGATCCCGCATGGTGTTCGCGTGGCCCGAGAGCTACCCGCGGCCCCGATCGGTCCCGCTACGGTTCGTCTCCTACCTCTTCGGCTGTACCGCCCACGTCCTCCACCAGATGGCAATGCTGCACCTCATCGAGCAGACCGAGTACGAGCGCACGAGGAACATCCCGTGGAAGTACAAACATCCTCCGTCGCCCAGGCGTGCGCCCTGCGACGTTATCGAACCCAACTGGGAGCGGGTCCAATCGGCAAGCCCTCGAGACTAGATCACATAACCTAATTTTTGATATTCTAACATTTAATTTTGATAATGGACTATTTTACGCGTGATTTTCGGAATAGAAACGCAATTCGTGATTATGAAAACAAACTTTTTCGCAATAAACTTATATTTTGACACAGATATTTGTTGATTATTATTATATGAGCATAGAATAACAGTAAATATCTCATACCGTTACTTGATAATCGTGTATGTCATGTGAAGTGTCCCCACAAGTTTGATGAAGAACTTCAGCAACTGAAAAATATCTCCTAGTTTGGATTGGCACCAAATTGAACTGTAAGACCCATAGTTTTGGGAAAAATTGGCTTTAATCCAGATGGGAACAAGGGAACATTCACTCATATAGACTTATGTAGGCAAAAAAAAATTGAATTTCACCTAATTCTTTTTCTTCATGGGAACATCTAGATTCCCATTCACTTCATCGCGAAGTGACTTTCGTCCCAAAACACGGGGCGCCACCCATACGCTTTTGGATTTCAATACATCCATATAACAATTCTCGAATAATTTATTACCCAAGATAATCGGTAGGCCTATGCCTAATTATTGAAAAAACTTGAGTGAAAATAAAAATAGTAATTTGTAAATACATTTCCAATTACAAATTTTGACCCTACACAAAAAAAATACAGGTAAGTAAAGACCGTCCTGGCAGTGAGATTAAAAAAGAATATTAATAAAGAATATTAAAAAAGAAAAAAGAAAAAGAAGAATGTCACTAACTAGCTATCTCTCTCTCTCTCTCTCTCTCTCCCTCTCTCTCTCCCTCTCTCTCTCTCACCTTCTTCTCATCCGTGTGTCCCAGCCCCGACATGATGTATCTCTTCTCCTTGTCTGACACGCGGGGATGTTTGGACGGAGTGTCGTAGGTTAGCAACATCCACGGCACGAACCAGACGATGGACAGGCCACCGAACACGTAGAAGATGAGCGGCCAGCCGCCGACGTCAGCCAGGTAGCCGGACAAGCCCATGCCGAGCAGGCTACCGATGTGAACAGCTGGCAACACAAACAACACATTTGTTATTTGAGAGTACAGTCCACTAGATTATATTCAATATATTCGATCGATTCGTTACACCAGAACTTCAATCTGATATTAAATAGGAACATTCAATATTCAATAAAGAAACAATGGTCGATATCTATTTGAAAAATTGTGAATAATAGAAATAATATGTTGCTGCTGGGAAATTTGTTTGCTAGCAAAAAATTGGAAAAAAAATCAAACAAAACTAGTTCATAAAAAAAAAATCATTAGGCCTAGTATTTTTATATTAATTCATTGATTTACACAAAATAAGCCTACTACAGTAAATACAAAACAGGGGGGAAATTGGGATTATTTTTGTGTTGTAAATTGTAGGTTGCAAAAACCTCTTTTTGACCATTCACATTATTAAAAAAATAATGAACTTTTTAAAGACAGTTCCATTTGTCATGGAAAAGAGTTTCTTTTAAAAGTGCACTTCCCCATTACGGCACTGGTTTGGTGGGGATCAAAAACTGACGTCATGCAAGGAAAGAGGTCTAAATTCTAATTACGCCAGTTGACGTATATGGCACGAAAGAAACTTACACGAGAAAATAATTCCAGAAAAGCGAGTCCTCTCTTCCGGAGGGAACCAGTCAGACACCATTAGCTGTAGGGCTGGAATGACTACACCCTGGAATAGTGGAGGCCATCATCAGTTATGAAACAATAATTAATAATTATGCCTATGTAGTAGTTCGGTTCCTCCAGCATAGAGTATGAATATGAGTATTCCATAGTGGTCCAACGCTTATGGGGAAATATCTTCGTCTGAGAAAATAGAGAGTGAGTGAGACAGAGTTATGGTGTGAGAGAGATAGAAAATATCCGATTGGTTCATCTCAGCCAAGCTATGCACACTGATGTCGCCAAACGGTTGACATCTTGTCAACGATTGCAGTTTCAACAGTTTGCTACCTGAACACATTAGCTGTACAGTAACACATTATATGTGTACTAATTACTTGTTCCAACATAAAATAAAAGAACTTGAATAAGTAAACTTTTACAGCTAAATAATTCCCAACTAATAAATTATATTTTTGAGCCTCGCTGATTCTCCGCTATTAAATCACCATCCTGTTACTCACCGATGCACAGCCCTCTAGAACTCGGCACGCGATGAACAGTCCCATGCTGGATCGGACACACAGAGGACTCACCAAGGTCAACAGTCCCGTGATGAGAAGGCCGGGACCTAACACCAGCTTAGAGCCGAATATCTCGGACAAACGACCGCCTACTAACTGAAATGCCACGTAACCGTAGTAATACGACGCCAGTATTTGACCTTGAGTTGCTTCGTTCCATTCAAATTCACCATCCTGGGGAGAAGCAATATAAAGAATATGTAATAGAAAAATAATAATTGGATGAGCAATATAAAGGAATATACAGTTAACGGGAGTAAAAAATTGAGAAATTTTTTCAGAGTCCCCAAGAATACTGGTCGAACAGATAGTAGTTGCCTTCGAACTTGTATCAGGAGCTCTGTGAAGTTTGAAGGCTACTACTATCTGTTTGACCAGTATTGACTTTTACCAAACCCATATGCTCCCAATGTTAATCAGTTTCAGTAATAAGTTTTTCACATGAATACATTTTCTCAGTCTGGTCCCCTGAAAAACATACTAATGATAAGGTTCCACTGTAATAGGATGAGTAAAAGCAAAGACATCCATTTGGTGACAAATAGGTATTTTCTCTTTTTGTGAGCACTCTACAAGTTCGCAAAGCAAAATCTTAATGCAAGGAACTTTCCTTTGGTTTTACTAACCTTCTTACGTAGAACTTCCTAGATTAAATAGTAATGGTCGTTGGAGTGGATTTGGAAAAATTCATTATTTAGATTTTGAAAATAGCCATAACTACCACATAGTATATCATATGGGCTCCAACACTTTTGTCGCTCTTTCATTTCGTTTGAAATGATAGAATACGGGCCATGTTCTACAAAAAAAAATTAGGTACACAGTTATCACGACATGTAGATTTGTATTACATTTCGTATGAATACCTTGCTCATCTTACAGTGCAGATGCTGTGTTTTCCTAGTGATAAAACGATTTGAATACATTTGCAAGTTACAAGGGACATACTAATCAATCTAAAAAGACGAAAATTCAAATTCTACACGTGAAAATTTATTTTTCCGTTACCTCGTTTTCGGAGCCACCTAGTTCGTCTCCCGGACAAGTGTCTTCTGCTGTAACTCCAGCGGAACTCATCGAGTTGAATATCGACAGCGTGGCGTTTACATCCGGCTTCGGACTCTTCACCATGGCAACGATCGCCACAGACAAACATACCTTGATAAACAGACAGACTTGTAGATGTGTCTAGAGAATCTTTATTCATCTCGTAAATAAATATCCACAAAACAAGGTCGTCAACCAAAACTAATAATTAGCGGATAGGTAAAAAGGAAGGAGATCGATCGGAAGTGGACGAAGGTGGGTCAGAGTGGATTCATCCAGAGGACCATAAGGGACTGGAACAAGTTTAAGGAAAAAGGAAGATATGCGGAGAAATGAAAAGAATTCAAGAAAGTGTTGTACAAATAGATATAAGGAAGATAATTAGGGCATCTTGACATCGCATCACGCATATCTGCAAGAACTATAAACATAATATAGGGTGGGTTCGATCAGATGATTCCTCCACCTAACCTCATCATATAATATGGCCTAGGCCTAATTATATTTTAATCAATGATGTAACAGTATAAATACAAACTACTGTATTATGCATACATATGTGAGAAATGATCATTTGCAGAGGATTCAACTCCAAATTGTAACCGAATGATTATTAAACTCTCGACTATTAAAAAAACATGAGTGTTTGTCGTATGAAAAGTTTAGTGAAGTCAGAAGTTTACTCAAGACTTACCTTCAGAGAGAACTGTAAAGCAATTGCAGCGAACCCAAGTATAGCTAAGATGTAACGAGCAGGAGGGCCACAACCTGAAAAATCCAGTGTTGGTAAGTTGGTAAATATGGCATCACGCTTTTTTCTTCATTTCTGACTTTTAGTCGCACAAGTTAGTTATTTTGCTTATTCGTACGGAAATTATGTTACCGCTTGACTAGAATTTTATGTATATCTACATATTATACGAGTGAGACGACAGCATTTTAAGAACAGTTTTGTTAATTGCGGTACTATATATATATATATAAAAAATTAAAATAATATTTTAAATGAAAACTTTTAACTGCTACTGGATTCAGTGAAGACTCATTCTACATTTATGAAGAAAAAATATGTCAAGTGGGAATAATTGAGACTATTTTTTTGGTGTAACTGTAAGAAATGACAAACTCTCATTGGATGGATGGCATCTGCTTCCCCCTCCTTCGACCACTCAAATTCTTGCTACAAACCTTAGCACCGTATTTCATCTGAAGTTTGTGTGGTATTATAGATGGGTCAATATTTATTACTTTTATTGTTGACAATGAAACAATGAAATAACAATGAAATTGTATCGAAGTTGAAAGCGACTGTGCTGCTTTTGCGGAAGCCGAATGACGACAAAACCTCTGCCAGCTTTCAAATGTAATCCAAACCCAAATCCGGACGTTCCGAATGTGTAATGATGCAATGCGGGGAGAAAAAAAGAGACAAACTGAACTTTACAAATCACTCAACATGGCACAGAAAGTTGAAATAAAAACATGGTGTTTACTTGTTTTGTCGGGAGGCCTGTTAATGTCTACTGATATCGAGATCTTTGACACTTCCATGATCGTATATCGAACAAAGGAAGAAACTAAACAAAGAATGAATGGTATTTCAAAAAATTGAACTGCCCAGATTGTTTGTTATCAGTTGTCTGCTTAATCATAGGACTGTGATATTTTATCAGTCCACTCCAACTTGGAACATTAGTAATGGCAATATAGTATCAATTAGCTAATCCAATAGAGATTATCATATTATTTATGATGCATCCATGCTGCCTATTGATTGATTTTCCTTGAATGATATGTATTGTATTTATTAGCTGTTGGGCTACAAATTATACTGTGTTAAGATTGTCAAAATGTCATCCCCCCCTACTGAACTGGAACCAAGATGTATTGAGATTTGCATTGGTTTGCCGGTCTCTTACGGTGGTTCAACTTCTCATCCCACCAATATTGAAGATATGTTACAATTTACTCCCAAAAGCAGTAAATCACCGTGACACGATTCTGGATACCTATTATTTCTAGCCAAATTTTGATGTACAAAATATATACTTCATGACTTTTTAAACGGTTATTTTGATCTAGTTGAAAATTTGTAATAGAATATGTTTTTCATTTGTTTACATTTAGTACGAATTTGACTTTTTGGGATTTTCTCAAAAGTGGTCTAACTGACTTGACCTCCAAGAACTAGACAGTTACAACTGTTGATCAGTCAAACCATGTGACCTGTGCAGTGAGTGGCCTACAAGCAAACAAAAAATGTCCACAAGAGTGTAATGGAAGTCTTTGCCATCCCTCATCTAATAAAAATAAACACTCTTTCAAGCTCATACCTATTTTCAAGTAGGCCTACTATTGATCCAACACTACAATAAAAGATAACACTAATTTCAAGTGTTGCATCAATAGCTGTGATTTACCTCCTACCAGGTAATCTCTTTCAGTGATCAACTTCATGGGCAAGGTTATTATTGGTACCTATTACACATTATCTGATTACGAGTAAATATTTGTCAATGAAATAAATGAACAGACAATCTTATCTAAGGTATTCCTGCATTGTACTTTTAAAATACACTATTTATTTGATTAGATATAAGAATAATAAAGATAACACTTGATGCGTATGTGCTTAAGTTAACGCCACTAAACAATCACAATGTGTATGGTCTGTTCACATGGGATATTACAATGCCTTTCCAAAAATGTTGAATCTTCCGTTGCCAGTTTGAGTCGCCCCAGATGACATTGCAGCAATGCTATGTTGGATATATGTGAATATTTGTATTTCATAAAACTTATATCAAATTGGTGCCATCTCTTATATATAACGAATTATTATAAACATTTTCAAGTCCTTATTTTTACGTTAGAGATCACCTCATATTGTTAAAGAAATTCGGATGCAGTCGTACAAGTACTAGGTAGCCATGTTTAATCGATCTATTGGTCAATCTTCCCGGAGTCAACACTACATTATTGAAATGTAGAACCCAAATATACAAAATCCTACGATTGAGTCCTGTGGACATTGTCACATCCAAACAGGATGTCTCAGTGTTAATTCAACACTACAGGATTGACACTGGTGTCTCGTCCTCAACAGATTATACGTGCATCTACAAAGACGATCTCTTTAACCTAATAATCGATGAAACTTTGATATACTGTAATTAGATAATCTGGCTGCATGTAGTTGCGCTTTCAATCATAAGCCTAGTCTTGAAGAATCATGGGTCTGGTACAGTGAAACAGATGTGCCAATATAATACGTAGTGAAATTTGCGTTCATTATGTTGGCAGACAATTTTCATGCAAGGATAGAAGTCGATCAACATTTCTTATTTAGGGGTTCTTTCAAATGATGTCACATATTGCTAACGTAAGCAGACAATGTTGCCCACCTTGTTTGCTCCAATTTAACTACAGTAGTAATGTTTGACAAACATGCTATTATCTCCCTATATAGTATGAAGACCCATTGGCGCAAACACCACCACAAGTAGGCCTATCTACTTGTGAACCTCGGTAAGCTGCTGTTCTCTCTTTCCCTTTTACCAAATTCATATATTAAGCCTAAGGTTATTTTCCTATAAACACCAAGTCTGTTTAGTAAATAGCCTCCTGAAGTCTGTTACCATGGTAGGAAGGAGTCAGTCTTATTCTAATATAAAGGAACTATCCCAGTTTTATCATCAACAACTTGGCAAAACTAAGAAAAACCTCTAGGATGGTTAACCATGGCGTGAATTGAAACCAGGTCTACTGAATGACGGTTCAGAGCACGCTAGCGAGTAGCGACCGATATATCCATCTGTATAATATAAACAATACCATCGAGGATAATGTAGGGTGTATAGTCGTGCTATTTCCAAGCCGAACGGGAAGAATATCGAACTGGAGAAAGGGCGACTGAAAATGAAAAAATAATTGTTACAAAATCGTTTTATTTGTAAGATAACACTAAAAAGGAACAATGTTACATCTCAACACAATTTGGCACCTAGATGTTCTCCTTTTCACAGTATTGAGGCAACCAGCAGCTGACCTCAACAAGGTCATGCAGGGGTCACCTTTCCGGTCCACCACAGTTTGACGCAGTTCTCTCGCTGGATGTACTTGCGCTTGAGCAGCGGGGAGCTACCGTCCGAGTCGGAACCAGACGTTTCGCGGCTGAGCTCGGCAAAGTGACGCTGACCGGACGACGTGGCTAGGATCGGGTATTGCTGGTGAATGCTACGGAGAAACAAAACGTACACAAATTCAACTTTCACTTGATAATTAACACTTTATACTATCACTTGTTTCTGGTTACTGCATTCGTATGCATTATGTTAAACACAGTTCAACCGTGTTTGTTCTCGACATATTCGGTATGATTACGAAGAAATGTTGGCACTTCGCAATATTCAATTTTAATCTCAGATTTAAAAACTAGTACTAGTAAAAAAATAGATTAAAGCAATGCACAGTATAAATCGAGTGAACAACAATAACAAATGAAACTAGACTTGAATATACCATACCCAACAAGATTATTCTGAAGCAAAGGACTTGACCCACAAAATGTCATAAGTGAATTACTGCACGTGGAGTGCATATGTATAATATGATATTATCATCTCCCAGTTTCAGTATAAAATGATATAAGGACAGTGAATTTCCTTCAGGATGCATTCTACTGTAGCCTGTACGACCACTTCATGGGACCAGAAGTGTGCAAGATATGAAAACTAACGAGTTTCAAGGTGCTAATTAATATCAAATAATTAATATCTAAACTAATATAAAAATTGAAGTTATTGATTAGGCCTATTCATGAAATTCAATTTAAATGATGGGCCAGTTATGGGGTTTCCAAGCTGCAATCTCCTGAAATAAAATAAATACAGAAAAAGCAAATTTCTTGTTCGTCGATCGGGCAAAAACTCGAATGTTGCGACGTTGTTGTTGTTCCTGTCTCACTCACACACCTGAAACTTTGCTCACCTAGCCTCAAGGTCACAGGTAGAAGCAAGATTCAGGCGACGAGGGAAGCTTCGGCCATCGAATACGTTCATTATCGGAAACATGAAGAACGGTTGCTGCTCAACAGTTTCGCAGTAGAACGGTCACGGTGAACGGTACCACCGAGAAACGACTGCGGTGAACGAGGACTACTAGGTCGTATCGAGGTCGCATAACGTCAGATGGTGGCCATTAACAATGTGAACTTAAGCTCACTTTGACTAACCAACCAGAACAAAAACAAAATCTAGAATTTATAAATCATAATTCTCATTAGAAATTGATGATCAATTCTGGAGGATGGATCGACAATGTTTACAAGCGTTATCTAATCCACGAAACATTCCCAAGGCTTAGCGAATGTGTCCCCGTTGAAATCATATAATCAACGAATGTCCAATTGTAGTTTCTCGCCCATTCTTCCACCGCCACCTCGATGTATTACCCCGCCACTGACACACCTGAAACTTTGCTCACCTCGTTGTAAACACAGGTTCTAGCAGAGTTTCAGACGTGCCAGGGACCAGAATATCGGACGCGCAATTCCAGTTGGGCGAAGATCATCTAAAAATGCCTCCGGCTCACGTTAAATACAAAGAACGTCATTAATAAGTACTAGGGCGAGTCCGAATGTTACCATCATCGTCATAATTCTTGTTACGACTCTCGTTTTGACGTCGTCCATCATTCTAGACGTCAGAAGTAATACGGTCCAAATGCAAAACGATAATGAAAACCGTAACGATTATCGGAGGTGCACGCCAGCTTTCGATTACAATTCAATCAATTTATAGGCCTAATAGTTTCAAAATTTACAATCAATTTCATCATGTGGGAATTTCAAGATATGCCAACTGGTAATTTCAAATCCCCATTGATTGGAAATTTTCTTCTACATGCAAATAGTTGTTGGGACAATCACTGGTTGACAATTGATGCAGTGAAAACTCTTACCTATAGATCGCTTTCCGAAGGATCAGGGAAAAAACATCCTTGCAGGAAAATTTGGTAACATTGGTTACAAGGGCATATGGGAGAATGGTCTGGACAAAACGAATCACAGAAGCAGGAAATCAATTGATCCGGAAGAGGTTTCAATGTGCGTAATAATTGTAATCCAATTAAAATGTCAACGAGAATCATAACCAAAATTATTACGACGAATAACTCAGAGACACGTCCCGAAGGATAATCCCGACGATAAATCAGACGGCTACCTGACTCCGTTAGCGCAGTCCTTGTGAGCGGTGAACCTCTGTCGGGCGGGCAGCACCGGATCGCAGCCCGATTCCACCGAGACGGGCGGTTCCATCAGGTCCCACACGGTGGCGGTGCCGTCGCTGTTGCCGGAGACCACGTACCGACCGTCAGGTGTGATGTCAAACTGGATGCGCTGGTTCGTGCCCACCTAATAAGACAAACAATCATCAACAACAGGTTGGTATATGTGTATCCATGAAAGAAGGTCGTCTATAACTTTTTTCTTTTTCAAGTTGAAATGTTATGAAGAACGTACAAGTATAAAATTAATGTGATTGTAAAACACAGTTATCAATGTTTATTCATTTTAATATTGCTCAACGATCGCACCAACAGCTAGGTTATACGGAGGTACGAATGAGCGGGTGACAATCAAATGATGATAGGCGAAAGGACGTTTACAAAAACCCATGCTTTATGCGGGACTCGACCCTACGCCCAAACCGACTCAAGTATTTGTACAACTGTGGTAATTTTAGGGTGTCATGATTTTTCAGGACGAACTTTACAATGAGAACAGAAACTGCCACTTTCGAAAGCGTTGAACGTTTACAACTTCAGCGAAATTATGTGATTGAAGACAGCACCGAGTACTCCCAGTAGACGAGTCGCCGAACTTTTTTTCGAGGATACATCTACTGCGCACGGAACACAATATAGGCTAATGTATCATTTTACGAAGTCTACGTGAATAAGTTGAGCTGCGCTAAAGTGCCCTCAAGTACCACTATAGTGGAAAGTAGGACTTTATTTACAGAATATCAGTTTGTGATGCACGTTATGATAGATGAATGACAGATGGTGTGAAAGATTGAAACAAGTGATATGAGAATAATGAGGTGGGTGGGAATAATGATTACAAAAACAAACAAAATGGACTGTACATCAAGTACTGGAAGGTAGGTGAGTTCCACAAGAATCAACAAACTCGAGTTTCCCACGGATGCTGAAGGAAAAAACCACCAGGCAAAAATCACAAAAATTAGATTTTTGTGAAACCTACTTCCCAGTCCATTTCGTGTTTTTTGTGTTCTATCCATGTATTTCCTCCAACCTGTACCTACCTAATTTCTATGATATCAATTGTTTCTCTCATCGTCCATCATTCATCTCTCATATCGTCCATCACAAATTGATATTCTCCAAAGCTGTCATCTGCTACCATTACTCCAAGCCCTGAACACAGCTAGTACCGGTGCTGTCAAGTCAGCGGATACAGAATCACCTGCGTGACCCACATGATTAGCATTCAACTAGCAGCCCCTATTGTTCCGCTTATCTACAATCTCCTTGAATACATTAATAAATTATTGGAAGTACAATCAGAGAGCTAGAGCAGTGTATATTGATTGGGAGACGAGTAGGGCCAGCAGTTTACGTATAAAATATAAATACAATGTTCAAATCAGAAAGAGATAGTTTCTATCATGTTTGGTACCGGTATGAGGTGTCAAATTAAACGGATAGCATTTCAACTCAGACAAGTTGTTGATGGATACATTGTTATTTGAAATTTTCTATCGATATGTAAAAATTGACACAAAGGTGATTTTTTTCCCTAATTTCCTATCCACAAGTGACACCTTGTCATGGTTGCTGGGTTTGCGTGGTTGAACGGTCCAGAGAGCTAACCAGTGTAGCACTCACACTAAGACAACCCTTGCCAGATTGGTTGATGATGAGGATCCAGACCAAGATCAGTTTGCTGCTGCGTGTATTCAGCACAATATTCTTATATGCCTCTACAGTCAACGTTTCTTATTCCCGCCATCTCTCTCTCTAAATACTGTAGCTCACAATTTCCTGTTTACGTCATCCTCAAAGGCCTTTCCTGTACTAGTTAAATCCGGACTGAACTTGGTTCTAGTAAGGTCAATGTACGTACACAGTGAAACCACTATCGATCGTTTTTCAAGGGACCAGGAAAATTAGACCATCCATGCAGGAAAATGAGCCATCCAGGAAAATTTAGCAATGATCATATGGGAGTGGAGTGAGAAAAAATGAATGATACAACCAGGATAACGATGGATCTGGGAACGACGCGCAGAGGCGTCACTGTAATATACGTTAAACTCGGAATTAGTGATATTAATTAGATAGTAACAAAAAAACAACCTGTTAACGTTCATCAACAACTGACTCGCATCCAAATGTAACCTCGTACAGGGATGAGACCCTCGATGTGGCGTAGGATTTATCCTCCCTCTATCTCGACTTGATCCACTAATACGTACCTTCCGCTCCATGGTGTAGAGCACATGTCCCGGGTTGCGGATGTCCCAGCAGATGATGTCCGCGTCTTTCCGCGCCCCGCTGAACAGCTTGGTGCCGTCGGGCGAGAACACGAGGTGCGTGACTCCTCCCGCGTGACCCGTCATCAGGCAGAGGGCCGACCCGTGCGGCTCGGAGTACAGGCCTGCACGGATATACTCATTGGAACGACTTCACAATGTCAACAGTTGTATATAATTCTATCACGATTGGAAATATAATAAATTTGAGATAGGATTTCCATACCGGTCGTGACCGAGACGGTAAGATCAGTTACAGTAAATCATGAGAATGAAATTCGGTTCAAATTGACTGTCATTCACGTAAATACTAGGATGGTTTCTTAAAAACTGGTCACTATTGCTTGTCTCCACTGCACAAAACACATAATAATAATACCTTTTATTTCATTTGTCACCAATGGATTCTGGTTATCAATTTACCTTAGTCGTCATTTAACCAAATGGAACCTAACGCAGCCAACTGAATGTCGACCTTGAAAAATAGAAAGTGGTCTTTGTTCTTAGTGTGACTTAAATCTTATTACTTCACAACCAGAGCTTAGGCTTTGGGACTATCGATGATGTACCCAAAAATTCCCAATATATTTTGGCTGACAAAAAATAACAGTTATCTACAACTGACATAATCGCAAGTACCGTGTTTGAATAGTTCGATGTTGATCTGGACTCACCGACAGACTTGAGGTAGCTGCCGACGGCGTAAATGTTGGCAGAGGCGGGATTCACTGCGATGCACGACACGATGCCACGCTGGGACTCGGCCACGTTAGCGTCTGGAACACAAGCAAACACATTGTCATACGCTTTGATTGATGATGATTATTGTTTGCTGAACGACCCCACCAACAGCTAGGTTACACGGGGATACGAATTAGCAGGTGATTATGGAACTATGAAGTGATGATGAGTAAAAGGACGTTTACAAAAACCCATGCGTTGTGCGGGACTCGAACCCACACCCAACGGTGACTTCAGTTTTTGAAGCGGTGACTCAGCTGACAGAGCTACCGAGGGCAGCCTCATATGCTTTAGTCGGCGTCGACCGTACTCCACTATGCTATATGATATACGGTGGAATCTCTTTAGTGAGGTTCTCTTTGGTACATGCATCAACTTGAGTAGTACGTTCAATTTTTTTAAGCCCATGTGTATGCTCCGTCATGGAAAACAGTTTCTTCAAGCACTGAAAGAAGTTTTTCAGACTGGTCCCTTGAAAAACGTACTGAAGAGGTTCCACTGTATTTGGCTTGAGATTTATCACCATTTATACATTCACTTTAAGAAACTAGTAACTATTAATTTATCAGAATTGGTAAATACAATATTCAATTTATCACAATGTTAGGCTAATAAATCATACCATATTCCTCAGTGATGATAGGGGGTTACATAAATTATTTTAAAAGACAATAATTTACCTTTTGCAAATTTTCCATCTTTTTCAGTAACCTCGATCCTAGTAATGAATTAGGTACTTATGGAATCAATCAGCTATCAATAAACCGATTTACTCTCCCCAGACACATTAGAAACTTACAAGGGTTTCTTCAAACTGGTTAAATAGTCAAAAATATAATTCATTTCAATTTTCATCGCCCAACCGTCGACTTTTATTCAGAGATCTTGAATCTGGACAAAGATTCAAGATTAAATCTCAATTTAAACTGTGAATGGGATGTTGAGGTGGCGAGCAGTACCTTTCAAGTATCGCGTCTCGCAGCTCCTGCCCGGTATGGCCGTGTTGAACAAGCGCACGACGTTCTTGAAGCCGCAGTACAACTTGTCGCCGTGACGATCGAAAGCGACGCAGCTGGCCGCCTCCACCTCGTCAACTCTACCAACACGAGCGGTTCATTTGTGCGTAGTGTTTCACAGGTAGGCCTACCCTACTTTACAATTATTAACTGTTTCAGTGAAAAAACAATTAAGGGAATTTTTCTTGCAATAAGCATTTTGTCAAATGTCAAAAATTTTAATGACATTCAAATAGACCCTAGAACATTTTCAAGATTCATTTTTCAATAGAACGAAAATATTTTTGCTGAAAATTCTTTCAAAATTCGAGTTGACATTTCTTCAGTTTTTCAAATTTAACCCAAGTCCCAACATTTTTGGGTCCATTTTTCAAAAATTTCATGTAAAATATTTTTAAACTTCATTAGATTGTTTTTCAAAATTATGAAACCTTGATGTTTACCTATTCTACTGTTTCAAGATTATGTTGGTCATAAAATGAACCCGAGATTGAATTTGCCGACCGTTCTAAAACATACAAACTTGAACGTTTGAGATCTTTATGTTTCAAATTACAACTTCATATCAATCTCTGAACATGACGCTACTCGCACGATGTCGAGGTGAGGCAGAGGTCAGTGTGAAGTAAGCACTTACTGGTTATATGCTCGGTACGTGGCTCGGAGGGCGCCGGTGAACGCGTCCCACAAGTGCACTGGATTATCCTGCGCCGTGCTGACCAGACTAAACCAAACAATACGCTGCGTAAGTAACTGCGTTTCAACTTCACACAAATCATCACGTTGAACCAAATATTGTACAACGCAACAATAGTCTACTTTTCACTGTCAATTCATTATTACAAAGTATATAAATTTGTCAGTAAAACTATATAAGAAATTGTAAGCCGGTTTGAAACCAAACTCGGCAGTTCCGGGCCCGCACCACAATTAAGCGCTTGCGATGACTAAGATCTACGAAGAGGAATGGAACGACGTATTAGAATGTTATTCAATCAGATCTATAGGACATTGAGGACAGCAGAAAAGGAGCAGTCGCGACCGTTGTGTGGGAAGCGTCGCAGTATTCACTTCTAAGACTGTGGGAAACCATGAATGTCAGTCAAGACGGTCAACCACTACGGGAATCCAACCCCGGTGACGGTTCAGCATGCTAGCCACTAATTCACATGTCTCAGTCCAAGCCCCATTTCGATCATACTACAGAACAAAGTTCGTATGAGTTGTATGTTAATAATAGTCATGTCGATATTCTAGTAATAATCACGAAAGAAAAATGTCATCTACCACCTACATAATTGTAAAAAGTTTGGTAACTATATGAGCTCGCTACAGCTTCAAGGATTTAACCAACGCATACTGAACGTCGTTGCACATTGTGAATTTCCTAATGGGAAAACATGACAATTTAAAAATACAGAGCTACATAAAAATGTCCAAGATATTTGTGTTTGTTCTATTTGAGGACAACCTTGCTCTTTCGTGGATATTAAAATAATTAAACTTGCAAAAAAATTTCTCAAGGTACAGAAATCCAAAAATGTTTCATATTTGTAGCGAGCCACAATCCGGCGTCGAGTTGGCACAGTTTCTTCTATCATGTTGGTATTGCTTCTCTTGATGATTTGTAGTATTTTCCTTGCCACTGACACACCTGAAACTTTGCTCACCTCGTTGTAAACACAGGTTCCAGCAGAGTTCCAGGCGTGCCAGGGACCAGAATACCAGACGCTCGTTTCTTCCTTCTCCGTCTTGTCTCGCAATGGTCGTAGCTATTCGATTTCGGTCGATATTCGATTTCTGTTCGAGCAACGGTCGATTTGTTACAAGAAAAGCATCTCCACGAGGAATGACTGATGTAACGTATTTTGGACAGTGCAAGGAAACAATCATGATCTGTTATCACGAGCCCATAGGAGACAATTTAGCAAAATGTCTGTTTTTTGGTGATATATATATATATTGGGTTTAACGACGCACTGTTGTGATAACTGAGATCTAATGGCGTCGGATGGATGGTTAATGAGATGATGGGATGAAGAGATGAAGGTTCTTGGGTAATGAGAAGGATAGTGGGAAAGAAGCAGTCATGGCCGACTTAATGTAGAAACCATCCCGGCATTAGCCTAGACTACAGAGGGAAACCATGAAAAACCTCTGTAAAGATGGTCGGCGGCGGGGATCGAACTGGGTTCGGAATTCCCCTTGCCTCCTGGATCACATGAAGCGAGCGCGTTAACCACTGCGCTCCATGTGCCGGTTTTTTGGTGATAACTTTCGAGCGATATAAGATATGAAAATTCTAATAAGGAGAAAGACAGATACACCTTCAAAATGTACGTGAAAATGTAATTACCGTAATAGTCTTAGATTCAAACATTTCA
This sequence comes from Brachyptera putata, assembly GCA_907164805.1. NCBI lineage: Eukaryota > Metazoa > Arthropoda > Insecta > Plecoptera > Taeniopterygidae > Brachyptera > Brachyptera putata. Next base: position 11,139,380 of record OU015472.1, read on the forward strand.
CAGAAGGCCTACAGCTAAAAAGTGTTTTTTTTTTCAGCTGTACACCTTTTAAATTTTACAACAAAAATTCTGGTTATTAATTAGGTCTATACTACCTTGAAGGTATTGAAAATATGTTTCCTCCTTATTAGAATTTTGGTATTCATCATCACTAAATAGCTATCATCACAATTTCACTAATTCAACTCCCGTGCGCTGTAAAGGAACATCCTAGTTTTCACATACCACCCGAGGCAAACCACGGAAAACTTCCACGACGATGGTCGATCACGTTGGTAACGAGCCCCTGATGTTCTGAATAACGGACAAGCTTACTTGCAACTAATCCACGCGTCTCTGTGAATACATTCACAAAGGATGACGTTAAAGGGACTCACCAGCACGACAGGGGGTCCCACGACGACATCAACGGGTACCAGCAATAGTCGTAGATCAGCCCTCCCTCGGCCATCTTGAGCACCGGCCGCATCTCGGGCAGCATCCGCTTCTCGCTGGACCACGACTCCTGGCAGTGCAGCTCCGTCGGCAGGTCGAAGATGCGCAGCACGTTGTCATCGCTGTTGGTGAGCAGGCATGTGCCGTCGGGAGACCTGGAGCGGGGGAACTTATCGTTAGTCGCAACGCAACCAAGCAATCTCGTTGCATTAGATATGCTGTCGACGCACCTTCAAGCCCTTACAATCAATCAATCGATATTCAATTTAGAGACCTGTGTATTTTTTGTGATATATTCACCAGGAAATTATACAATTGAAGAAGGCAAACATATTCACCGTACGTTCGTGTATCAAACGAAACTATACAGGACTAACATTTTCCAAGTAGTAGGCCTACTCATAGAGACGTCATAACTCACGCGTTGGGAAACTCAGAAGGGAAGAAGAATGAAGGATATGCTTTGTAATTTCCAAAGCAAATATTTAATAATGGTATTGGATATAGGGACTGAACAATAGAAGAGGGAAGGGGGTGCAGCAAAGTACTATAGCTGAGGAGATCTACTGGTATGTGGAGAGGATGGGGAAAAATGGATCCATTAAGAGGACTACATGGGACTGGAATCAACTATGGGGAAATAGGAAACTTGCAGAAACGATTTAAAGACAATGCAACAAAAATCAACCGAGTATTCTTGCTACGGTACCACGCACATCTGCAAGAATTATCAACATGACATTGTCAACATAAACAACAAACTTGAAACTATTCTGATTGAGTACCCGAACCTTCATGCTGTTTCGGTTCTACCTACAAGAAAAGATAGTTTCGGTATCAATCAGAATCTGTATCGAGGTTCTGGTCCTAACAGATTTCACGTGTACGTCAATTTGTGTCTATTTACAAGCAACTATTTTTTACTGTATAATTATACTATACCCGGTAACTAAAATAATGTTCAGATATCAGAATGAAAAGATATGAAATTACAAATAAAACTTTCTTATATTAAATTTGTCAAGTAAGACCATTCAAAGTTGATGAAATGTGAAAATGAATTCAAGAACCTTCTGAGACATTACAGAATCAAAAATAAATGTACAGGATACGGTTCCTTGAAAGATCAATTTCTTTTAGGTTTCGGTTCCTTGATTTTGACCTAAAAACTTACCGCTGACCATCACACTGAACTATATTACTAGCAGTACTGGACAAAGTCTTAGTCAGGAGCCAAACCACATTGAAGCTCAAGTGGGATTAGTCAGAGCTTCTACTTGGAACAGTCAGGGAAAATATGGAAACATTCTTGAAGCTATTGCATCACCTTTGGCTGAACCACTTGAAATCATTACTCAGTACATGAAGCACAGAGTGGTATGGTGCAAGACAGACCGACATTATCATAATATAAATTAAGCAAAATAGCTGTACTTACTGAACCTTAAATCCATATTTAAAATTCTGCTTTTATATTTATGAAGTATCAAGGATCATTGCATGAATATTTAATAAATAACAACTTAGTGCAACATTTTTGAAAATTCTTTTGGCCACAAGGGTTGGCAAAACCCCTGGCTTTGTTGGGTTTAATAACATCTTAGATAAACAGTGGTAAAAAATGCAGTAAATGAATACAAATTGATTTTTATTCGAATTTATTCGATTGAAAAAGTAAAACTGCACTTGAAAATCAATATTGGTAATAAGATTTATACGTACCGGTAGCCAGCATACAAATAAAGTGAACAATAAAGCTACCGGCACATTAAAATGTATCCTGACTAGAATTTATTGACATAACATGTACTTAAATAAGCACACAAGTAACATAGCCCACTTGGAGTCTACGGAAAAAATAGGTGGTAAAATACGAATAAATTGTATTTGAATTAAATTTTGCAAATAAAACACTCCCCATTTAACCATTTACCTTTGTACAAAACAAATTGTTCTATTAGGCCCTATATTAAACTGTATGCTGTAGTACGTTACTGATTAAATCAAACAATTTTGTAGACACTTATTAATTTAACTAGGGCCTACACACTATAACTATAACCCGAATCGGTTGTGTACGAAATAAAAGGTTCTTTATCATGTGTTTTGGCCGGACGGAAGAAATCGGGATCAACCTGTTATCAACGAACCATGCAAGTACCGGTAGTCACATCAACAACTGCAGGGAAACCACGGTAAATTTGACGTTCGACCACGGCGAGAATCGAACCCTAGTCCAGCGGACCGATTTACCGTTTCAGTACTAATTACTTGTACTGTGAACCAGACAAAAACTAAAACACGATTCTATATCAATAGGCCCAAACGTTCGAACGACTCACTGTAATTGCAGCCAAAGTTTTGCTGGGAGTACAGCAACTCAGGGCCACAAAAAATACGCTCAAACCATAAATCATTTATGAAATTACCTGCAAACTGCAGTTAACTATTCCTGGACAAAAGCCGCTACAGTCTATTTATAACCCGCCTCCCAACAGCAGCTGCTAAAGTTTGCATTGTTATAAACAATCTGGAAGCTATCTCATTCATCTCTGTTACAACTGTTTGACGGCATAACGATATATCCAGTAGCATCAGACTTGTAATTGACTGATTAATCTACAGGTACAATGAGTATTTCAAGACAGTTGTGAACACTACAGCCTCTTCATTATCTTCTATTGTTTAATGACTCCCAAGTATGCCTTTAAGGGAGGTACAAAATACCAATGATCAACCTGTAACCCATGAATAAATATAGGCCTACGGGAGATTTATTTATCAGTATACGTAGGCCTATATGCATGTTTTTTATATATATATATATGTAGTATGTACGTATTTATACACATAGACGCAAATATATATATATATATATATTTGTGTGTGTATAGCATATCCTTGTAGGCATACAAAAAGAAATTAAGTACTTAATTAATTGATTTATTATTTAATTGTATGAAAGTTGAGGAACATTAATTTCAATTACAAGTCTTAATTGGAATGGCTATAACGCTACATTAAAGTAGACATCAAACGTTCCGACAAAACTGTTCTATTTCAATACCGGTAGGCCTACAAACGCTAGAAGTATAGGAAGTTACTAATTACTTATATGTTACCAAGTAGGGGCATACCAATATCTTTCAATTTTATTTATTGTAAATTTGCAGAAGTTACTAATTACTCATATGTTACCTAGTAGGGGCCTACAAATATCTTTCAATTTGTAAATTTGCAGGTCATAAAATTAAATGTCAGAATACGGTATTTTTTTGGCTTGAAGTGGAATTTGGATGATTATTGTTTTCAACAGCTAGATTATTTGTACCTCTAAATTAGCAGGTTATAAGAATGTTCACCAAGAATAATGCCTTATGCGAGACTCGAACCCACGCCCAACTTGACGAAACAGTGTCTCAGCTGATCGAGTCCTGACGCCAATTATGCCTTCATTACTTCTTTCGTTATGTAAGACATTAAAAGTCACCGTTACGTGTTGTACGTAAAGGCTTAGTTAGATTTATAAGCATATAATATTAGCTATCAGCACGGGAAATAAGTTGTTCGTGTAGGTCATTTGTGCATATTAATATCATAATCTCTTAATAATCATAACTCAAAATCAATAAGTGGTGATATTGTCTACTATTCTGTAGTTCAGTTCATTCATGGAGGTCTTGTCATCTTCAAGAGTTGCTTTATTCATATTTTTTCCATTATTTTTCAATATTCTATTACTTATTTGCATTACTTTCATAGCTCCTACATTATCACCCCCCACCACACCCCTGGCTCATGCTGGTTTCCTAATTATTTCCTGGATTACTAGTCGCTAGGCCTATCTGTAATTTAAGAGTATCTTTTTTCTTAATAGTTTGGTGGTTTATGGATAGGGCTATAAACTAGGGCAATAAAATTGCTATTTTTGATGGTCTGGCTGTGACACCCCTCCACCCCTCCCTCACCTCCAGATGTTTACCAGAAGCAATATCTGCCTGCAGTATGGCTGGACTATAAATTAGAATAAATTATAGAGAAAATAAACAATGAATATATATAGGCCTAATGAAGGAAATTAATTCATATATTAGCAACTACAAACATGATTTTTTTGCTGTTATATGCCTAATGTGTTCAAGGAAGTCATCACTTATCCTTAGAGATATACAGGTGTGCCTTCAATTTAGCATTAGGAAGTTGCTATCACTATATATACTGTCCACCCACAACCTTATCTTCCAACACCCATTTGATTGTATTCCATGGACATCTCTTTGTTGTAACTCTGTTCAGTTAATACAGGCCCACCTTTTACAATTGAAAAAAAATCAGATTAATTATTTATTTAGAATTTGCAAACAAGAAAATGTAGTCCTATAAAGTATAATAATATAATAATTGATATAATAGAATATAATAACAAATATATACATTTTAAAAAAGTGTGTAAATTTGTTTACCTTTTCTGATAAGTAGTAATTTTAATAATTGAAAATGCTCAAGGGTTGTAATTTTCCCAGTTGAAGCATATTTAGGAAGCCATTCATTATATTTAATGACCAACCTTATTGTTTGGTTACAAATTGAATGTGTAGAATGTTTTAATAAGCATTTACATAAAAAATGTCTCTAGTCTTAATATAAAGATTTGCGTTTGTTAATTCTCATACCATGGCCATCCTCATAAAACAAACAATTTAGTTTAGTAAAGTATAAAAAATGTCAAGTTATATATACATTATAACACAAACCTAGGAACACTGAAAACTTTCGAGGAAAACACCAAGTTCCAACAACTGCTTATAAGCCTACCCGGTAGCTGTTAACAAAACTCCAGACCACAAAGTTTCCCACTAAAAGTACTGATTTCATCACTGCACAATGACGTCACGGTTTTAATTAAAACATAACTTATATCTAAAACCCATAAAACATGTCATATGTCAACAATGACATGTACGAGGCCATGTTGAAATTAACAGGCCTTGAAAATTTCGACTGTTATTTCTCCACGAACCAACATCAAACTTTATATATTAAAACTATTCCATGGACAACAGTCTGTGAATAATAACAATAGACGAAATATAAAATGTTTCTATCTGTAATAATGGATGTACTGTTATAGTTACTCACGAACCTTGGCTACACCCAGTGCTTGAAACTAGGGCCTCTGTTACAAGCACACCCACATCATTCAGCATCTTACCGTAAACTGAGCCAACATCTGTTTAATGACTCATGCCCTAGTACGCTCGACCGCCGCTGCGATAGACCTCGTGTCGGACCAACTGTCACTAACTACCCGGACACATTCGATTTTCAAATACATGCGGAATGCTGACAATAATATTTATTTGAATTATTTTACTTTATTCTTGTCGTGTTTTAGGGACACTTTACGTGAAGGCTGTGTGTGTATTCAAATTAGAATAGTGTTCTTTATTTTTATTGAAGATGTTTGTTGAAAAGAATGGAGTACCACAAGGCTTGGTAGATCGACACTACAGACTGTTAATGTTAGGGGATAGGAGAGACCGCCGCTCGAATAGGTCAACACTGTGGGTTGAAAGCTGGTATATGTGGGTGGCGGTCCCGACCGTTCGTCCCACCCTATCTCCAAACATGAACGGTTGGGAGTGCCAACCCGTCAATAGTCTTATAATAAATACATACCAACATAAATTGAACGCTTTTTTAACTGTTATTTGTTTAGGAACTTTACGGCTTACACAGCTTGATTTGGAGGCTATCACATTTGTAACAAACCAAATATGGCTTAAAATTACATTATTATGTTTAGTATTCAAAGGGACGTTAGGACAGCAACAAAAGAAGATGAGGCATTGCACGTTTTGTATGATCAATTGTATTAGAGTTTCAAGTTGTAGATGGATCAATATCAGGCATCAATGTATCAATCAATAGTGGGATAAGAGTGACACAATTATGAATACACGAGTTAACGGTTCATCCATAACTCTTTGGACAACCCATAACAATACAATAATTTATTCCAGTCGGTGCATGTATGACGAACATAAACCACAATTCTTTACGTAGCTGCGCTCCTATATATGTGTACTGGGCAAACGCATCATATGTGTTGAAAGCACACTCCACCTTGACTGCAGTGTTTCTGGTGGTCTGCATAGGTACTACACGTGAGGGGGTTAGAAGAGAGTGGTGAAAGAGGAGTGAGAGTAAAAGTGAGGGGGCAGTTTAACATTGCGTTACATGTCTTGGTAGTAATATCTTTGTATATGAGTGCCTGTAGTAACGGTATGGTAATCATTTTGATGGATTATCAAGTAGAAGAAAAAAGTTTAAAATGACAGCCCCATGCGCGAGACACTGAATAAAGAATAACCACTTCTTCTAGCGATTTTAATGAACTGAAGAATTATTCACTGTTTATTCACTGAAGAATTATTTTCTTCAAAAAGGCTCGTCAGATCTCAACGAAAATTCGTAAGAATGTATACGGTATCACATACGTATTTAGCCTACGTTATATAAGAGTTTGAAGTTTTTTGAACAGATTTAATTTTCCAACTTTTTCCACCAGATCTAATTTTATGGGATTTTCGAAAATGTGTGATCTGTTCTCAAAAGTGGTCCACACGACTTGACCTCAAAACTATACAGCTAGAAGTTGGATAAGTCCGCATATCCACAAAAAGTTGCATTGTGATAAGTCAAACCGTGCGACCTGTGCAGTGCATACAAATAAACAAAAACCAAACAAACCAAAAAATAAAAACACTCAGACAAAGGTCCATATGAGTAGGATGGAAGTGTTATCTATTCCTCATCTAATTACACACATGTAGCTCCTTTGCCCCATATGAAGAGGTACACAACTTGAAAAATAATAAAAACGTTGTATGCCTATTCTCAATATCAACAATTTTTTAAAATACACCCCCCCCCCCCCCCCACACACAAAAATAAGCCTACTTTGCCATTTCAAACCGAAAAAATATAATTTGAGAATTTAACTGTGGAATTGAAAAAAATTACAGAGGGTGACAGAGTGTTTTGAAGAGATGGGAATTCCGGGCTTTATTGTCTTTTCATTTTCTTAATTTACATTAGGCTCATCGGTATTGTGACCAATCTTTAATCTTATGTAGGCCAATTGTATTAAAATGTACACTTTCACCGTCATTAAATCTATGCTTTGTTCCTAATAATAGCCCCCGTTACTTATGTTCCCAACCTCCCTCATAATTTTGGAGTAAAATCAGTAACCCAGCTGGGGAAACCGGTCACTAATAACCTCTTTTGTGGGTGCCCTAAAGTAACCAAATAACAACCCAGGGGAAAAATTGGGGAAGAGAAAGATTTGAAACCAATTAAAAATCAACTGAATTCCAACATCCGGTAAATGAATCCGTTTTTTTTTCCAAGTTCCGACTTTTAGTTGTGCGACATTCTCAAATCGAGTTTACCCACGGACACCTTGAAGGAAGGGAAAGATTGATTTTTTTTTTGTAATATATTAAATTTTGGATAATCCAACAGAATACTGGTGGGCCCCACGGTGGGCCCTACATTAAAATGATCAAACAGGTACAATCAATTGGAGCTGCACAACTATGGTAGAGAGTACAGTACAATCAAGGTGTGTCAAAAGCTTCCAGATGGGTGTTCCACCACCGAAAGGAATATGTTGAGCCTACCATAGCAACCATAGAAAAGTTGTTACAAACACCCAAGAACTTGAGCCTGGGACATTATTGTTATTTTATTACTACAATGTGTGAAAGATGTCTTCCCCATTATTGGTACCCATACTATTAAATGGACAACAATGGCTCCCCAATTGTGTTTCCAATCACTTCAGTAGTCCTACCTGCACCCATATTGATTTGTTTAGGCCTACCTCAATGCTTTCTAGTTGCTATGGTAACCTAGCAAACATGCAATCTCCCTATAAGAAAATTATCCTAAACGTTCTACAAAGAGATAAGACATAATTCTGGTGATGAAGACTACCAAATTACCTTCAAGAGATCAGCCTTTCTAGGCGTTTCCTTGAGGCTTTCTCAAACACTGAGTGATAACATAAGTGGGAATGCAGATGTTAGTCAGTTGTGCTAAATGAAACCATGCATTGCCAGTATCACTGACTGCATCTTTCAGACAAAGCATATATTTACATAGCCTTAATAGGATGTCTTATCATTTTTATTGCACATTTCCAGGGGTTTACAATTTCTAACTCTCAACTTGATTCTTGGCATGTTTTTTATAGTGGCCTACTAGTAAGACTTCTCACAATGTCAAATATTATTGCAATAACTAATAAGTGACAAGGGAAGGAAGTTCCCAGTGTTAAGAAAGTTCCCCTGAATTGTGTTGACTCCAATCACTACTTCATTATTCGAAGTAGGCTACGGTACGCCTACCGGTATGCTTGCCTGAATCCACTTTTCTAGTTGCTATGAACACGTCCTGATAAACATGCTATCTCCCTATTGTCAAAAATGACAAATTGACAGCCCAAATATCTCAAGGAAACAGGTGCCATATGAAAGCACAAACTGATGATAGGGCTAGGCCTAACCCTATCAATGTCCACAAATATTATATGGTAGGCAAAATTGAGTAACATTTATAGGCCTCTGAGGCCCTAAAGTCAAAAAAATAAAATTTTGATTTGCTTTTGTCTGAAATATTGGAGAGAAATCGCAAATATGATGATATGAACTTGCAATTTTTTGGGGGGTAACACCAATGTCCTAAGTAGGCCTACAGTAGATTGAAGGAACTGAAAAAACAATCTCCTAGAGAAGTTTAGTCTGCTACACAAATGCACATACCGGTATTGCATTAATGCTGATTATGGTTGACATAGAAAATAATGATGGCTAATAATAGTTCTTACCATTTGCAGCCTTTGGTAAAGCACTCCCCTTTACTTGACTGGAATTCTTCCCACGCTCCAGTTATTTCCTGAATTTGTCCATCAAAATTGTGAACAGGTCCAGGATTACTTTCAGCAACCATCTCGTCATTGTCCTTACAATCACTTTCTTCTGCTCCGGTGTCTACAGGTGCTGAGTCTACAGGTGTGCCTTTGACTCTCGATACTTCCTCCACAGTTTGAGCGTCACAGAGTTTTTCCACATTTTTGATCGGCACAGTATCTATTGAATTTACTTCTATCACAGCACTGAACTCTGGAGAGTTTAAGCGTACACTCTCTGTGTGTAGCACACTTTCACTTTCTTTTACAATATTATTAGCGGTACTCACATCTACAGATATGGCACAATATTCACTCGATTTTATGGTTTCATTCAAATTTGAACAAAGGCTCACTAAACTTTTGGTTACATCAGGTTCACTTGGAACTATAATAGGTTTGATATCAATCTCACTATCATCATTGCTATTATCAACTAGATTTCTGAGCTTATCTGAATTCTCTAGAATAAACTCACCTTCAATTGGCATTGCATTGCAAGTATGGTCTCTAACAGTGTTCTCTAGGTCTAGACCCAGATCACCCTCAGAACTTGGATAATTTACTGAATTTTTATATGCATCTGTGGATGTTTCATCATTGTGAGATGTTAATATTACACTTGTACTTAATGGTAGGTCTTTAATGGAATCTCCTTGAACTATACTCCTTTGATGCTCTCCATTAGAAGATGTAACAGCTGTCAGGTCAACTTCTTCAAGGGGTTCATTAGCATTGTCACTAACCCTTTGTCTATTATTTTCCTCCATTTTGGGTAACCCTTTGTCTTCTAGGTTATGATAAGGTGTTCTTCACTTCGCTCGTCTTCTTTGTAACCAGTCAAGCACATCTAAACCCGTGTTTTTTCAACCATGAATAATGTTAAACCCAAAGAATAACTGAATCACACAATGTGCTTCTTTGTTTACTATGCATTCATTCGCACGCATTTAATAATGGGATAATAATTACAAATTGACCAAAAACTATTTTTTATATACGTAAATTTACATAATGTTCCTACCTGCCAAGCAAAAAGCGTCAGGAAGTTGTAGCCACTTGTGGCGCGCTCTACATTTTGCGGTATAGCGGTAGTTTTAAAAATCGATTTGCTCGAATTTAGTTCTTGAATAAAATGAAATTCAATTACTAATTGAATTGAAGGGCTGATAAATCATGGTTGTTATTTAGATGACTATAATAGCTTTTAAAGACAATTTTAAAACTCATAATTTGACAAAATTCTATGAACAAAGGAATCCATTGACAGATATTAAAATCCATATGGCTGTGGTCGTTCAAGGAGAGGAGTGGAGTGGAGAGTGAAATATGGCCGACAGGATGGGTGACAGGAGAAGTTATTCTTCAGAATCTCCGAATAATGATTATGAGCAGGATCACGATAGCAAGAAAAGACTACGGTGCAGTAACTTTTCATCTCAGGAAAGAAATATACTTATACATATAATCGAAAAATATCAGGATATTCTAGAATGCAAGAAATTAGATAAGACCAGTGTTATGGAAAGGGAAGCAATCTGGGATGGGATAGCTCAAGAATACAATGACATCTTATTGAATGAACCAGTGAGAACTACACGACAACTAAAACAATGCTATGAAAATATAAAGAGAAAGATTAGAAAAGAACAGGGATGTTCATTTGAAGAAACAAACCTTGAAAAGATAACTATCAAACCAATGGCAGTACTGCGGACACAACTTCGGCCTACGCAGATACTTACAAGCGATGACTCCAATTCGTCTACCCATCTTCATGGTCAGAGTTCCTCGTTTCAAGGTAGGATTGTACTTTTCCCAATAATTATACAGTCCCAGTAAGCCGTGCCGATCTGATTTAAGGTTAGGTTAGGTGATGGTTAGGGGGGTTAGGGCATTGAGTTTATAGTTTACTATAAACTCAATGGTTAGGGTTAGATAGGTTTGAACTTTGAAGGTAGGCCTACAGTCTTATGTCCATCCGATGCAAACCTTCCTCTATATGGTAATTGTTAAGTACCATCAAACACGGTTGGATGGGGTCCGCCTCTTGTGGGGTTGGTATTTCCTTACTTGACACCGCACCAGTTACTACCGAAATAGGTGCAAGTTACAACTTCTATTTTGATAATTTTGTTTGTGATCTACCGTACCGTATCTAAAAGAGAAAAATAACCTTTCCCGTAACACTATGTTCGAGACACAAATTTATTACGTTATTATACTTCATTACAAAAAAGTTTCACTTCGCGATTCGAACCCGGGGAGTCACCACGGGAGTCAGCCGTGCTTATCAATGCACTGAAATGATTATTCACATGAAACAGTATTTTATGTCGACTTTAGTGTGCTTGCGCAGGTCGTTAACTGAGACACCTTAGCGGCAACGATAATAGGACGACTTCCGTAATGTCTTCTGTGTGTAAGATCCAAGCTAACCAGCCTAACCCAATGATTATGGAGATTTATAACTTTTTTATGACATACCGGTATCATAATATTTTCTTAAAAACTGTTTTCGGTGCTAGGTCTGCCCTGCGTAAGTGGTGCTTGAGATCACAAGTTATTTCATCGTTTCACTGTACCAGTACTACATGTGTAGGGACTAAGTTTGTAACGAGATGCAAAGAAGGTCTTACGTTAGATATACATATTTAAAAAATAATCAAGCCGATTGGTGCCCATGGTTTAATACGTTTTAGATATAATAAAGCCACTGATGCAACTATTACTGAAAGTAGGTTCTAAGGCTAAATAAACTTGTACATAATTTTTTAATTAGCAATATCTTTATAGGTTCAGTGGGCAGACATTCACCAGTGCAATATCACCCGGAATCATTCCCGATGTCGGTTTACGGCAACGTGAATACCGACCTTATTGGTGACGAGTTGAGAAGAAAGAATGCGTGCATCGATCAACTTCAAAGAACTTTACTTAGTAAACAAATAGATTCAGTTAATTTGGATCTGGAGATGAAAACAAAGAAATATGAACTTGAACTGAAAGTGGAGCAAGCAAAATTAGAGTATTATAAGAGGAAATGTGAATATTTATCTAGTAGTGCTGTCAAAACCGAATCAACGTCAAATGGGAAAATTTGAATTTAGTAATTTTACTAGCGTATCGGTATACCTAAAGCACTATTGTTTGTTTCTGAAATACGGTATGTGTCGTCTTGTAGATCTTAATTCCTTCTATACAATGAAGCCACCAGAAGTAGGAGCCACTTTTTTTTTTTTCAGTTTTCAATTTGTTTGAATTTTCAGATGTAGGCCTATTGTTTTTTTCTCAGGTTAGAAGGATGTTTTGGGTTTGCTATATGTCATAATGGGGGATCAAAACCTGTCCAAACAAAACAAAGAAATCTGTACTTTTTCAAGTCTTTAAACTAGGCTAACTGGTAATTTAACACCAACAAACTGTGTACGTGCCGTGGCTTCATTCAATAGACGGGGCTAAGATCTACAAGAAAACGAACAAAAATTGTAGTCGAGCTACGCTATACCGCTTTTCAACAGAAACCCGTGAGTGAATAGCTTGTTTGGCCTTGCCATATTATGTTCTTTGCCATCATGGGGTAAAATACCTCTTGCCATTTGCTATAGGCCTATTGTCTTCTATAAGCAGTACAAAGAAATCAAAGACATTTACATTCCACGGTCAATTAGATCTAGATGTAAGGATCTCAAAACAAGTCAGAATAAACAACCTGCAATCAAAACTCTCGTACCGGTGGTGCGTAGTAGTGCAGGAAAGCTAGTGATTGAAAGCATGTTATCAAACGTTCAATACATGTATTAGTGATACCTTCGGGTAACAGTAGGAACTGGGTACCTGCCGAAATTAACAGAGTAATTTCGAAAATAATGGATTCTTGCAATTGCACTATTCTTTTTAATGCCGCTGTTCTATCAAGGTCAAAGCTTTCGTCTTTCTACTTGGAAGAAAAAATACACCTTTTTATTTACTGTCCATCAGCTATCTACTGTATTAGAACTGGTAGAAAGATGTGGTATTGTAATTTTACAAATTCCACCACATCTCTACTGGCAGAAGAGGGGGGGGGGGCTCATGAATGTTTAAAGAGACAATATTTTTATTCTTATTACGGTCCTTGTTAGTTCATAGCAGGTGAAAGGTATTGGAACAACTGATATACAGAGAATTCAATCAACTGTCCTCCCTCTTCATTAGCTCCTACGGTCAGAAGTGTTCACCCCCCCCCCCCCCCCTCCCAAACAGTCGCTTGAGAAAGTTTACCGTCAAGGCGGTATATTTTTGGTTTTATGCGTTAATGTGCTCCAAGAGGAGAGGTGAAATTATGTGAGGGCAATTATGCGAGGTAGAGCTTGCTACAGTGGCTATCGTTTGGCTGCAATAGCTGCCCAAACCGGGTACCCAAAGGCATCACTAAAATATATGGTTCATCAGAATATTGAATCATTTTGAAAAGTTCACGCAAAGTGGAAATTATTATTGAAACATCTTCGTCTAGTTCAGAATTTACCTGGAAAACCAGATACTCTGGTTTTGAAAATGATTTATAACATTTACTCCATGTACACGATGGTTTATTCATATTGAATACTGTAATTGAATTGGATATTTAAACATGGGTGTATAATGTTTAATTTATATGAACTGCTAATAATGTGGTTAAAATTGAACCCAATACACTTTCAATCCTTTCAAACGCTGTCTGCCACATTCGCACAAACTGAATTTCCACTGCCATCTTAATTCTACTCTAAAATGTGTATTTATATATGTGCCATACGATCCTCCAGGCAGTGAAACGAGCACGAGTATAACCCATTTTAATCCAGAACTGAACATTTTCACTCTATATGTCAAAAACCAACTGTTTTCAATAGACCTACAATCTTTAGATCCAGACCCACAAAATGTTGGACGGGATTCAACCAATCCAGTCCAACTGTATATTGTACTCATGAGAAATTGAAAGTGAAAAAATACCTCAAAATGTATTCAGTACGAAAAAAGCATTCATGTTTTATAATTATTGAAATATCCAGTGCATTTTACCTCGATTGCCTCGGTCTCATTTCAGTCGAATCAGCTGTTTGTGCATTTACTGATCAAACGAAAACAATATAACGCTAGACTAACGGATCAAATTGAACTTATTACCAGTTCTAATGTTTCGAGTCATGACAATACTCCCGTTGAAACGGAATTGTGGATCAATGTTACCAATTTCCTAAACGTGCATTATTTTGTCTAAGCTTACGTGTAATGTTAATTTTAATAAAATATTCCATGGTTGTAAAAGCTTTTACATTCACATATTTTTCTGTATACAAATATCACAATGTTGATGGTTGAACAATCTTGTTTTCATTGCCGAAAGATGTTGCTAATTTACAAAAGTCATCGTAAATAATCCTATACTTTTATTCCACTGTAGGCTTATAACCTGGAAATAAAAATTCGACTGCCATTGTAAAAAACAAATAAGCAAGAACCTTACATTCCATATTATAATTAAATGTTTATTTTGTTATGTGTCAAACTTGGATCTCCAACTTAGATTATTTGTTGCTTATAAATTTACAGTGTTATGAGTTGAACTTACGGTAGTTATCAAACACCTTATCGTGTGAATGGGCCTATAAGTGAATTGTTTAAACGAACGTGTCGATTGCCCTGTATGTATTTTATAATTACCACTTTATTTCCAAAACAAGAGTTTGTGAAGCTCTTGCCTAGTGAAATAGAGACTAATGTACACAAGTGTAAATACTAAATAGATTTGTGTATTAAAACTGAAGAATAGTCAACGAAATCAAAAAGCATTTATTGATTGTACTTGTTAAATGTCTAGTTAGTTGTGTATATTGTTGTAGTCCAATTGTACACATATTAAGCTGAATGTTATGTTAATTATTTGCAATAAAATCAAAACACGACTTTAAAAATATGTTTTTTAGTTTGTATTTATTATTCTATTACACTTCAATGTACTCTCAGGTCTGGTTTTTCAATAGATCGTTGAAAGTTAATCAACTGTTGGCTTATTATTTCTCTTGGTTAGAGTCTATCTACACTTATTATTTTATTGACCAATCAGTCAATAAGAATAAAGACTGCTTCAACAAATTATTGAAAAACGGACCCTTAGACAAAGTTTTTCAATAGTTCGTTAGAAGGTAATCAACCGTTGACTATTTACATCACTTGATTTAATACCTGTAGTATTTTATTTACTAGGCCTAATCAGTTGATCAGCAAACTATTGAAATTCAGTGCCTCAGTGTCATGCAACCTGACGTTAACCATAATTTATACATCTTGTTATCACCATAGTAACTGAAGTGGTACGAACAGTAAAGATAGTTTGAGAAAAATCGCGCCCAAATATGATTGAACTAGGGTGGTTACGACTAGGTTTCACGAAGACCACAGCTACAAACCTACACTAGAGTTATAATACAAGCGACAGCTAATTTGATCGTTTGTAGACCAATTCCAGCATTTCATTAATATATAGGCCTACATGGAAAGATCATGAAATAAGTACTATAACTTATTATAGAAACTTTGATGAACAACCATTTCTTTCACAATGTCTTTGATGGTGGCACAACCTGAAACGAAGGGAATATAAGTTTCAGTCAAAAAATCTAGACAATCAGGCCTAGCCTGTTGGCATTCAGGTTTGCTCGATCTCCGCCTGGCGGACCGCCATATCAAGTCAATCCGCGAGCAAATTAAAAGCTATTCTGGATCACACTTCACAAAAAAGGTGCTACAATAGCAGGTGTAGGATATGGCTTCTTTCACTATGTTCTAATTATTACATTTAATTGCAGCTGGTTTTACGTGTAGTGAGTCGTGTAAGTTCAATTGTACAGACTTGTACCCAGTGTAGGAAATGCAATGAAATGAAATGAAATATATTGCAGAATGGGATGCAACAACCTGATATTGTTTGTGTGACAACTTTCCTCCAGACAGAGATCTAGCACCCCTGGTTGGAATTGTAATCTAAAAAATCAGTAACTGCTAATAAATGCTACATCTCACCAGATAGTGCCATGGCTGTATTCAGTTCTGCCTGGAGTATCCCCAGGACGTTTCTCACCCCTGCCTCCCCGCCTTGTGCCAGCCCCCACAACGCCGGTCGGCCAACGAACACCATCCTGGCGCCGAGAGCTAGTGCTTTAAACACGTCGGTTCCTTTCGTTACGCCACCGTCCATGTACACTTCCACGCGGTCACCGACTGCAGCAACTATCTCCGTCAGTGCTTCAATCTGGAACAAAGCTTTTAGGTCAATGTTGTTTTTATGTACTTTGTTAAGTTGAAGTGTTGTATATAATGTGAAATTCAGTAATCCTAGTGATGTGGGCGTGAAGATATTGTCAATCACTCATTAGGCCTACTAATCACAGCTTAAATAACCATTTAAGCATGAGATAACACAGTAATACAGTTAAAAGTAGAATTATAATTGATAAAATATATCAATTTGTTGACAGTAATAACAAATAAATAATAATAAAGAGATAAATAGTATTGTCAAGTAAAAGATTAAAAACAGAGTATTCAATATTTCTCTCAACTTATGTGATCGTAAATGAACTGTTTAAAGAACATATTTGAATAGTATCTCATCTTACCGACGCAGGTGTACCGTCAACTTGACGACCGCCATGATTCGATACTTGTATAGCGTCAACGCCAAGATCGGCTCCGATGACAGCATCCTCAGCCGTCAATATGCCTTTCAACACCAGCGGTAGCCTCGTGACAGACTTGAGCCACTTGACGTCATCCCAAGTCAATGTTTGATCGAAAAGATCGTTTACGTATTGATTAATTCCTGATCCTTTGGTCTTTGTATTCATGTGGGTGGCTTTTTCATCCTCAAAGTTGGCCATCCTGTCGAATATAAATCATTACACTTTGGAAGGCATTATTGACTAGTCGGCTGAGTTATTTTTGCCATAACAAGCATATTTATGCCATATAGAGATTTTTAAAATATATAATATATAGAAAACATATGTTTATTAATGATAAATCTAGCATTATATCTTAACAAAACATGACGTAACAAATGTGTGACCCTCCCCCCTCTTCCCTCCCTATCACAAACTATTGAAAATATAAATATAAATATTCCTCCCCATCCCAAAGCGTGACGCAGTTCGAGTACAGTACAACGCCTCATCCTGTCATAGGCTGATGACAAACTGATCTACCTGAGGTGATTGGGCAGCTTGAAGTTGTTCTTAATGTCTGCGTTCCGTTGTCCGAACGTCGGGGCATCGACCGTCAGGACGATGGCCTTGAAACCTGCCCTCTCGGCCCGCTCCACAAGCTTACGTGTCACTTCTCTGAAACAACATTTCTTACCGATTGATACAGAGATCACTACCAAGGTTCTTAGAATACTACGAGGTTGTCTCGTAAAGGGTAAGGGCATTGAATCTCAATGGTAAGGGGCAAGTGTCAGTCATATGAAAAAGAACTCACGCAACAATTTGGAGGTCAAACTGTTCCAAACACCTCCAAAATATTGTTATTTTGCTCAATTTATTTTTGTTGTAGGCTATATTTGACGTTCATCCACGTGATTGTCTAAATGTTTGTTTATCAAACGGTATGATTCGTTGAACGAAACATAGCAAGATAATAAATTTACTGATCTTTAGAATTAAAAAATATTAAATATTTGAGAAATGATCATTTTATTTCAGTACGTATTGTCTCTCTTTGGTCTGTTAACGATTGAGGAAAATGAAAAAAAAAATGAGACCAGAAAAGTGTAATTTGATTGAGCATTCTGAACTGGTATTTCTTAATCACTTCTAGTCAGAGAATGTCTGACGTTAGGGTGAATGTCTGAAGATAAAAAATCGTAGAAGGAGAATGTATTATTGCATACCGATCCTTGTAGATGTAAAGTTGGAACCATTTGATTGTGTCCGGAGCGCCGGCAGCAACCTCTTCAATACTCGACGTTGATATCGTACTCAATATGAAGATAGAACCACTAGCGCCAACCGCTGTATAACATAACCAACATTTATTGATAGCATGTACTCATAGTGATCTCATTGAATATCAGTTGATGCAGTTGATCAAATTCTTGACGTGGGAATTTCACAATAACAATTCTTCAGTACAGGTAGTGTAATATAAATTAGGAAAACGCACTATATGGGTTGTGAGATGAGATTAGAGATTTGAAAATCTAGAAGCAGTTTCAAGTCTATTGGTCACTCACTTTTCCTAACCTGTATGCCATGTTAAAAATAACAACGAAATAAAAAAGAGGAAAACATACAAACGAATCTCAATTATTTTTGGTATGTGGAATGGAAGTCTTCGCTACGCTCATCTAATAATGTAAGAAAATCATTATACAAAGGAGAAAGAATTGATTCAGAAATTGATTTCACAAAGTCAGAATATGATAATGAGAATAGGATTTTCATTGTAATTTTCTGAATGTAAGTCATACCTCTGGCATTTGCTATTTCTCCATCGGGATGGGCCATTCGTTGCATTGCTGTCGGTGCCACCCCAACAGGCATGGACACTTTATGACCGAGGACAACCGTTGATGTGTTTTTCTTCGAAACATCACGCAGGAATCTCGGACGAATACGTAATCTGCAACCAATGATGTAAGCCTACTAGCAGTGTCGTGATTAGCTGTTTACCTATTTTTACGTGATAATTGTGTATGCAGTTATATAGAATAACGGTAAAACAATAAAAAAAAAATTACATCGAAACAATCTCCCGAAGCGTACAAATTACAGAACAAATATTGCGGCTACAGGAACCAACGCTAAAGAATAAAATACATCCATGTAGACATTGATCAACACATCAATGTACAAGTGAGTGAAAATACACCTGTGAATAAAATGAGTGATTAATATTTAAAGTACCGTAGTGAGAATAAGAGTAAGAAATTAGGAGAGTAAAGTACTGTAGCAATGAATATATAATTCAATGCAAAAATGATGAAAAAAGTAATGGTCAATTGCCGGTATATCAGTACTGTTTCTTGTTTATTCAGTGTACTATTTGTTATTTATTCACTAATACTATTATCACCTCTCAAATGCGCTCCTATTTTCCCTCAGCGTATACTCGTCATTGGCACCACTTCTGAAATAATCCCACGCATTCTTCGGCAGGACGGTTTTAGCATGTTGCTCGTAATCGAGAATGGAAACAAGACCGTTGTTGGACGACATCGTTGCTGTTCCAAACTAATTCATCAAAAAACGTTGAGATCGAATGTCAACAGACAACCAATATATAATATCAACTACATTATGATATTGTGAAGTAATGGTTGGGTAGTGAACACTACACTACAAGAGGCTTCAGTATGACAAAAAACTTGATCCAGCATCAATTCAGATCAAAATGAAATAATACCGGTATCCAAGACTTCACCTAATATAATTACAGTATATACAGTAACCACAAAAGCATACATTGCTTGACCTATAAAAAATAAAAAACTGTCAAACTTTTTGTTATCATTATAATATATACCGGTACTTATTAAGGTTTTAGATACCGTAAGTAGCTTAACAAAATGTGACAATAATTTTTCCACTATACTTACAAAGATTATTATGGTTTGATTCACGATTCCACCCACAGCTATGTTATTTGTTGGGAGAACGAAAGAAGTTAACAAAACCCTATCCTATGCGGGAAACAAACCCATTTGACTCCAGTTGCCAAGGCAATTTCTTGACTGACTTTTCTAGAAGTATGTCTATATTATCAAATATAAAAAACGTTTTTCATTGTAATAATTATGAATCCTGTAATGTTACAATGTTCATATTTTTATTCTCACCAATACAAATGTAATATTTAGAATGTGTAACCAGATTATACCAGCGAGAAACAACAAGAATTCACTCTTACCTCACTTTACTGATGATAGGAATCTTGAATAATATGACCCTGTTAAGTCTTTCATTTTTGTTTGACTTTTGATAACCTTTAGACTACAGGAGAATACCACTAGAGCATTCTAAATTAATGTGATGTTGATGTAGTATCACAACCAAGGTCACGTCATTAAATGCACTGATACCATAATAAGAACTTGGATTCCAATGTAATTACATTACCGGTATCATTTTATACAAATAGAAAACCATACGGTATTTTATGTTTCAAGAAAGTGCGGCTATATCTTAGAAAGTAAATAATACAAGAATGGAGCTGTTAAGAAGTTCTGAGTTTACCAAGAGTACAGACTACAGTAAAATTTGAACAGCTTAATTTTCACAAGGATTACTTCACAGAACATATTAAGGGCTTACAAAACTGGAGAATGAATAACAGTACATCTATATACAGTGAGGTCCACATATGAAGAACTATAGACATTTTTATATAACAAACTAGCCTAATTATTGTTCTCAAAAGTTTTATATAATAAATTAACCTAAAATTACCAAGAAATTTTTGTTTACCTTCAATTTTGTTATTGGGAGGGCTGCACTGCATACACACCTACTGCTAATACCAGTGTCAAAGGTTATGCCAATACCAACCTGAACAATGTGGGTCAATTGCAATTGAACGTTTATAAAATCATCTTCTAATATCATTACGTACAATTATTTTAAAAATCATGAAATAAATAATGAATATCAATTATAATAATGTTACGTTATACTTTCTAACAGTATAGTCAGATCAAGTTTAGTAACCATTACGATGAATGACGTATGCTATACATGCGTCCATGTTAAATAGATTATATATGCCTGAAGAACTCGAGATTAGTGCCGATGGTAAAACTCCTCCACAGCCCGACAAATAGCATGCCAGTATTTACCACTAAAACCTAAGAATGCCAAGTCCACTATAATAAATATATACTAGGACTACCGTACTTGCGATCAGCAGTAGTAACCTAGTGTTCACTTTTAAAAAATATCAACTTTTGTATATAAGTACCTAGTTTTTATGTTTGGTCCTATCAGATTCAACAGAGCATCTCTTGTTATTTTTATTTCTTTAAAATTGTTAAAAGTTTTTGGTGCTTATAAATGGAAATAATCTTTCAGATTATGTAGTTAGTTGCTGGGTCAAGACGTATGTGACAACGTAGTACAGTGAAACCTCGATGCATTTGAAGTAACCACCGTTACATTTTCGTGCATGGACGGGCCTGAAAACGATTGATAGAGGTGCCACTGTACGTAGTTATTTTCATTTCTTGTACCTTTTTACCAGACTTCAGGCCCATTTCAATTGCTGAGTAAGCTTTTACTGGTAAATTAAGGTGAGGATCATTTGAGAGGGATACTACTACATTTAGTCTCAACTCATGTTTATAATTTATAATGGTAATGTCCTTTATTCACACGAAATAAATATGTATCATATAAAAAAATCAGGTGAGTTAAAAAAAGCACACTTTGGGTAATTCTTTCAACAAATTGTGTTACCATTCAGTTTTATCACATCATTTCAATATCATTATCTATTTTAAATAATCTATTTCTGTTATTATTCTAGCAGCAACTTCTCAAGGAAAAGTTTGCAAAATATTTTCTAAGAAATAAAGAACAATTATAATCATTAGAAACAACAGACGACCATACGAAATGATAACGAGCCAATGGTAAAGATGTAGTTGTCAGAAAGGGCAACAGTAAACTACGTGGGGTTGAAAGTACAGACCAGTTCAGCCAATGATCACTCCAAATGACATTAAATTCAATCGAGAAAGTTCCGTTGGAAGCGACATTTATTCGTAACAATTCAATCCGTTTCTTGGCCCCTCAATAAAAAAACAGTTGGTGTCAAATTCTACATTTTTACGCACTTAAAAGTGGCGAGAGACGAAAGTCAACACCTCCAGTTAACAGCAATTGCTATCAATGACTGGCAGTTAGCAGTTGACATGGTATCAAGGAGATGTCTCCCACATGCTAACAAAGCTAAAGGCAGTATAATATGAAGTAAGCCAATCTGATACGCGGATTGTCATCGGAACACTTGACTACGGCCAATGGGACGCAACAAAAATATTGCTTATTGCCAATTGCAATAAACAATCGAATAGATCAGATACGTATCGACCATTAGTTGAAAATGAATCGTCGGTTGTCATGCATTCCACTGCACACCGAGTCACGCGTGTTAACAGTTGTCAACAAATATAACAATCTGTCCGAACTATCAGTATCGGGTGTTGCTTTTCTGCACACATTACATGCATTCACAGACACAGGTTTTAGCAAACGTGAATATCGTAAAATGCAAATACTTATTACACATATCTAAAGCACGTTCTTGTGTTCACTGATCATTTCACTTGGTTTTTACATTTCTATACGAGACAAACCACGAATAAACAACAGAACAGAGTTTGTTACGTTGGTAGACAACTTCCTACACTCGTGAATTTATCTACGGTTGGGCGAACGGTTTCATTTTGATTTTCCGAGGTGTGCTGCGTGTGAAAAAAAGTTTCGCCCAAACCCAAGTTGAAGTCTATTATTTTGCCGAAGACATTAAGATTGTCACGCGTGTAGATGACTCGACGTACCAGATAACTTGACAGCCTAGCACTGTACGATCTCGAGTGCCAGTAGCTCGAGTATCAGGCACTCAACACCGGGATCTATAAAGATGGTATACTATGATGTGATAAACTTGAATTTTCAAAACAACATTTGGCAAAAACCATCAATTCCACAATAAGCACTAAACAGTGGAAAATTAACATATAGCAAGCATACGTATAAAAGTTTCACTATGTCAAGAATAGTTTTTAAAAAACTATCGTAACGATTGGATTCATCCCGGTAGTTATACAAAACTATGTAGTTTTTTCACGTCATTAGTTTAATTTGACTAGCAAATAAGTCCAGATTTGGAGCGAATGTATTTTCCCAGTTTCCTTATTCGTGATTCGTTTTGTCGCGGTGGACTGTGAAATAGACAGACATAGTACATCCATAGAGACAACATTTGAAAGAACACGTTAGGCCCAAGGATCAAGTACAATCTATAAATCAAGGTGAAATAAAAGCAAGGATATTGCAATCACGTACAAAGATGTTATTGCATCGTTTGCACATGGAAATTATGACATCAATAATAATTCTTGACCATTACTTTGGGGTTTTAATGTATAATAACAATAATAATGTCAAGTTACTGCTATTTATTTTATAACATAAATTACACTACATGTTTTTGCTAAGTTTTTTTTTCAGTCAGTTTTCTTTTATCCTTACAAAGGATAGAAATCTGTAAACATTATTTTTCACTTTTGTTCTCCAACGGAACTATTTATACTTTTTCAACACAGTATTTATACACCATATTCCTACATAATAATCATTTGAAGTATATTCAACGCTTGCATGCCTTTGATAAACTTGATTACTTAGAAAACGAAGACATTGTAGAGCGTATTTTTTTGAAAGTTCTTATTCGATACGAAAAATGAACTTTACTACACCCTTCTGATTTTACCAAGTATTTTTTTCTAATGAAAGCTAGTAAGAGAAAAGGCATTGCTGTTACAAAATAATCGGAATGCAACCAAAAAGAAAAAATTAAAAAAACAAACAAAAACAATTCTACATACAATTATTATATAAAGTACTACTGATTATTTTCATTATATTTAATATATATACAAAATAACTACTATTCAAGTCTCAACAAAAACAAATGAGAAAGTCAAATGCACAAGCAATGTTAACTGACTGTACAAAGCTTTCAATTAGATCGTTTGTGTCCATTCAGTTTCAAATTCGTTATAATAAAAAAGAAGATAAGAAATAAAGATCACACCGTACAAAGAGTGACGGGTTTAAAATCAAACGTCAGCATAACTATTTCGTTATTAATACAAATGGGGTACATAGCGTTCATAGAACATGACATAAAAGAATGCGAAACTTACAAAATAGTACAATGCCCATTTAAAAGACATTAGTTCCAAATTGCGTAATGTACATAATAACATTACTATTGACTCCCGCATTCATGGTAGCCAATATTGATAAAAGAATTAGCATAGCTAGTATATGTAAATATAATGAAGCTCTTTTGGATTACGCTTGTAAAATACAATATTTTACAAATTATTCCAATAATGGCAATACTTCATTCAAAACATCGAATGATTTTATTTTGATTCGCTAAAAAAACCGCTGCACATAACAACAAAAACTAGAAGCGTTTTTTCACTAAAATTAAGTTTCTCTCACTAGAAAAATCGTAGCGCTTGGGGATAATCATGTTATAAAAGAGTTGTCGTCGATCAACGATAAAGAACGCGGTCGAAAAGCAAAACGCTCTCGCCGCGTTCGCATTCAAATCTCATAAAATTTCACGTCCGTTATCTTTATTCCTCAACTAATCAACAGTGTTATCGTTAAATCTCTACGACGTTTTGGTATATACGTTTCATACTCTTTAAGTAAATCGTCGATCGTTCAAATATCGTAATATACAGTCCTTTACAACTAGCGCTAGATTTACAAAACTTCAAATTAATTACAGTTTGAATCATCATCAAAATCGACTTTGTATATTGTTTAACAAAAAAACGTCCTATTCAGTAATAACATAGAGTGTTGAGAACGACAATGTTGCCAACAAATTATATTTCAAATTTTCTCCATATAAAATGGAACGCCTAAACTTTCCGAGCAAAAGCTCTCGCGCACGTAGGAAATCCGTTATCTTAGGATGACGTTTCAGTATTTTAATTGCCTTCGATGAAAGCCAAGTCATATGTACAAAGTTCTACTATGATATATAATATTATATATTAAAAAGGACGCTGGGAGAAAAGCGCCCGGTTTACGTAGTTGATATTATGCGTCGGTAGATGGAGTAGTCGTTGTTTTGTCGTGTTGTTGTTCTTGTATTGGTTGCGTGTTGCCTAACACCGAGGATAGGGTAGCGTGTGATATCGACAGTTCCACGCTCGACGGGTCGAGGTCGTCGCTCGACTGAGACGCGATTGGCGCGACTCCGCTCACGCTCGGTCCGCCCCCGCTCGGCGAGTAGCTGCAAACAGAGTCAACGCTTGTTGTTAAACAGATACAGGGTCGTAGCACAGCCTTCATTGCTAGCAGCATGTGTCAGCTCTTTTGTTCCACACCAAATTCCCTTCTCGTTGTTAGAAATATACTAAACCTGCGTTAATTCAAACAATAGTTCTGGTGTCTGCACAGTTTTGACCCAGAGGCTTGACGTATATTCGATCATTCAAATCTTCATCACTCAAAATAAGTATTTTGGGTAATTGAATTTTGCATTAGAGGGTTTACAGTATGTGAATAGTGCAAGAATAACATCAACGAATGGCTACCATCATTCCGTACCGTCCACAGAGACATAAAACGAATAGTAGGTACGCCAGGAATATTTAATCAAAACAAAATATTGAATGACTAACTGGCAAGTAGGCCTATAAAAAATATTAAATTGAAAGACTAGAACGACGATATTTCTAGACGCTTCGATCTCTGCCTTTAGGCAGGTAATACCTGAACCATCTCTGAAAAATCATTGTTTTAGTTATTCACCTTTAGATTTTTCACGCTCGCCAGTGTGATAATTCGATCAGTTATCAGAAAACCCCACGAGTTTGTCTAGGAGTTTCTAGTTCCGTCGCCCCCTCCTCAACGCGTCCAGCGCACTCACCTGAACGATCGCCTGGAAGTGCCGCGGGGCCCGCCCTTGTCGCCGGCCGTCACCGCGCTGGGGGCGGCGCCGCTGGTCGTGGGGGCGCCGGGGTACGCGACCTTGGGCTGCGGCTGCTCCTCCGGCTGCGAGTTCTCCCCCTCCTCCGACATCTCCTCCACCTCCGGCTCCTGGATCAACAGTGTCCAGACAGACCACGTGAACATCACAGCCTCGGGCATTGTATACGGTTCTAGCTTTGTTCGATACGAGAAATTAGGACTCTGGGGCTACTTGGAACATCGACAAATATGGGAATAGCTTATTTAATTTATATTGCGTTTACAGACGCACTGTACTGATGACTACGATCTATTGGCGTCTGAGAATGATGTACGAGGTGATGGGACGATGGGTGAAAAGTTCATTAGATGTTTTTGGTTAGTGGTAGTTGGTCAAGGTCTCTTTTTAAGAAACCATCCCAATATTGACCTGAACGAGGAAAACCACGACAAAGAGGATGACAGGATCAGGATGGCCGACCATGGTGGGGATCGAACCCCAGTCTTCTGAATGCCGGTTCAGTGTGCTAGTAACTCGACAACTCGTCACTAATTGTTACAATTAGAGATAGATCTTCCCACACTACTTGTTTTCATTAACCGTAGCAATAAGGCTATATTTGTACGCACGAAAAGAAAATGTTATCATCAGCACAACAAACAAGTATCACTGTTTTATTGACTGGCATTTTCAGGAAATTTGATTTTTCAGTACATAGTTTACAACAAGAAATAAAACCATATGTTGCATTTCTTGTTCTACCTCCGTGCAATCAGCACGGAATACCGAGATTTTCCAAGACGACAAGAAAAAAATTAAATCTCACAGAAATGCATCCCTAGGACTCTTAACAGGCCCAGCTTACCTCTTCGGGACACAGTTCACAGGCGCGCTCGAGCGTTTTCCGGGCACTGTTGGAGCGCTCGAGGAAGTACCCGTTGGTGGTCTCGTTGGACTGCGCCGGCGGCGACCAGTTGTTGTAGTTGTACTGGGCGTTGGGCGGGTACGGCCGCTGTAACAAGGCGGAAACAGTCCGGTCAGTTTATTGGACTACAAGGTAAGCTGTTGGTACGGGGAATCGAATTTGGAATTGAAGAGAGTTTAGGCCTACGGTACTGTAATTTATTTTACGTTGCAACTGTCAATTAGTATCAGACTTCTTCGAAATAAAACCAGAGGACTTATCGAAAATTAGGGTTACCGTTCGAATTCGATTTTTCAAATTCTCTTTTGATTTTTGATTTTTTTGATTTTTTGATTTCTCCCATCCCGTCCTTGTACGAACAAGCAGTCAGCCGTCATTATCACAATCATGAAGAACATGATATAGGCATTAAAAATATCGATTCAGTATCATTATTTCGATTCAATACATATTGGAAAAAACTCAACCCATTTTCCGACCGATTTTCAATCCGACAATTTGTTAGCGGTTTTGCAAGTGTGTCCGGTACTCACCCGCTCCAGTTCGTCCTGCAGCCACTCGACGGCGGCGCTCCACTTGCGTCGCACCTCCGGGTTGTGGTGCAGCATGTTGAGCGCCGGGCGGCACTTGGAGAACAGCGCTACCAGGCACTTGACGCACTGGTACGCGCGCTTCTGGTAGTGGTTCTTGCTGCGCTGGATCGTCTCAAACAGACCCTCGCGCTCTTCGGGGACCCCTGGAACACGGCAAACAAACATGTGTCACAGACGACAAACTTACTTAAGAGTCCATGGGAGTCGATTTAGCGGAATATCATTTTTTTTGGTGATAACGTTCTAACGGTATGAGATATTGACATTCTGAAAACAAGGAAACACAGATATTTCCGATACCTTCGAGATGGTGTAAGTAATAACTATTTATCTCAAATCGCCTGATTGTCAAGCCTATACAGCAACATAACACATAAACAATCGCGGACACTAATCGCAGTGACTAATTGTAATGAAACTGCTTCACACCATGCAGAGAGTATTCAGAATAAGTTACGTACTATTATTCATATCATGGTACGCGGCGAGGTAAAAATCGATAGCAAAAATATCTAGTGTTACTTTTACATACTGTACGAGTGATATTTCTACCAAATTGTTATTGAAAATTTGACTAATCGTTATTTTTGACAAATATTGCCTGCATCAGATGTATTTGTTAATTTTGTAATTTGCACGGTCCAAGTTTTATGATCATTCATTTTTACCTTACTGCCTTAACTTTGAAGAGTAGGAAATTTCGGTACATCGAAATTCATAGCCAAACAACAGGATAACAACAGAGAAAAAAATCGTCTCTTTCGACGACCATCTTTTGTTGGGTCGAATTTTACAAAAAAATAAAAATACGTAGATTCATCAATTGTAAGGCAGGAAATTATCATCGGTAGACAACGATAATAACAAGTGAATCCGCTAATGATGGCTTGAAATCAGCGGGCCTCACCCTTGAGCGCGTTGTGTATGCGGTGCGTCTGCCACGAGTCCTCGAGCAGCAGCATGGCCATGAGCAGGTCCATGTGGTGGCGCAGCTCGTGGCAGTACGCGTACGCAATCTGCCAGAGCAGCTCGGACAGGACGGTGCGCGAGAAGTGCGGGTTCTCCCAGCAGCAGAACTGCAGCAGCTTGACCGTCTCGTCCGACGGGTTCGTGTCCTCGATCAGCTTCTTCACGTAGCTGGTGCGGCCGAACAGAACGTCCGCCGCGACCGGCTGGATCGGCACAATGTACTCGGGGCAGGCGGGGTCGCCGTACGGGTTCGGCAGCGGCGGAACACCCTGGACGGAGAGATTGGTACATTTAGAATATTGTTAGACGAGCTTTAGCGAGGATTCAATTTGACATACTGAAAAAAATTGGTGTTCTCTTTTTTTCTCATTTTTTTTTGTCTGGGTTCTCCACAGGTCAAACGGCTACAGCTATCATATTCAAACTTTTTTTCGTTATGGTTCCTCATCTTACTTAGATCTGTACAGTTTTGTGGCATTATCGGGTGGTAACTTTTATTTTTATGCATTTTAGAAATTTCAAAAATACCCATTAGAATAACACAGCAGAAAAAAAAAATCATTTTCCAAAAAAATGAAATTTTGCGTGTAGTTAAATTACATTTGGATACACATTTCTGGAAATTTTCAGCTTGATCGGGTCAGCCATTTTGAAGAAAACATAAAATGTGCTAAATTGGTAACACTCGAAGCAGTTTTTACTCATTTTCACCCATACTATTACTATCCGCTCGTCTAACAATGCATTTTCGGCGTTTTCCTAGTAAATAACCAATATTAAATTTTCCACCACGTATCACTCTCCTAAATGGATGTTTTCTCATGATCCCTTGAAAAATGACACACATCTCCAAACGAGCGCGACCGACGTTGGCCTCACCTGCTGTGACTGGGACGACTGCGTCTTGTCGCGCACGTCGCAGCACCGCACCAGCTGCGCAACCACCTGGTGCAGCTTGGTCAGCTCGGGGTACTGGTACTTGATGGGCGGGCCGGGCCCCTCGTCGAGTGCGACCAGCATGAACGTGGCGGGCACGTTGAGCTGCAGCAGCTGGGCGCGTTCCGCCACGCCCAGCGACGCGTACATGTGGAACAGCGTGAAGTAGTGGGGAAGGTGGCGGCCGTGGTCGGACACCTCCTTGTTCAGCAGCAGCAGCACCGAGTGGAGCAGGTGGTCGCTGAGCGTCGCCGTCGGGTTGAACAGCACGGCTGCGGAAGAAAGGCGGTCAACCAACGGTGCGATTTGTTGACGAGCCACATTTGGTAGGATTGTTCGAGGGGACAATGTTGGCAAGACAGAGAATGATATTTTGTGGTTTTGATAAGTGGACATTTTGGCTATCTTGTTATAGCAAAGCCACCGGGGCTGCATTCCTGTATGTAGGCCTACCATTTAATTCAGTCCAGTTCAAGTGATATCAGAGAAGTACCTGTATTTCGAAAATGAAAAAAATATTCTTTCATCAGCACTTAGTTTACAGACACCTTGAGCCATGCTCCATCCAGGTTTAGCACGAGTTCAAATTGGTCCAGGTTTATCTAGGTACAGGAATACGCCCCCTGGCCAAAGTCAATACTTGCAAAAGTTCTACGAATCAGGACCCGGTCTTAGTTTCTATATCCATCATTACAACTTCCATATTTTAATTCAAATCTAGCAGCTTGCCTATTCTAAGAGATTGTATGGATACGTCCTACAGTTGATAACGACAAGAAATCAAGTTACAACAGTGGACGGTCAAGTTTAGGAGCGCGACTCACCTTGGGCGTCCATGTTGGGAGGGGCGCACGGCCCGTCCTTGAGGGAGAAGTGCGCCAGGAACACGAGGATCTTCATGAACGCCGAGCGGACCTCGGTGCTCGGGCAGCTCAGCAGGTACTCGCACAGCCTGCGCGCAGAACAAGCAATTGTTAACAATTCATCGGGGTAAACGAGAGAGTTCAATGGCGTCCGTGAATCATGAATGAGTTGGCGGGAGACGAGATGAAAGACTATTTCATTAGGTGTTTTGTACTACAGTTAGAAGGAAGCCTGGTTGTAAGGATCCCAGTATTTATTTCAACAACAAAGGGAAATCAATGAAAAACCTCTGCCAGATTGGTCAATTAGTCTTTTTATAGCAATACTTGACCTGCAAACATGAAGAATATCTAGACAAAGGAGAGTTAACATTCCAAATGGCCTTATTAATTCACCCTTAGCCTTAAAAGGGAAACAATGATTGCGTATCATGATTTTAATGTTAATAATACTGAAAAAAAGACGGTCAATGTTGATAAAACGGTCAATCATGGCAGGATTCGAACCCCGGTTAAGATCGCTCGAGACTGATTCACCCATCTCGGTATTTGAGAAGAAAAAAATGTTGACGTTGAATGTTTGATTAAAAACAGGATAGTTGACCAAGCCAGGAATCGACCCTCGGTCTCCTGAACGATGGTCCAGTGCACTGGCAACCGATCTACCAGTCGTATTTTTTTTCAAGTCTACGTTAAAGAAAAAGGACAGTGGATGTCGGGCCTCACCTCTGCGGGTGCTGGAAGAGGACGTTGCGCGCGAACCACGATCGCACGGCCTTGGAGCTGCGCAGGTGCTGGCAGAGCACGTCGTACCACTCGGTGGCCGTCCCGCGCAGCGTCTTCTTCGTGTGCAGGCCCGTGTGGAACAGGAACCGCGACGCCAGCTGGATGCTCAGCAGGGCCAGCTCCTCGGCTTCCGTGCTCTGCAAGACAAACGCTTTCAAACACAACGACCCCAACAACAGCTAGCTTACTTGGAGGTACGGACGAGCGGAATGCTTACTGAAATGTACATCTCATTGGGGACTCGAACCTACGCCTCACTTTACTTTAGTTTACCCCGATACACTTATAGTAAAAAAATTATCACGAACATTTTGATGAAGCGATTGAGATATTCAACTTTTAGCATTCAATAAAGAATAATGTCCATTGTTATTAAGTTGGCCAAAGTTTGAAATGTTTAGATTCTGTACCACATTATACATACTATTGTACCAAAGTACCAAATTCATGAAAATCATCACAATGTTGGCTCTGGTAGCTTCTCCAGAGAAAAAATCTATCGATAACCTAATAACACTCAACGAATCCCCACTATTCAATCCACAGAAACTTATTAATACACAAACTACAGTGAAACCTTGATGTTTCATTCCCGGATCCACTGTTTTCCTACTTTTATCACTCATTTCATCCTACCCAACTCCTGTAAAACCAATGTTCAATTTTCCTGCATCAATTATTTTCCCTGCAAGGATGGCTGATTTGTCCAAGTTCTTTGTAAAACAATAGACAGGCGTTTCCCTGTACCGAATAACGAAGAGAAAATAATCAATAAAAAACGTTGCAGTCTCCTTACCAGATTGTCAGCGCTGTGTTGTCTGCTAAGTGGCGGACTATTGCACGAGACCAGCTTGCGGATGAACTGGAAGTACTCGGCCGAGAACTGGTTCCGGTTGTGCATGAACTTGATGTTCTGTTTCCTGACGCTGCGCTCGATCGCCGGCGGCATCTTCATGATGCTCAGCTTCGTGTCGGCTGGAACGGAGAACAACGCTCGTCACATAACGTTCACATCGTCAACGACCATGCATCAGCGAGTTTAGGAGTTGACTGCGAGAGCAAGGTTTGATCAATGCTATATCTTGTCCTTGTTGATTGACAGCATCCAGTCGCAGTAAGGAAGAAGTCTGAAGAGCAATTTTTGGCCACTCTAAGCCTAGTTTATTATATGAATTACGTCACGCTGTAAGCCATGTCCATTGGATTAGAAATTGATATCACTGTTGTGAAACATTACTCGTCATCTAGATCAGCTGCTGCTATAAACAAGCTATCAAACAGTTGTTGTTGTGAATGGAATATAGAAAAAAACTTTGCATTCGCCCTTTCTCTAATTCCAGTTGTGAATGGGTCTTTACAATTCCACGAAAAGAAGAATCAATAACTCTGGTCTGCAACTTGCAAATTACTTCGAATGTTATCATTTAATTATAACATATAATTAAACAAAATATAACTTCAATAAGCTGTCTTTTTTTAATGGTACTTGATGACTGCACCACCAACTGGGTTATATGTATACAAACGAGCAGGTGACAATGTAACGACGAAGCTATGGTAAGTGTAAGGACGTTAAAAAAAACCCGTAGGAACTCGAACCCATGCCCGACATGACTCCAGTTCCTGAAGCGGTGCCTCAGCTGACCGAGTAACGAATGGCGTCTGTCTCCTTTTCCCGAGCGAAAACGTTTGTAAATTGATTCTTACACAGCGACAGCTCGTTGAGACTCTTGACCAGCCGGTTGTCCTCGACGTCCAGCCGCGTGTAGTAGAGCATGTACGCGTTCCACCAGCGCTTCTGGCGGCGGTAGCTCATCCGCTTGAGCATGTGGTCGAACACCTCGCCCATGTACTCGCCGCCGAAGCACTGCGTCTTCATCTCCTCGTCGTCGTCCATCTTGCACTCAGTCACCTCACCGTCGTCAAACTTGTACCACTTGGCCGTGCCGTCGTGGTGCCTGGAACGGGAGAGCGAGCGGAGATGAGCGTCACGTTATTAGCGTTACCAAGTCGAGTCATCACGAAATTAATAATAAAATGTAGACGGGTAATCAAGAGGACAGTAATTTGTACTCAAAGGACGTAGACGTAAATTATTGGAGCTATTTCGGCCTGGTGCATTCACGATAAAGAATTAAATTTAGAAGAAACTACCTATATTTCGAGTATATATATATTATTGTACTATTTTTTTTCATTCCTTATAAGTCTGAGAGTTTTATTTCAATTTCACTGATTGAAATCCTAAAAGTTGTTCCGAAACTGAAACGCTGCTGCTTATAAATGAATATTACGAGTATTTTGCACAATTTGTGTTGAGGACAAAGAATCTGTCAAGCTCATATAGAATGTCTAGATGGTTGCCACAAGAAGGGTATTGTGGAGTCAAAAGGCATCAAACCAAAATAAACAGAAATGGAGTGGTAAAGAAAGAGCCAAAAAGTATGGATATAAGGCACTCTGACGGAAAGATGTAGAAATGATACACAGTAGGTACTTTATTTTGTTCCAACAGACGGGGAAAGCGGACGCAGAGAGATATTAGGGGAGGATTGAAGGTGGAGAGTTTGTACCATACAGATGTGGGTATAATGGATGCGAGTGAAGCAGAGTGGTCCACGTAGGAGAGGGGGGGGGGGGGGTACTGACCTGTGTAGAATGTAGGAGTAGTAATGGCCGCCGCTCGCCTGGCCGCTGTGCACCACGATGCCGGACAGCTGGTACTTGGTACACCTGTCCTTGTTAGTCTCGTCGTAATCACAGTCAATCATCTCTCCCTCCAGCTTGGCCAGTCCGGACACCTGCAAGCATGGCACATGTTGATCAACTCAACTATCGCGACGTTAGACGAGCGTTACCAAAGACCTCCATCCCAATCTCATGGAGCTTTGTGTTTGTTTGTAAGCACTGCACAGGACGCAGGGTTTGACTGATCGACATGCAACTTTCTCTGTACCTGCAAACTTATCCAACTTGGCACTGTCTAGTTTTTGAGAAACACTATCTCAAAATTCTAAAAATCCCATAAGATTAGACTGGGCCAAAAATTTGAAAAAAAAAAATCTATACAAAAATTCAAATTTTCCCTGAATGTGAACACAAAAATGATACACAATTAGGCCTACAAATTTGTATGGAATTCGGACCAGCCGTTTTTAAGGAAATAATTTAATGAATATTTTTTTATTCATCAAATAGGAAGAAATAATAGCCCTACCTTGTTGTTAAGATTCTCGTCTTTCTACATTTTATATTTACCGAATGAAGTATATTCTACATGCTAGTCAAGATGTGTCAAGTTTTTGTCTATACAGTGAAACCTCTATCCATCGTTTTTCAAGGGACTAGGAAAATAAAACCATCCATGCAGGAAAACGAACTATCCAGGAAAATTCAACATTGATTATATAGGGGTGTGGTGAGAAAAAATGAATGATACAAGCAGGAAAACGATGGATCCGGGAACGATGCATAGAGGTTTCACTGTACTCCACTTACATATATTGCAACAACTATTCTGCGTTTGCCTAGTCAAATTAGGGTTGTGGCAGTTTGATAAGTGAAAGGTCAACCTTAACACTTATGCCACTGACTACTTGAAAAAAACTTATGCACTTGTAGAATACATGTATGGTAACAGAGAGTAGGACTACATGTCCAATTGAATCAGTAAGTTATGGCGACCACATGTTGACTGTCCAATCACTTGCTGTAAACTTAGCTACAAGTTACGAGGCTTCTACGAGTCGTCAACTCACCGTGTAAGGGTCCATGTCAAGGTCGCGTGGGAACTCAAAGTAGTCGTTGAATTTGATGGCACACACTCGTTCGAAGTCGTACTCGAAGCGTTTCAATTGGATCGCGAGAATCGGCGGCAGTTTCTTAACGCAGAGCCGTTTCACCGTCACGACCTGGAACGGCACAAAGCATTAGTTCAACGCAC
The DNA here is from genome assembly GCA_907164805.1 of Brachyptera putata. Classification (NCBI taxonomy): domain Eukaryota; kingdom Metazoa; phylum Arthropoda; class Insecta; order Plecoptera; family Taeniopterygidae; genus Brachyptera; species Brachyptera putata. The sequence continues at coordinate 11,174,556 of OU015472.1, forward strand.
GACAAGTAATATCAATTGTTTAGAAATATTTCAAACTTTCAAAGGTTGTGACTTTTCCGGTGAAAGTAGCCAACAGTTCTGTTTACCTTTTTGTTGCACTTCTCGCAGTGGTAGGCGTCGGCCCCTTCGAGCAGCTCGCCCTTGACGTACTGCTCGAGCGAGTCAAGCAGGGTGCTATGGTTACGGATGTCCACACTTATCACACTGTATGGCTCCTCCTTCGAATACCTGACGGAACAAAAACATGATCAACCACACAACACGGCTGTTTAGTGTAGAGTAGGAGAAAAAAACTAGGAGTACCGGAAAAGTCCAGCCGACATCGAGATACCTACCAAGTCGGCATTCATTGTGGTTGTAACAACTTCACACTTGACACTGACTTTAAACATTCAAAAACATATTTAAACATTTCATGTAATTTATTCTAGGGTTGATGTTAAGCCCCCATAGTTACTTAGGTCTTATTTCAGTTATTTACAATTTAAAAAAAAAGCGCACATCGTTCATTGTTCGGATATCAAATCAATCGAAGATTGAAGACAGTGAAACCTCTATCTATCCTTTTTAAAGGGACCAGGAAAAATAAACCATACAAGCAGGAAAATGATCCATCCACAAAAATTTGACATGAGTTAAAGGGGAGACAAAATGAATGATAAATGAAGGAAAACGAAGGACGCAGCAATGATACTTAGAGGTTTCACTGTATTCCAACTCACTATCGGAACAAAGTCTCAATTGCTAGAAAATACTGCTCTCGAAAGGCAACCGTGTTTACCTGTGCGGGCACTCCTTGCAGATCTTCTGGTCGGAGTAGGATCCCCCAAGGATCTTGCCCATGATCTGCTCCTGTCCGAGCGCCTTCAACGCCTCGTCGATGCTCTCCACCAGACTCATGAAGAACTCCACCGCGTCCTGCTGCTCGCGCAGGTTCACCGGCTCGCCCTGCAACCTGCAACACGACAAACACGGCTCCGTCAACGTACATTCACGATACTTGTTTCCGTCGTGGCTTTACTCTCGCAGTAAGGCTACGGACGAAATATCTTCATGTCCCAACCCATCACTATACTGAACAAGCCCGAAGTAAGATGACGCCTCTCGACTCTAAATAGTGCCACACGAACTTTATGATTGGCATTTGGATATTTGCTGCATTTCCCAGAAGCGTATGGTACGCAAATCAATTCGTAAATAATCAAAGATAATATTCAATCAAAAACATCTGAGCTACGAATTACTAATATAAATTTTCCCTATCAGGGTACTTCTAAATGCACGCATGTTATATACATAGATCAAGATGTCCCATTAATAAGTAACATCTATTTCTAGTTAATAACAGTTGATGTTAACATTATCAGATCATCATTAATCATCAGAAAAATTGATACAGTTTTATCCTCATTATAACTATTTTCATATCGTTTGATGCGACAAAGTATAAATTAGAACACAAATTGTTGAATATAATTATTTTCCCAAAAGAAGAAGACTGTCTACCAACAGAATAATCGTAAAAATTTGGTTCCTGTAATTACTCAATCTCGATGCAATTTCAAGGATTCGGAGCTATTGAAAGATACAGTTGCAACTATCATTCATAATCATCGTCCTGAAATATCATAACCTAAAAAGACCACAGATATGAATAAAGATAAGACACGTTACATTGGTAGACGGCCTTCTCCTATCGTGTACGCTAGCCCACCACTCACTTGAAATGCCGCCAGAGCCCTCTAGGAACATAATATTGCAGCTTGCTGTACGCGCAGTGGCCGAATATCGCCTGCACCTGCTTCAGTATGCCGACGTTGTACTCCTTGCGCGGCTCGTCTGCCCCCGTCGCCGCCCCCTCGTTGCACTCGTTGTCGGCCGCCTCGGCGTTGGGCTCGCCCTCGGGCCGCTCCTCGCCGCTGAAGTCTTCGGCAAGGTCGACGGCCGCCCCGTCCGCGGCAAGCAGGCCCACGCGGATCGCCTCCACCATGTACAGCTGCTGCAGCACCGAGTTCATGTAGCAGGTGGCGCCGGCGTTCTTCAGCCCAGTGAAGCCCTTGGCGGGGCGCGGACCCACCGGCGGCAGGTAGTCCCACTCCTGCAGCGGCTCGTCACGAGCTATGGGACAACACGCGGGGTTAAACGGGGGACAAATCAGTGATAGTAAGGTTATACTATATCTCTTTACAACTATTGCTAAACGATCTCAACAGCTACGGTAATTCACTTGGTTATTTGTTTTTGTGTATTTTTGTAATCTGTTTGTTTGTTGCATGGTTTTCACAATACATGAAGCACCCAAAGAAAGTCTGTTATGCTACCAGTTATTCCTACAAGTGCAACAAATACCACGGTGAAACCTCGTTAATTCAACCTAAGATAATTTTACTTAATTCAAACCATAGTTGTGGAGCCTACAGAGTTTTGACACTTATGCTAAATAATTCGATACTTAAAAACATTCATAGATCAAAATAGGGCCCACTGAATTTCAAATAAAATACATTTCACTGTATCAACTATCAATATATCAATTGATGTTCACTCTCTCTACAGAGATAAGCCTTCCATTGGTCTATCATTAGCCCATACAATGGTCCAATCAAAATGAAAAACCTCATCCCTGATAGATGCTATCTGGGCGTGATCGAAGGGAGGAAGGAGACTCACGCGAGTAGAACATGTCGGTGAGCATCTGCACGAGCAGTCGCATGTTGGGCACGCAGCCGTTGCACAGCCCGATGAGCAGGTCGAAGGCGGCAGCCGTCGTCAGCGGGCCGGTGCACACGGGCACCGCCTGCTCCGCGCACAGCTCGCCCGTCCGCTGCAGCTGCAGCATCAGGCGGGATGCGGGGAAGATGAAGTCTTCTACGAGTTCCTGCAATCACAAAACACAACCACTACAGTGGATGGGAAGAACTAGGTAGAAGAGTTGGAAAAGGGATCCAAAGAAGTAATAGGGGAGGAGAAAGAATGGAGGTGGAGAGAGTTTACACTAATGTAGGGAGAAACGGTTTCGTCCAGAGAACGATGAAGGATTGGAACAATCTTGAAGAAAGTGCAAGAACTGCAAAGGAATTGATTCAAGAAAATAACATGATATAATGATAGAAAGATCTTGACACCTTGCATCTAGCACATCTGCAAGAGTGTACATAAAATATAAATAAAAATGCAGTGAAACATAGTTCCAGAGGCCAGCATTTGGGGTTTTGAATATGTTACAAATATAAGCAGCACGCTTACCTTGATGAGATTGACTCCTTTCTTCTCCTCCGAGCCGAGCTCGAACTTCTTGTCGGGCGACATGAACGAGAGCAGCTCCTTGGCGATGCCGAGATGACCTTCCAGGACTGCCTCGTCCACCTGGCAATCGCCAGTCTCCTTCACGTTCTCCTGAGAACACATATTAACAACATATTAACATTCGAGCACATTCGCTTAGATTTTGTGTTTTAAAAATCTAAAATTTCTTTGTATGGTGATTTTTATAAACGTGAGATTTTGTTTTATAGGGGTGATATCAGAAGTTGACCACGTATGTCTAATTGTCTACAGTAAAAATATCAACGTCTACAGTAAAAATTTCATGGGCAATGAAGTTGCCGAGAGAATGGTTTCCAAAACTCGAAAATAGTGAGGCTCTTAAATGAAGAAGCTAATAATTAATTCATTTTTGTCCTGTTGACATTGCGGCTTTGGAGAGGCTTGTTGTAGTTATTTTATTGACAATTCATATGGAGAAGATTCATGGTATTTTACAATCGAGCCCTCAAAGCTTATTTGGGCTTGACTGTGGCATTACCATTAAATCAAACAAGCAAAGGTGAAAACTAAATAAAATGTCAAATACAGTTTGAATAACAAATCATTAGGAGCAGGCCCAAAATAACCAGTACAGATACATGCAGGATACAATGACATGGATTAAAGAGAGCATTTGAAATGAGTGTTGGCGTAGAATACTGTACATCCAAAATAGAATGTAATAGTAGCCTAATAAAGATAATAATAATCTTCACCAGATTCCAAATTGATGGGTCAGGGGGTGGAACACATTCCACCGGAATACTAGGGCCCTGGATCTCCAGGAAACAAACTGGCCAGGCCCGTTTCATGATAATGTCTCCATGTATCCTTTTTTCCGCACCAACTCACTCCACTTTGTTCTGTCTTCTCACAACCTTGCTTCTTCCACTACAAAAAATCTACAGAAAATTCAATAAAGCTATATAAATCAAACGATTGCCGTCCAGTCTCACCCTGATCTTCTTGAGCCAGGCGATCTCATTGTTGAGCAACGTCTCCGCGGTGGGCAGCGGGCAGTTGACCATGAACGCGAAGTTGAGCAGCTTGCAGAGCAGGTGGAAGTACTCGTGCGAGTTGGCCGCGTTGGCCGTGACCGTCGTGTTGAGGACGGTGAAGAGCAGCGTGATGCAGAACTGCAGCGCGTGCTGGTTGCCGCTGCACCACGTCGACATGAGGAGGAACTGGTCGGCGGCGGCGACGCGGACGAGCCTAAGACAAGACGCGGACGCGTTACACGGCGGGGCGCGATCGTTTCGACGCTTTACACTTATTAGATGGGTGTTGGTTGGGCATTTTTTTTTTCAATGTTGCTCAACGACCCCACCAACAGCTAGGTTATACGGGGGTATGAATGAGCGGGCGTTATGAAACGATGTAGTGATGATAGGTGAAAGGACGTTTACAAAAACCCATGCCTTATGCGGGACTCGAACCCACGCCCAACAGTGACTCTAGTTTCTACCGCTAGCGATAGTCGACTCAGCCACCGGGGCGGCCGCAAAATGTTTTGAAGCATCCAATTTTAAAAGTTTCAGTTTTGAAGCATACGCTTCGAAACGGTCTTACTAATTAATCCTATGCCTTAGTTGAGAAATAATAATTTGGGTCAAGATTTGGATCCCAGAAAAAAAAAAAAATGAAATGGATATTCTCGTAGGAGTGACGACAGTAATGGAGATTTTTTTTTTCTCTAATAATGTCGAAACTTGATATAAAATATATGTTCCCCAATTAAGGCTATGGATGAAAGATAGGACCACCCATAAAAGCATGTCCATATTCTTTAGATGCATGAAATAAAATTTCCATGAATAATAATTTGCTGATTTGAGTTCAGTTTATGTTGGAATAATGTATTTTGAAGTGAGCATCTAATATAAATCAAACATTTTACACAAAGTGCAATATAGAAGAAACTGGTGCAATTTTCACAGTGGTAACACAACACTTTTCACCTTGTATTTTTCAACAGATAAGACAGCTGTGTAATAACCTGGAAAGCTCTCGTCTATCGATTAGTATGATAGCCATGATCCAAGTGTTACACGCACATTTGAGCCTATTCGTCTGGAGTGCAAAGCACAACATACCGAACTAAAGAGATAACACTCACCTATTTTTACAGAGCAGCAGAAGGTCTATGATGAATAAATGCCATGATTTATCTTTGGTCAGTTGGTCTAAGGTCTTTGGGTTCAGCACCAATGAAACGGTCAACACTTCTAATGCTTCTCTACACACTGAAACAGAAATAGAAGAATACCGAGTTAGTAACTACTTATTACGTGCAATAACTACGTTGGGCAGGTTTGGCAAAACCCTTTTTTTTTCAAAGTCTACCTCAGCCAGGATTTTTTTGGGTAAAAACATGTGTTCTTCTTGGGTAAAAATCTAGAAAAAACAATTATCTACAAATAATCATCTATGTTCCATCAACAGGCTCTCCACTACGAGTATATCTATTCATAAACCTCGGTAAGCTACTGTTCCTTCATTTCCTTTCACCCAATTCATATATCTACATGATATATTTAAATACGCCTAGGCCTACTAGTAATCCAATTTATAAAAGCCTCTTTACGAAATGGTTCGAAAAGTTACAAATTGAAATTGGAAATCTTCGCTAACGCTCATCTAACGAGTGACTAGTGATTTAGTTTGAGCCGACCGCCGTCTCACCTAGAACGTCCTCCGTGTCGGGCAGGTTGGAGCCGTTAGCCGCGTCGTCGTAGACGCGATGCAGTTCGTCGGGCGTGGCGTCGATCAGCTGCAGGCTGCCGCTCGACGCGGCCCACGCCAGCCGCACGACGGCGCGCACGGTGGCCAGGTCGGGAAGCTCCCACGCCAGCGCCGCGCGGAACATGCGCTGGCCCTCCGTCCAGCTGCCGGACACCTGCATCTGGAACGAGGACGCGTGTGACAATTTCGCTACGTTGACAACGGCAGGATTACACCCGATTCCACGCGAGAACAAGGTTGTCTACCAGCACAACTACACAAATATTACCGTTATGTTTTGTTGACTGTGGTATTGCCAGGTTTAGCAATTTTTCACAACGAGATTCAAGTTAAGAAATGATCAAATTTTTAAAAAGCTTTGAACATAGCCGAAGTGAGTGATTTTTATTTTACAAATATTCAGTTGGTCGACCGCTCTTCATTTGTGGATTCAAGTATTTTCTTTTAAATTAGGAAGTTAGGAAGTAGTCTTGGCCTATATTATAGGAACCAACTCGGCACCAGCATCGACTACAAACAAAGGGAAACCACGAAAAACTGTAAATACGGACGGTGGCGGGGATCGAACCGAGGTCCCGGAACGACAAGTACCTGTTCGGCTAGGTGCTGCGCCAGCTTGGACGCGACGCTCCTCAGCATGTACTCGGTGTTCTGGTTGGGTATGCTGTGCAGGGCCTGGCGCAGCTGTATGACGGCGCTGCGTGAGACCACGCCCACGTCTGGCGCGGCGCCGTCCGACGGCTGCTGGGGGTCCTCGACCACGCGCGCCATCACGTACCCGATCACAGTCAGCAGGAGCTTGCACATCTTCAGGACCGTCAGGTAGGCAGACCTGGAAACACAAGCGCACGGCTCAATACACTTGCAACGCTGAAACTAATACTATTTCAGCTTCCAACCGATTTTCACATTTCCCAAAATATTTAATGATGATCCACCAAATTTAGAATGTTCTCTGAATGTTGTAGTCAATAAAATGCAGATTTATAGCCTAGCTAAGGTTTCACTATATTGGTTCCAAGTAATATAAAAATAACTAATCACTGTCGCTGACATAGGTCGACTTGCTGTTAGTTAGGTTGGCGAATCGACGGACTCGATGTTACTGAGTGATTAGTGATTCTACGGTTCGACGAATGATCCCACCAATAGCTAGGTAATATGGCAGTACAAACAAGCACAAACGATGTTGTCAAGAGACAATGCCTTTTGCAGGACTCGAACCTGCGTCTGACTCGACTTCAGTTTCAAATGCCGAACGACAATTACAAACAAAGTCATTACAATAGAACCTCTTTAGTACATTCTTCACCTTGGTTAAGTTTTAGTTTTTGATCCCACCCATATGCTCCCACATGTTGAATAGTTTCTTTAGTAAGTTTTTTACTTTGGTAAGTTTTTTACTTTAACAAGTTTTTTTTATCTGGTCCTCTGTAAAACGTACTAAAGAGGTTCCACTGTACAAACAACAAAGCTCGGCATCAGCGATATAGTGACTCGACCAACTAGTATTCACAATCCGGTGGGCACGTTACCGCGTCACTAGAGCGAACGGTTACCGTTTGGTGGCGACGTCGGCGTTGGGCAGGAAGTTGTTCTTGGTGAGCATCTCGAGGATGACGGGCGCCTCGCCGCTCTTGATGAAGTTGTACTGGAACTCGAACGCCTTGTCCGAAGTCGGGTCGATGGCCGGCATCAACAGTGCGTACATAACCTGCAAAAACACCACCGAGCAGATTAAACGACACGCTTCAAACGACTTGCTTAACGACCCCACCAACAGCTAGGATGTATAGGGGTACAAATGAGCATGTGATAATGCAACTATGAAGTGACAATTAGTGAAAGGATGCTGACAAAAATAATTACAAAGAGTTACGCCGACATCCCTAATATTTACCATTCAGCTCATGAGTAAAAACTTTGAAGGGAGCAAAATTATTATTTTTCGAGTTTAACCAAAATTTAAATCACGAGATTTTGGACCACGATAGTTCACTGTAAACGTATAATACGTATTCGATTTTGTGAAAATTTGTAATATATGAAAGCAAAAATAGTCCAGTATATTTCTCAAGAGGAGATGTCCCCCTCCTCCCAGCACAGAAGCCGAAGTAGCACCTTACCTCGAGATAGTAAAGAACTTGCGAAGGGGAAGAAGCGAAGAAGACACTCTCGACGGTGAGCGGTGTCGCGGTGGTACCCGTGCTCGGGCCCTGGTCGGTCATCACCGTGCCGTTGGCCACCGGCCGCGCGTGCTGCTGGAACAACGTCTGAAACGACAAGCGGAGATCAAACTTGATGACAAGAACTACATTCATATTGCCGTATACCCAACAATCCGGAGAACGGGAACCAAATTCTGATACTCTCATGTATTAGCAAACTCAGTATCCATCAAATCAAAGATTTTGGTTCAATTAATTGATTATCGTCATAATATTTCGATGAATAGTAGGACTATAAACACGGGGAATAGCACAAAAAGGGATACAGTACATTGTAATATATAAAAAAACTTGGTCAAGTAAATGATTAAAAAATATATTCATGTTAACAATGAATCAGTCAATATTAAGATCTACATTCATTTTCTTAGAAATTAGTATAGGCATACTTGGAAAAGAGAATATTTTTTTTATAAGCTTTAACGTTGAACTTCAGAACTTTGTATCCAGTCGATAGGTTGATTGTGATCTTGACTATAGATAGTTGATGCGTCAAACACACCGTTTTAGGCCTAATACAAACATGGCTGTGCAAATTCGTGCTGCCGCGGCTCTACGAACGTACCTTTATTTGACTGAGCTACGGAGGGCAGCTTTATTTGTTGTTAATGTTGAACAGTATAATTCTCTTGGGGGGCCTACATGTCTATAGATGATGATTATTGATGCTTAACGACCCCACCAACAGCTAGGTTATACGGGGGTACGAATGAGCAGGTGATTAAGAAACTACTAAATTAAGAAGTGATGATAAGTGGGAGGACGCTTACAAACACCCATGCCTTATGCGGGACTCGAACCCACGCCCAACGGTGACTTCAGTGGCTGAAGCATGCCTCAACTGACTGAGGCAACGAGGGCGGCTACATGACTATAAATCCGAGTACATTTTATTCTGCCTCCTCTGGCTCGTGCGACGACAAAACGTGCGACGTTAGAACGTGTGACGACAAAACGTGCGATGATAGAACGGGTTGCGTTACCTGCAGGCATTCGACGGCGTCGGCGTCAGGCGGCACCAGCTTCATGAGCGAGCGTGCGCCGTCCCGTAGCGCCGGACACTGCAGGCGGCAGCCAAGGTCGGCCATCTGGAAGAGGAACTGGACGCACTTGACGCGCTGCGCCATCAGAACGCCGGGCAGCACCGCCTCCGCCTCGAGGTCGGGCCCGTCGTACGGCGGGCGCTGCGGAGAGCTGGTCGAGCTGTCCGAGCTGCTGTCGGGCGAGCTCGGCATGTTCGCGTTCGCCTGGCACAGCTTGGCCGTCAGCAGCTGCGGAACGTGACGGAACGAGAGGTTACGGCACCACACAACAAAAGCCTCATTACTTTCAAGAAAATTAATTACAGATCGAGAGAAAAGATCACTGTTTGAATGTGGATTGGACCCTAAAAGTTCATCTCGACTTCCTTTCTCGCTGCGATTTTTTTAAATTGCGGAAATCAAATCAAAGAAGTCAAGAAGTCAAAACACGGAAATGTAATACAGTGAAACCTCGATCTATTTGTTTTCTACGGATCAGGAAAACCGTTCATGTAGGGAAATAATCCATTCAACATTGGTTTTAAGGGACTTGCGATACGAGAAAATTGATGATAGAAACAGGAAAACGATGAATTTGGGAATGATGCATCGAGGTTTCACTGTGAAGCAAAATAGAAATTATAATTTCGTTTAAACTTGTATCCATGAAAGAAGGTCATCTACCAACTAAATACTTGTTAAAATTCGGTAGTTCTAACTACATAATCTCGCTGTAACGTGAAGGATTCAATGCTTCTGAATTATGTGGTTCCATTTCTTATAGTAAACATCGTCATGTAAAATCATAATACCCTGAAAATACCATAGCTAACGTTGATATTTTTCTGTTTCATTCGTAGAAGGCCTTCTTCTTTCGTGGATACAAGTCTCGTGCAATGTCATAGATCCAAACACGGATCCAACCCTTCAAGGTCAACCTTGCCACTAGATGGCACTGGTCTCACTTCTATTATGGCAATGATTTTGGATTATAAGTCTTGTCGTCCGCAATAAAAGTGACACTAGTGTCGTCTATTGGCAAGGTCGAGCATGACATAGCAGATCTGAATACAAGATCTACGACTAGTTTACAAACTACGGTGTACATTGTTGAGTGCTATCTGACTGAGCTATATGTGTGAAACGGGTTATCGGAGACAGTTCGGTGAAAGAGAATGTCAACAGAAAGTACGAGCGTTGGAAGCCTGAATACCATTTTCAAGCAAAGTGACCAACCACACAGAAAACAACAAAAATGAAGATGCATGATGAACTATTTCAACTATAATTACCAATTTAGAAGAAGGAACCTCTTCTAAACGATAATAATAATGTCGTCTAACTTCAAACACCTTATCGCTGAGGTTTTTTGCTTTTCAAAAAAATATGAATTGAAAAACAATATTTTGGTGAAATAAATATTCCTAGGCCAGTGTCTAGGCTGACAGAAATATACACAGAAATTAAACCAGGAACTACTAATTATAATAATATGATGATAATAAAGGAATTTCTGTATCAATATACCTAATTGCCAAACCCGTACAATAAAGCACGCACAAGTGAACCAAATACGGAAGGCGGCAATGAGGACTATCGTACTACTTAATAACTATTGGGCCCACACACATTTCATTTCAACACGTTATATTATATTCTAACTGTAAAAATAACACAACAAGAGCAGATGAGTGTCAATTTAGAAAAATATCAGTTTGAAATATTTCCAGACTTCAAAATTATACAGAAATACAGTTTATTCACATACCTTGATGATGAATTAATATTAGGGTTTCAAGACACATCGACAGCGAGGACATTAATTGCCTTCTTGATACATTGAAATTAAAAATCGTGGATCCTAATATTTTTTACAGATAGGCCCACAGATCTAAATGATTATGGTTATAGCTGTATATCTGCAAAAATTATACAACAATAATAGATAGATCTTACTGTAGATAGTTAATTCATGAAAACCATCTGTTTGCATTGTACTAGAATTTCGATATTTAAACCGTTCTAAAGTTAGGGCTATCACCATAAAACTGATGTGACACAAAATCGACTCTCATGCGCTCTCAAGGTAGGCTATTATAGTAACACCAACATTTTCTAGGTTTCAACAGGCCTCGGCCCTAGGGCGTTGCCTTAAATGAAAAAGAGACGAGTTTGTATTTCCAAAAAAAAGAAAATCTGTTTCTGAACATGTTTCGGAGATAAAAAAATTGAATTTTTCCATGTCTCAAGAGTATGTAAAAATTGAAATGAAAAAGTAAAAATTAAAAATGAATTAATTCAAGAGTACGATTGTCTTCACTGCAATGACTTCCACAAACCGGTCCGGACTTGACTAACCGGCACACCAACCACAACGCCATATATCAGTACGGTAATTATTTTCCTCTTGCCTGCTTACATAAGCAATTTGGTCATCGGGCTTCGTTTTCGGCTCAAGTTCAACGTCAGAACAGGAAGTGCGTGCATCAGAGGAATCGGGTTGGTCGGCTTGGTTTAGGTACATTTTCTCGATATTAGGCACCGCGGTTAAGTTATCTTCGAACATTAAATAACAACCCTGGAAACAAACACGAACAAAACAAAATCGGAAAAAGGGAGAGAGAAAAAAGTAAAAAAATACAAATCAGTGATGGTGCACTACAATCAATAACACTGGCATACGTAAACCCGATAAGTTCCGAGGAAGGAAATTAAACCAGCAGCTTACTAGGTTTTCACTAGAAAAAAAGAGCTACTTAAATTTTTTTAGCCGAAGACTATTATCTCGAAGACAAACATGGGAAACACTACTCAAAGTAAGCTGTTGGTTTCTTTCCTAGGCCCTAATGAATACTCATACCCACTTTGAATGGTGGAGAAAAATAAAATAAAATTTAAATCCAACTTATCAAAGTTGGGCCAACATAGAAAAAAAAAAAAGTTTCATCATGTCACACTAATATTGGCATGTGCAGTTTTTGTTGCATTATATTTATTAGCTCGACATAAATGCTAGAAGTGGCATTGGAGGAAGATTAAGTCAGTTGATTCGTAGATATTGGATACACAAAATACTCTACCATTATATAATTTTAGTGTGCGCTGTTTAGCCGTGATCTCCTTAAATGAGGGATTCAGCATAAAGATTAGTATATGGGAGTATCGGCCAAATAACATACAAGAAATAAGATACAGTAAACCCTCGATAATTCGACACTCGGGAAAAAAAATGACGTAGGCTAAGCATATCGAATTGGAAAAATTAAATTTGAAATAATTACAGCAAGTATTATTAGGATGAGTAAGTAGTACACGCCCACTTGTCAAAACAACGCCGTTCATAGCTTCTACCATGTTGTTGCTCATATCTCGTCGAGCAGGGTTTGGATGAAACAATATTTTACAATAATAAATTAGCGATTGGGGGACAAAAAGAATTCGAATTACAAATTATCGGAATATTCAAAATTGTATTTTCTACACCTGGGTATGACGAATTTTGAATTAACGGAGGTCAAAAATGGATTACGAGGGTTTACTGCGCACGCCATCTCTCGTTTCATGGTACGGTACTACCGATTCACTCGAGCAACTTCAAGCAGCATATCAGGTACACCGAAGTGGTTTAATAGAAAATATTAAACCTTTCGGCTATTTAATTCCATGCACGATGCTGGTTTCAGATTTCCAACACTCGTAAAGACGCGGGAGGATATCCCGTCTAGGATCGGACAAACACAAGCAAGGATTTCGTGACGTTCAACATGTTACCCAGCTCATTGAACGATTGATCTTCTTCATTTTAAATTTCAAGGACAAAACACAAACCTCAAATGGATGACTATAAATAAATTGTGTCACGTTATATATTAGATACAAAACACGACTAATAATATTAGGTGGAAATCTTTAAAGACGTGTTTCAAAGAAGTGGAATTGAATCGACAGTTGAGGTGGTGGGAGGGTTCAGACTTGTGTTCAAACAAGATAACTTGCTACAAATAAAAATGGGATATCGGCAGTAAATGATGAGCATAAAATCTGGAAAGTTCATATTTCTCATTCAACGTTTTTCTAATGATAATTTTCAAATGGTACAATGAAGAATTCTAATACAAGGGAAACACGGATAATTTCAATACAACCAAAATGATGCGAAATAGAATAATCAACATTGGATTGCAACATTTTCACAGTTATACAACTTGAAAATGTTTTTTTTTTTTTTTAGCTGTATAGGCCTACATGTGGGAATTATGCGATACAAGTTGAATAGTTTTCAATTTAACCGTGTTATATATATCCGTGTTTCCTCAACACTGGAATTTTCATATCCTATCCCATTTATAATTCATCTCCTAACAACTGATATTTCGCTAAATCAACTCCCAACCACTCTAAAGGGTATTTTTAATCCTAATTTCAATTGCGAATCGGAATGTTTCTACTGATTAAAGCCGTGACTGATGTAATAACAACGCGAGCGTCAAAGCACTCGTCACAGAGCGAGAGGTCGTCGTCGTCAACTGACCGTCTTGTCTCGTAGCGGCACCTGCGACAGCATCTTCCTGTCGTCAGCCGGGTCGAGCAGGTCGCCGTTGACGTACAGCTCCAGCTTGACGGTGGCGCCGGCCGCCTTGATGCGACGCAGGATCTGACGGCGCAGCGCCGCCAATGTGTCGTTGCTGTGAGTGAAGATGTCAATGTCGTCAACGGCGCGCCCGGGGTTCGTGAAGCGCACGCACATCGTCAGGTGTTTGCCTCGACACGCCCTGTGCAACAACAAACGAGAGCTAGTCAGTACGGGCACGACAAACGACGAAGGCGTGAAAACTCGACTTTGGTTCCGTGGTTTTTAATGTGAGTGTACCAAATGAACAATTGACGTAAGAAAACGATGGATTCGGGAACGATACCTCGAGGGTACAAAGGTTGAAAGACATTGAATGATAACATAACAACGTAGTAATTTTGTAATTCTTGAAATTCAACAGTTGCAATGATACCTACTGAAAAAAAAAAAAAAATACCAAGCATTTTAAATAATGCTTATTGAAGTATGTGGGACTAATCCCCGACTATTAAACACCAATATATCAGAGGTCTGTTCAAAAGTTTGTCCCCATTACGAATGTTTCTCTCCACAATAATGACGGAGCGAATGTGATTCCTAAAGGAGGTATATTTGTCTAGCACACCTATGACTCATTCACTGCCGCTAACCAACCGGTAAAGTCGGTGGGACCCGAGTGGGCCCCCAACAGTGGACCTAAGGGGCGTGCGGTAAGATAATATTCATTATCACATTACAAATAACTCTTCAAGCAACAAATAAATAACACCATAACATATCTTCAAATGAAGATGTTGGTTCACTGGCATTATGATAAGTTTGTCCCCGATACGAATGTTTCTCTCCACAATAATGACGGAGCGAATGTGATTCCTAAAGGAGGTATATTTGTCTGGCACACCTATGACTCATTCACTGCCGCTAACCAACCGGTAAAGTCGGTGGGACCCGAGTGGGCCCCCAACAGTGGACCTAAGGGGCGTGCGGTACAATAACTTTTAACCGCACATCACATCACAAATAACTCTTCAAGCAACAAATAAATATCATGGAATAAAGGTGTTGGTTCACTGGCATAATGATTAGTTTGTCCCCGATACGAATGTTTCTTTCCACAATAATGACGGAGCGAATGTGATTCCTAAAGGAGGTATATTTGTCTGGCACACCTATGACTCATTCACTGCCGCTAACCAACCGGTAAAGTCGGTGGGACCCGAGTGGGCCCCCAACAGTGGACCTAAGGGGCGTGCGGTACAATAATATTTAACCGCACTTTACATCACAAATAACTCTTCAAGCAACAAATAAATAACATCATAACATATCTTCAAATGAAGATGTTGGTTCAATGGCTTTATGATTAGTTTGTCCCCTTTACAAATGTCTCTCTCCACAATAATGACGGAGTGAATGTGATTCCTAAAGGAGGTATATTTGTCTGGCACACCTATGACTCATTCACTGCCGCTAACCAACCGGTAAAGTCGGTGGGACCCGAGTGGGCCCCCAACAGTGGACCTAAGGGGCGTGCGGTACAATAATATTCACTATCACACTACAAATAACTCTTCAAGCAACAAATAAATAACATCATAACATATCTTCAGATAAAGATGTTGGTTCACTGGCATTATGATTAGTTTGTCCCCTTTACAAATGTCTCTCTCCACAATAATGACGGAGCGAATGTGATTCCTAAAGGAGGTATATTTGTCTGGCACACCTATGACTCATTCACTGCCGCTAACCAACCGGTAAAGTCGGTGGGACCCGAGTGGGCCCCCAACAGTGGATCTAAGGGGCGTGCGGTACAATAACTTTTAACCGCACTTTACATCACAAATAACTCTTCAAGCAGCAAATAAATAACATCATAACATATGTTCAAATGAAGATGTCGTTTCAATGGGTTTGAGATTAGTTTGTCCCCTTTACGAATGTCTCTCTCCACAATAATGACAGAGAGAATGTGATTCCTAAAGGAGGTATATTTGTCTGGCACACCTATGACTCATTCACTGCCGCTAACCAACCGGTAAAGTCGGTGGGACCCGAGTGGGCCCCCAACAGTGGACCTAAGGGGCGTGCGGTACAATAATATTCATTATCACATTACAAATAATTCTTCAAGCAACAAAACAATCATCATAACATCATAACATATGTTCAAATGAAGATGTCGTTTCAATGGGTTTGAGATTAGTTTGTCCCCTTTACAAATGTCTCTCTCCACAATAATGACGGAGCGAATGTGATTCCTAAAGGAGGTATATTTGTCTGGCACACCTATGACTCATTCACTGCCGCTAACCAACCGGTAAAGTCGGTGGGACCCGAGTGGGCCCCCAACAGTGGACCTAAGGGGCGTGCGGTACAATAATATTTAGCCGCACTTTACATTACAAATAACTCTTCAAGCAACAAATATATAACATCATAACATATGTTCAAATGAAGATGTTGGTTCAATGGCATTATGATTAGTTTGTCCCCTTTACAAATGTCTCTCTCCACAATAATGACGGAGCGAATGTGATTCCTAAAGGAGGTATATTTGTCTAGCACACCTATGACTCATTCACTGCCGCTAACCAACCGGTAAAGTCGGTGGGACCCGAGTGGGCCCCCAACAGTGGACCTAAGGGGCGTGCGGTACAATACCTTTCAACCGCACATCACATTACAAATAACTCTTCAAGCAACAAATAAATAAAATCATAACCTATGTTCAAATGAAGATGTTGGTTCAATGGCTTTAAGATTAGTTTGTCCCCTTTACGAATGTTTCTCTCCACAATAATGACGGAGCGAATGTGATTCCTAAAGGAGGTATATTTGTCTGGCACACCTATGACTCATTCACTGCCGCTAACCAACCGGTAAAGTCGGTGGGACCCGAGTGGGCCCCCAACAGTGGACCTAAGGGGCGTGCAGTAAGATAATATTAAGCCGCACTTTAGATCACAAATAACTCTTCAAGCAACAAATAAATAACATCATAACCTATGTTCAAATGAAGATGTTGGTTCAATGGCTTTATGATTAGTTTGTCCCCTTTACAAATGTCTCTCTCCACAATAATGACGGAGCGAATGTGATTCCTAAAGGAGGTATATTTGTCTAGCACACCTATGACTCATTCACTGCCGCTAACCAACCGGTAAAGTCGGTGGGACCCGAGTGGGCCCCCAACAGTGGACCTAAGGGGCGTGCATTGATGTTTTGGGGAGCATGCTGCGACGTACTCACCTGTGTAACGGCAGTATCTTTCTCTCCCCGTTGAAGTCGCCGTCGCACTCGCTGATGTATTCCTGGAGCACCTTCATCACGCGGCACATCTTGACCGCCTCCGCCTTCAGCCGCAGGCTCGACGCTCCGTCCTTCTCTTCCTCCCTGCAACACGCGCACATCAGCACCAACCATGGACATCACGTTCCGTTGGAATTTAATTTTGACTACCACATTGGCTGATTCTCATTGTTATTTTTTTTGCTCTGCAACTTGACTACTTTTAATTTCGGTTGTGACTGACCCTTAATTGGGAAAATAATACCCTCCCGATAATCACCTAGTATCCTCAATTAATTTACTGTCTAACTGTTATACCGTTACAAATAGCATTCAATGGAGCTTGCCCACTCTTAGCTTGACAAGAGGAGAGTACGGTAAACCGTTGCACTCACTTGGAGAGTATGGAGACGGTGTCGTAGTGCGCCCGCAGCCGGTCCAGGCACTCGGAGATGTACGTCTCGTGGAACTCGAGCAGGGACGATTGGAGGCGCGGGCCGAGGTTAGTGTTCACCTCCTTGAGCAGCTCGATGGCGCGGTTTGCAATCTCGTCCCCGCTGTTCGTCACCACCTGCGCACACGAGAACGTCACGCTGTGGTTAGGTCGGCGCAACGTAAACACACGCGGTTATGGGACAGAAACGTAAATACGAACTGTGGAACAGTTGGGCGGTAGAATGAAAATTGTACACTCACCCTCCAAATATATTCAGTTCCTATAAGATCGACGTCGTCCATCAGAAAAGCTCTTCGTTTCGCTTTCAGTTTCCCTTCTTTGGAATTCACAGCCTTGAAGAAACGTTCAAAACATCTGAAAGCACACAAAACACCTGTGTTGAGATCAACTACAATTGTTAACCTAGAACAATTATCTTCTATAGGCCTACGCTTAGTGAATGATTAACACAATGTAAGTATAAATATGCCTGTTCCAACAAATGTGACCTTGATACGAAAATTCAAAGAATAACACATTTTTAAATAATCCAACGTGGTGATGATTCTTCAAGTGGATCTTAGTTTTCCAACATATTCATACAGGCTTCATTCAAAATTCAAGATATGTAGGCCAATTACAATTTGGAAATGTCGTTATATAAAACAATCGGAAAAAAATACCTCTAAATCGACTCTATTTTACTATCAAGGCTCATTCACGACAGAAATTAACAGTAAACTTGACTTCATGAGTAAAAGTCACATTCACAACCATTCATAGAAACAAATTAGCCGTAAGAAATGGCCAATTAGATAGCTTGTTTATAGCAGCTGCTGATCCAAGTGACCGGCCACTTCCACGTTTTCGGGAATTTGAAATCGACAGCTTGATGTGAAATTGGAAGCAATGTTTAGATTTTCAAACATTGCTCTGTGTTGTTGTTGTGAACGGGGACAAGAAATATCATTTGGCAAACCATAAGGTTAGACCAACTCCCTAACGTTCGACTGTGAACTTGTCCTCGACCGCTCGGCCACACTGTGCTTACTTCATGCCGCTCTCGGTGAGCAGCGTCGGGTCCAACTGCAGGATGTTGTTCTCGAAGAAGTCCTTGTTGATGGCGGGATCGAGGTCCGGCTCCTCGCCCATCAGCTTCGAGAACCACTTGAAGCACGCCTCGCGGTCCGACGCAAACACCGCGTTCTCCGCCAGGCACTGCCAGATCTGCTTCGCCTGGTCGGAGCACAGCCACAGCTGGCCGTCCTGCCAAACACCGCAACGCGCTAGCGTTAGACAGACATCGACAAAAAAACACGGCCACAGCTGGCTACCAAACACACTAGCGTCGGACAAACGCTTTTAATACAGACAAAAGTAACGCCAAAACAAACGTTACAGTATCGGGAGAGAGATAGCCCGTTAAATTACGATTGTTGCTGTAATAACAAGATAGTAATTACAAACATGTAAATCATTACCTGATCCATCTGTTTCAGTAGAATTAAATTTCATCAGTGAGCAATTTCATTATGTAACAAGTTTGAAGTTTGCACTATGATATTTCATAACGTGGAATCAACAAAAATAGTATGTACAATTGTACAAATCGAATAAATCATTGCACCTGAAATGGCAATACAATATCATGTGACCACCAATTTTCCGAAAATAACTTTTTGATTGATATGTATACACGGAACTCATTGGCATATATTAATAACAGCCACATAACATCTAGTTGAACAAAAATGCTCGATTTCGAAATCGATGGAAATATAGTGCAACCTGTAATGCACTAAAAAGGCATTGACAGTATAGGCTTATAGCATATCTAAAATGGCTGCCAGAAGCCTAATACATGGTTGTACGACTAATGATCCCTGAACTACGACGTTTTTGTAAGTTATGTAATATTAAAACTAATGACTTATATACAACTTATAACTGATAATACGTGATATCTCAAGTTACGTGAAATGATCATTCTCATTTCTTCTGTTTCAAGTTGAAGTACACGGTTAGATGAAAGAGCGGTCGGAAGACCGAGCCTCACAATTTTTCATTGTAAATGTTACAACACAAAGAGAGACATATCTAATATTGCCGTTTAAGGGAATATTATCTCAATTGGTCAATGTAACGTTCACGTAGATCAATAAATTCAAGGTGCAAATGTATAAAGTTGAAATGCTACGCAATACTTATTTATGGAATTGGGAGACTATTCGGTGAAAATTACCCGATTGTTGGGATAATATTGGATACAGTACTCTAACAATTACCATACACATTTTGTACACAATTACAGAATGAAAATTCTTCAACCATTTACGATTACGAATTTTTTACGAATCAAACGTATATTTTCGCCTTCATTCTTTATAACGGCGCACTGCTCACAATCAAATCATTGACACCTCATGCCTCCAACAAAGAATCAGAGAGATTCACTCAACAATGACATACAAAGTACTTTCATTCAGGGAAGCCGTCATGCAGATGCACCATTCAGACCTTCCACACAACAACGTTCACTCCACAACCCCATGTGCCTGCGCAAGCGTCGTCCATTACCTAGGCATGCACCTTCTATACCCAAGACAAATTAATGTGGATCTGCTATATTATATTTCTTGAATATAAAATATCATTTGTATAATATGCCTTTTCATTTGTTTTATTTAGGGGCGTGCGAGTCCATGGTTTTAGTTTCGAGGTATGGAATAGCGTTATATTTTCTATCTAGCACTGCTACACACACACACACACACACACACACACACACACACACAAAATATGATAACGTTTTGTTAACACTTCACCAGAACAAAACAACATGGCAACGTGAACACAACAAATAACCCGACCTTGAACCATGTTTCCAGTCACAATAATCATGCTGTACAGCGTTACCCTTACCCTTACCGAGTACAGTAGAACCTCTTTAGTACGTTTCCTTTCAGTAATTACCTACATTAACATGTTATATGATTTGATCCCATCTATCTGATTCCTCATATCCTAATATAATAGTTGCAAGTGAGTTTTTCACTGCATCAAGTTTTCTTACTATGGTCCCTTGAAAAATATAGTAAAGAGGTTCCACTGTAAACCACTTGGAAAAAGCTTCCTGGGCCTTGCTAGCTCCAAGGGAATTCTAACTGGTTAATGTTAACTAAATAAAAAAGCTAAATTGAGCCAACAGGACGAAACAAGTAAAACCGCGTCCAGTTAAGAATTGGGCTCAATACAGTGAAACCTCTATGCATCATTCCTGGATTCATCATTGATTTTGTCCCACCCTACTCCCATATAACCAATATGAATATACCCCATATGAATTTTCCTGAATTGATCATTTTCAAGGGATGGTTCATTTTTCCTGGTCCCTTGAAACCCGATAGATATTAGTTCCACTAAATCACCATTGAAATTAATTCAAGCGAGAAAGCCAGTGATGCAAGGACGAGACGCTACGATACAGATACCTGTGCGGTGCGGGACGGAGGAGCGGGAGGCGGAGTCGCATGCCAACACTCAATCGAGTAAACAAACCTGTACCTTGAGCAGGAAACGCAAGAAGTTCAACCTCTCTTGCACCTGTGCAACGTGGTTATACCTGCGGTCCGGTAGCAGCGTGTTCGGGTCCAGCTCAGAGTTCTCTGGAAACGAGAGGCGAACAAACGTCAAGTCGAGGAACATTCCGGATACAAACCGAGGCGTAATATGGTCAGTGAAAACTACAAACAAAAGACTGAGTGTGTTCAGGAAAATAGCCTGAGGCTCAATATGATTTGGATGAAAGAGAAAGAAAGAACAGCAGCTTACAGAGGTTCACAAGTTGATAGGCCTACACATTGCCAGCTCATTAGCCAGTGTGTCAAGTTCTCAATGTGAATGAAAAAATTGAGAAAACTAATTTTTTGGCTAACGAACACTGCTAAACCGTGAAAATTTGAATGTATGTCATTGTGGAAGAGTCTGGGCAAGCTAGTTCTACAATTGGGCATCCATTAAAAAAATATCTCTGTTCACTAATAAGAGGGTTCCAGGGACTTTAGCTTTGTACGACTCAAATGTATGACACTATATCTAATATTTAATTTTAATGTGAAAACTGGAAACTAGCAGAGGTACGAATAGGCCTCAGGGGCATATACGTGACTATATTTTGTTTCCCTTGTTCAAGTGTTTCCCAATTCAAACTATGATCATTCAAATAATACTTTTGTGCCGGTACGGTAAATTTGATATATATTTGTGATTTAAACTTTTATATTCAAAATGGGTAGGCCTATCATTGGGCCCATTGAATTAAAGAGCATTCACACTTCACAGTAATGTGGAGCGGACCTAACCAGGCCGAATAAGATGAAAATAATAATCACAACAACTCACCTTTCGATAACTGTCTAATCTTATCCATATAACTTGTAAGACTATTTGTGACTAAAATTACAAGGCTATGTTGGTTTTGGAGTCTTTCTATTACTTCTTGTCTGAAACACGAGAAAAACACAGAACATGTTAGCAAGACATCGTAGGAAGCTTTGTCTCTCCTAGCACCAGTCTATTTATTACGAATTGCAAGTTCAATATGATTCTTATGATTTTATAAATGTTTTTTTTTTTGTCTATTTCAGATAAGATACGTGAAACAGCTTGTAAGCACCAACAAATTCGCATTGGAGTGTCGAACAATTGCGTACAAAATTAATATCGTATTGTCCCGAATATAAGCTGAGAGTTTATCTAAGAGTCCAAAAGACACCCTCGGCTTATATGTAAATCTCGGCCCACAATCGGTCATAAATATGTTCTTTCCTCATTATAATTCGGCGCACTGCGCATGCACAAGAGTTTATAATTATTTAAAACTGTTGAGAAAAGCCAAATGTCCAGTTGAAAAGGACGTCCTTTCTCTCAACACCTTCTGGACAACTTCTTACCCTAGATTCAGAATAAATTTAGAATGTCCCTCAATAATCCTATTGTCGTTGATGATGAAACTTTTCTTTTCGACTAATATGCTACAAAATGACATGAAAAAACCTATAAACACTCAAATTGAATGTCATAATCCTACGATTCCGCTTTTCCCGTCGTCGATCCGAGCGCTCACCTATAGTAGATGTGGTGGCTGCGCTGGTTGTGGCTCATGTTGGGCGCCGGCTCGTACAGGCAGCAGATCTCGCGGATCTGCTTGAGCGCAGGCAGCGCCCATTTGTCGCCCGACTTCAGCTCGTCCACGCAGTTGTCCAGCCAGACGGTCTTCTGCGCGTCCCGCTCCTGCGAGCAGCTGTAGTCCAGGATCTTGACGTGCGCCGACAGCGCCTGGTCGATGATGTCGGTCGGGACGTCCTCCGAGTGAGCCAGGTTCCAGAACAGAGTCAACACCTGCGCGGGGCGGGAACAGATTCATATTGTTTCAACATGTTTAGGTCTGCACAGAGTATCAAATTTAAATAGTAAACCCTCGTTGATTTGAAACTCGTGGGAGTATAAAAAAGACTATCTGAATTGGCGTAAATGGCTATATATATAGTACGCTGCATAAATATGGAAGATATATGAGCACCTTGCCACCGTGCATCTCAAGAATTATAAACACACATACATACAACAAAGTAAGACTTGATTTAAAGAATATATTTACAACAAAGTATACAACAATAATACACACGGTATTTGTGATGGACGATATGAGAAATACATCGATATTCTTTAAATCAAGACCCGGTTTCCGAACATCCAGTCACCGCAAGAACCAAGGACGTTGAAGTATCTGCGGTCGTACCTTGTGAGCCATGACCCCGTCCTTGTCGTCCTCGGCCAGCCGCCGGATGAGCTCCAGCAGCCGCTCGCGCTGCTTCTTGTTGGCGTTGGTCCAGCTGGCCTGGAAGCACTCGAACAGGTGGTCGAGCTGCTCGGGCGAGAAGTCCCACGCCAGCTTGGCCAGCAAGTCGTGTACGTTCTTCACGATAGCCTCGTGTTTGCCGGCCTGGAAACAATCGTACGTTACGTCTCGCCGCAGAGGACATACGCAGGGCCGTGCGAGCAGAGCTTTTTTAGTTTGAGCAAGTTTCGACTTATTTTCGAGCAAGTTCAAGCACAATTTCAGGTCGAGCAAGCGAGTTTAGTTCAAGCTAGTGAATTAAATTTGATACAACATTAAATAGAAAAAAGAGAAAGCAACAGTTGTTTTTGAACAGTTCTTTCAAAGTATTCTTTTTAGTATTTACGAACAGTTGATAGCATCCTCCCCACTTTTCATTTCATTTCATTTAATTCATTATTCCAAGTGAATTGTTACATTTCTGACTACTGAAAAATAAAAGAATCAGCTAAATGCACAATATATGGCAGGTCAGGAATGTGTTACGTAAAATATAGGTCTAATGATAATAATGTAGCAATGTAGGCCTACGTGTTATTTCATGTATAGGCCTACTCTACAGTCGACACGAACATCTTGTTATAAAAAAAAATCAAGCAAAAGTTTATTATGTTCATTTTATTACGCTCATCAGAGTGAGCATTGCATCTGAACAGATGTTGACAGTACCTGTGCGGCCCACAAGTTGTCGAGGTCCTCGAGCGAGAGGGAGCGCTCCTTAATGACGAACCGCAGGATCTTCTCCAGCTTCTCGACGTACTGCGGCTGGTGGAGCGAGTCGCGCAGCACGATCTGCAGCACGCAGTTCTCCTTGATCCATTTCTGTCGACAGAAAACGCGGCGGTCAAAACGACATGTCGCTACGGCGCAAGCCAATTGCAGTGGAACCTCTTTAGTACGTTTTTCAGGGGACCAGACTAAAAAAACTTAATAAAGTGAAAAACTTATTGAAGAAAGTATTTAGCATGAGGGGGCATATAGATGGGATCAAGAAATAAAAAGGTGAAAAATGTACTCAAGAGAAACTTACTATAAAGAGGTTCCACTGGATATCTTAAATGAACACTTCCTTTCAATGACCTAGCAGTATCAATACTTACGTAACACTGTATTTATTTATGTACCCATGTTCCAAAACTGTTATTCTTAAATGGATAAAATGGTACAGTTGTTTGAATATATATACGTTTTAAAGTGCCCGATTAGTTTTACAATTAATATTATACGCTGATGGCTTCGTGGAGCTATGAAAATGTGTTCATTTCATGTAACGTATTGACACTTCTAATAAGTACAGTGAAACCTCTATGCATCGTTCCCGGATCCATCGTTTTCCTGCTTGTAACATTCATTTTTTCTGACCCCACTCCTACATAATCAATGTTAAATTTTCCTGGGTGGACCGTTTTCCTACATGGATTGTTTTATTTTCCTGGTCCCTTGAAAAACAATGGATAGAGGTTTCACTGTAATTGAAAAAAAAAAAACGATAGGCGATCACGACTCACCGCCATGCGCTCTGCCGTGAGCCACTCCTCCTCCTCGAGGCCGGTGTGGCGGTGCGGGTAGTACGTCACGCTGGCGATCACCTTGTTCACCTCGTTCAGCGCGTTCATCTTGCCGTTGAAACTAGAGATCTGTAATAACCTGCAACAAGCCGACAAACATGTCTTTATAAATTTATAGACAGTGACCAAGAGTTGAGAGTAAAGAAAGATTGTTCCAATTTATTTAGACAGGTTTGAACGTCGCACTGTACTGATGATAGTGTGTGGTTACTACACTGATTAATTGACCGTTATCTGAAATGTAATGGACCCCAGAAAATCGAATTCGTTTTATAAAAATTAGGATCAACCAAAAAACTCTTTTTCCATGATCTTTTTGCGATTAGAATTTAGGCAGCTAGGCCCTACGCACTAACCGAAACTATGTATGAGAGAAACCGTTGAGGGGCCTCACTGATCGTGTGCACTGTATGTATTCGTCTGTATCCCGTACCTGAGTATCATTTTAAGTCTAAATATTTCTAAGCTCTTGACCATCTCGTCCTGGCTGGGGATGCGAGAGAAGAGCGACTTCGACGACTTGATTATCGACGAGATGGCGTCGTTCTTCGATTCGTTCTTTGCCTCCTTCTTCAGCTCCTCGTCCGTGAGGTTATCCAAGATCCTCGGAACCATTTCCTGTGACAGGCAAAAAAACGCACGGTTTTATACTTGTAGCCACGAAGCCAGCTGAATAATTGTAAAATAAATTGTAGGGAAACACGCCGCAGCTTCACAAATTAATCACCTTCCAAAAGATGTAGTCGGATACTAATTCTCAATCTCCACCTGAAATGCCAATTGAAATCAAAATACCACAGCTATACACACATAAAGGTGACATTTGTATTTGCTATGTGAGTAGACAACCTGCTACCCAACTCAACTTGAACACTTGGGTGTTCAAGTTGTGAGCCTGCAGATATAACTACGATGTCCACCAACTTTCTTGCAGTCGCAATGAAGACATATTGTCACAGACCTCAACAGACTTGGGCCTGAATATACCTGCAGTGTACCCTGTGTTAATGGTTGGAAATCACAAATGGATAACTTGATGAATGTTGTCAACTTTGATGACATTCTAATAACCAAAGTATAAAACTAAATAAAATCTAATGAAAGTGAATTATTATAAATAAAATATTCTATTAATGAACTCATGTTCAAATCAATAACGCGGAGTTAATTACGAAAAAATTATGTACAATTTGAAACGTAACAATATAAATATCTGGCCCAAGGCCCCTAAGCAATACAGTGAAACCTCTATGAATCTTTCCCGGATCCATCGTTTTCCTGCTTCTATCATTCAATTTGTCTCACCCCACTGCCATATGACCAATGTTGATTTTTCCTGGATGGATTATTATCCCACACGGATAATTTATCTTTCCTGATCCCTTGAAAAAAGATCAATAGAGGTTTCACTGTATTCCCACAATGATCTAACCAACACCGCAGAATGGAGATCAACGCTTCAGTTCCCTATTGACGTTAGTACGAGTCCGCCAGCATGCCACGGCTTGTACTGACCAGGACGGGGGTGAGGTAGCGCACGATGGTGCTGACGGTGAGCAGCTCGTGGCACTGTCCGAACGGCCGCAGCAGCGCGTGTATGACGCTGACCGACAGGTTCTTGCCCGACTCGAAGCGTTCGAGCAGGATCTGGAAGCCGCCGAGCTTGCCGAACAGGTTGAGGAGGTCGACCAGCCAGCCGCGGGGGGTGCGAGAGTCGGGGCACGGACGCGCAAACAGCTCGTCGTCGGGCAGCATCGAGTTGTTGGGGACTGTCTCGCTCGGACGGGCGCTGTTGAACGAGTGGAACCTGGAGACAACGACACGGTGGTATTACGTTACGGTCCATCAACGAAGAGTGTTAAGTATGCTCCAGAATACGAGGGTTTCTGATTGGAAATAATTCGTGCATAGCTGAAAATGTGGGTGTATGTCCATATATGATCGACACTGAAGATCTGAAAAAATTCAAGTTTGCTTCTTGTCTTTTAAAATACAAAACTGAAAGTTCGAATTCAATCTGAAGGTACAAGAAATTTGGTTAAGAGAGTTTCAAGAAAATATAATGTATTATGTTTGAAAAATGGAAAAGAACTCAATTCCAATGGACGAAGCCCCACTAGGTATTCCAGGACTTCACGGAAATGTTTGATGAAAATATTGACAATTGCCTATTTGACAATATAGGCCTATGCCCCATTTTGACCAGTGAAAATTGTCAAAGTGTTTGACCTATAAATTTGTGCCAAGACCCTATAATTAGGCTCATAGCTATAACAAAAAATAGGCCTACAATACAACCCTAAAAAAGTAAAGAATAGAATTATAAAACCGAACTTTCGTAAATTTTTTGATATATAAGCAAAAAAATCCATAATCAGACCTGCCTATTCCGATCAATACCCCAACATAAAGTTGCAAAATCTGTTGCGTAGTAGTCAAGTTCCTTCCTTCGTTTGTTTGTTTGTTTATACAGTACAATCAAATTCATGCAACACTTTGCCCATATAGTAGCCTATATTTATACCATTGTAAATCAACCAAAAGGTATGCCTATACTGTATCTGAAATTTCTTTGCCAATGCATTCAATTGATCCAATTAGGTTAGGGCCCCTACTACTATAGTAGGCAAGACAGATTGAAGCCTGTTCCATGTAAAACGAGTTATTTGAAAAAGGCCTACTTGCTGCAGATGACAATGACTTGTAAAAAAGATTATACAAAAGATCAAAATAAAAATGCTCATTATTGTCTTACCATCAGACTGACACTTATCAGTCTATCATTATGCTCGATTACTATGCGAATAAACAATTAGATTACAACTGATTATGATAGAAAGGTCAATAACACTCGAATATTTTCCTCTTTTGAGGAGAGGGGGAGGGGATTGAATTTGAACAGCTTATTAGTAGTTCAGTAGGCCCTAGAATATTCTGTTTATGGTCACCAATATTTCAGTATTCTGTATACTAAAATTGAGTTGAATTCAAAATGGCATTACAAAAATAAGCCCACTAATAGGCCTAAAATGCAAAATATTTGCTCTAAAGTGACACACTGGTCAATACTGGCAATTCACATCATTCAAACCAGAGGTCATTGCGATTAAATTGTAATATTTCAAATGCAAATAAATCATACTACATAATAATCAGATGTTTTTATTCAACAACCAATTAAGAACAATTTAACTGACATATACTTGAAATTGAACTTTCAACTGTTATGAGAATTATCCCATAATTCATCAGTTGGAACTTCAGAGTCTGTCTTGAGTTCCGACTTGAAAAAAAAAAAACATTCACACAACCCTAGACATTGTAGATGTAACGCTGACTTACTTGTTGTTTGGGTTGAGCACCATGGCGAGCAGTTCGAGCAGCGGGAACCAGTCCTGCGACAGCTTGACGACGCACAGCTCCACCAGCCGCTCGCAGTTCGACAGGATGCACTGGTGGATGTTGAACTTCCAGCTGTTGACGGCATCGTCCGTCAGGATCTTCGTGAACGAGATGGTGAGGCCCTCGCGGAAGAACCGCTGGCACGCCTCGCTGTGAACGTCCAGACCTGGCCGACAAGCATGCTACATGTTAGACCCGTTGCTCTTCGATGACGACTTGTTCAAAACTGACATTGGGTTTAACAAAGACTCGAGATCTATTGGCAACAGGGGATGGTGAATGAGTTGATGAAAAAATTAGGTCAAGGTCATTTTATTAGTTATTTGGACAATGAGCAGGGAATGGTGGTGGTGCTGATGCAGAACCATCCCACTATTCACATCAACGGTGAAAGGATAAAAAAAATGAACAGCCTGTTAGGATGTTCGACCAATTTAAAAAACCACCAGCCTTTGTTATTCACCATCGACTGTCCATAAACATGTCAAGATGATTTCGAGCTCACCTCTAAAAAGAAAAAATTAAAAAATCCAAAGCTAAGAACCCCATTTAATTTTATTATTAGTGGATTCCATTCTGGAAATTCAATGATAGCTATTGATGGCTTTACAACTACAAGAGTAGAAGATAAGAATGAGAGGTTACATAAAACCAATGCTTTGTGCGAGACTTGAACAGCCCTTGAATCAGTGCCACGACTGACAACCGCAGACAAACAAGTCGCTACAGACCCGTGTTAGGGCGAGGGGCTCACCTCTCCGACACAGGTCGATGGCGGCGGTGAGCAGACACTCCAGCTCCTGATCGGGCAGCACGGGCACGACCCACCGTGGGCTCGAGATCTTGTCGTCCAGCATGGCCAGCTTGGCGTGCGGGAAGTCTGGCTCGCCGACGGGGCTAACGGGCGACGAGCTGCCCTCCTGCGCCGTGGGCTCCGTCGCTGGGCCCGGCTCAGCGCTGCACGAGTCGCTGCCCGCCTCCGACTGAGTTGTGCCGCCCGCCACGCTCGGGACCACCTGCTATAGCACACTCGGATTAGCACGTTTCCGACCAATAGACATGCTCGATTCGAATGTACGCTTAGAATGAAAATCTCGACTGTATTACTAGAAGCAACCTTCCATCAACAATAGCATCTATTGTCGACTGAGGGTTGGTTTTAGTAAGAGATGTAAAATTTTCAGTTCAAGCAAACAGTTGTTTAGAATATATTTCTAATATTCTAAAAACTGTTTCCCCTATTTACACATATCTGTGAACTTGACCTTGGTAACAGTATGAAAGTGAAGTCATAGACGTGTCTGACTTAATAAAATTAAAGTAAGACGGCACAAGCAAACATGGCATGTTTTCCTATGAGTTGCTTACTTTCGTATTGGCCATTGGATCACTCGACCCTTTTTTATATTTGTGTTGACATGTTTCAATTCAGCTACGGTAATGAAAAAGACTGAGAATTTTCATCAGGTCTAGTAATTAAGCAGCACTTTCAATTCAAGTGACCAGTACTTTTCGGTTAATATCTAGGATATAATACTGTTATAAATGAGGAAAAGTGAGGTTATACCAACCAAACTTTTACAAATTTTGTATGTCACTAGATGGTGTTACTGTTGAACAAGACTTGCTAGGCAAGTTCACATGAAGTAAGTCGACGTCATTTTTTCGTATCATTGACGTTACTGGATAGAGTAAATGTTATTGCGGTATTTCAATATTCATTGTTATTGAATGGTAGATAATAGAGCTAGAGCTTAAATGTCTGTTTTCCAGAAATATTGGGAAGTTCCCAAACTTCATACAATCACATTAAAAAGACAGTCCTAAAAAATGTCCCTAAAGGTCATGGCTCCCCATTGCCTTCCCCTTTTCTACGGGCACTTCGTACTATAGGGGAGCTTAATTCAGACCTTGCCCACAGCGCTAAAATGACAGGAGATGGCCTTGTTGATAGTTACACCATATGTTCTGTGCAATGAATTATGGATAAAATGAAAAGGCATGAAGGTCTTTGCAAACACTTGTTTCATTATATGATTCAAAGAGGTTCAATATAAAAATGTTGATCATGTGTCACTGCAGGACAGGATTCAATAGATTTTCATTTAGTTAAATGATGCACTGTAATGTTGACTGAAGATCTATTGGTGATGGTGAATCATGAATGTGATGGTGGCTACATGATGAGATGAAAATGTATTACAATTTTATTACCGTTAGTTGTTTAGGGTACGGTAGTGGAAAGGAAGCGGTTGTGGCCTGCTCTTGAAGAAAATCACATTATTTACTAAACAACAGACGAAAACCATGAAAAATCTGTATTGATAGTCGACCATGGCGAGAATCAAACTCTGGACTCCTAACGACGTTTCATTAGTCTCAGTACCTTAGTACTTCCTAGAGAGCTGATATGTTAGTAAGAGTTTATATGAATCCAGAAGAGAGTTTAGATTAGTTTTTCTATCATGTGACATAGACCTAACTTGCTAAATAGCATTTATCCAATTGTATTGCAATTAACCCATTTCACGCCAAAAATCATCATCGGATTTGTGAACGAAAAGAGATCTAACGTCATGGTCATATCGTCTTGTTAGAGTTGATATATTTTTCACAGCTCTTGCTGATTTGTTTGGCACCATTGCAAAAAGATATTTACCTTTTGTCACGTTGGTAACATGTTCAGCAATATACAATTCTAAAGCAGATTATTATTATTATTATATGCAATAAATTATACTCCAATGATAATGTCAGTAAATATTAAATGAGGATTCTTGAATGCACACTTTACTCGGGCTGCATCTTTTGAACTAAATTGAATAAAAACTTGTGATTCGTACGTATCATTTGCTACATATATGTAGTTGAAGAAATCTGTCAAGTTTATTTTTTTTTGGAGTTGACCCTTTTGTTTTACGACGGTTGGAAAATGCCAAAGTTTGAATTTGGGGCACTTCAGGGATTTGTTTGGTAATCACGGTGGAAAATATCATGGTATTTTCATGTTTTATATGCACCTGAAGAAGGCTACTTCAAAAAAAAAAATAATAGCCCAACAATACTGTCAACCCTCTCGGAGTTATTGATCGCTAAAACTAAAAAAGTGACGACTCGATAATCAATATTTAGCCCTGAACTACACCATTTCACACTTAAACTCCAAAACTATGATTATTGCATATTCTTTAAAGATCATATTTCTTTGCTACCGATATAAAAACGTTCAATTTCATGACAGTTGATTCATCCCTTCATCCCTATAATCTACGCCACCATATGTTGACTTGAAATTTTACCACTCTAACTGAAACCAACCATCTGATAACAATATAATCCAATGTTAAGAGAGAGGATGTGGGGGAAGAAACTTATATAGTATGACACATAAAATTTTCAGTCTACAGATACAGTTAAATAGAGTATAGTTTGACGACTTCATTTTGATAGGCCTAACCCTTATAAATGTACCGAAACGTCAATGTTAAAAAGAACAACTACTGAACCATTAAAGCTAAAAATCTAAAAAACTTTTTTTGTCATATTCAAACACGTAGCAATCGATGTGAAATGATAAAATAAATCTTAATGTGGCAGCAACTAGCTCTGGGTGATTTCTCTCGGAATGATCCTATATGTATTTACTGTACGATCGCGGTCACAGGAGTGGTCGATCAAGCTACATTAAAATGCATCCCGAAGAAAAAATTCTGATATACTAGGGCCTACTAGTAAGACAATGTGCATTCACACACACCGCGCATAATATGTCAAAAAATTGGCAGTTGAATGTGCGTACATTTCATTTAAATTAGGGAGGCCTAGGCATACTTGGAATGATATTTTCACAAAATGAATCAAAGACTAGTATTAGGCCACAATACGTTGGAATATGATCGTAAGACAAAAATTATAATTGAGCAATATTTGTTAATCAAACTCACAACATCCCGATTAATTTTTTATGAATCAGAAATTCAGAATCAAATACAATTTGTGATAAGCCCACTTTGAACTCGACAAAAATGTTGACGTATTATTACTGCATTCCGACAATTTCTATTGAATCAGTTCGTACTGGTAGGCCTACTAATCCATTAATCCCAGAACCCGTCTGTGTATGAAAAGATCATAAATGTTTTGTAGTAGAATGATATTTTGTTAGGGCCAATATAAGAATTGAATTTGGTAAAAATTGGGCTATCCTCCATTTTCATAGATTATGGAAATTCAAATTCAATGTTTGTATGGGGTGGGGGGGGTGGAGGTCACCGTTTTTAGGTGGATACACACCACGCTACGGTACCATATTCTTCTGGATGCTTCATCGTTTGATTCGAAGAATAAAAAGCTGCACACTAAAATAACAATAATTTGATTCAACGTACCGGTACTTTCAAGAAACCAAGATGGTCAGAATAAAAAGGAAATACATTTATAAGTTACAGGCCTACTAGAGACACTATGATCATCACTTTTTTCACCGTTAATTTCAACTAGGCCTACAATCAAACAGTTGAAAAGCATTTTTCCATCTCTTTTTGATTAAACTCAATAACATGTACGGTAAGATAACGATGAGACCACAGTATATAAAAACCCAGTAGCATCACTTCTATACACACGCAATAGCATTGACCACGATTCGCTACTTGGTGATGTCACCTACCAGAGCCACTTTGATTTTCAACATTCATCATGTTAATTTCAATGTCACATTCTCATCAAGAATACCGTTTCCAGACTTTTCTTGTACGAAATGCTTCTAAAAATATATTTGTCGTTGATGCATTACAACTGCAATTGTCAATGAGTTTTGACTATCTAAGGACCTAGTCTGTGCTTTGCCAATAATGACATTGAGCCTTCAAGATTGCCAAGTCGACGACAGCACTTTTGTGGGTGTGGCATCTATGCTTCATTTCACATTGTTATCATCAATCATGTAGAGCCTATACAATGGGATCTCCTATCAGGTGCTAGAGGTAACTCAGATGATGCACGAACACCAGAAGCGACTTGACATGCACGGTCATATTTTTGCTGGATGCACGGCTATCTGACACTACTGAAGCTGAAGCATAACCTAGCTATGCTAAATATACTGTGATGGGACTTCCACCAAGATATGCACTGGCCTGTTTTACAATGCTGAGCCAGGTCTATATAAGCTAGACTTTGTTCTTCAATTGATAGGGGCTTACTTCTAATTCCAAAGTGTGAAATTAGGTTACCTACTCTGTAGGTCTACCGTAGTTCCTACTGCAAATCTGATCTAGAGACAATGGGACAGAACATTCAATTGAATTTTCAAATTCATGGGAGGCCTACACTAGAATAGGCCTATAGTTCTAGACCTATGAAGCCCAAATTAGGGATCAAACCATAGTCCTACCATGCCTATTAGGTCTAATTCTACTTGGTAAATCACAATGATCAATAAGCTGTCAGTCTGAACCCCTCAATTACAGGTAAATCAATATTGCAAGGGTACATTTTAACCAATCCTATTGATCAATGATCAGATTATTTTGAAATCAATACATTTTGAAGCACTTACTTGATTGGCTAGTTGTCCATCAGGTGGGTCGATGGCAACTTGTTGGCCTCTGGTTGCAATTGTCATGGCTAAAACCGGTAGCTACGTACGCTCTACGTCAATTCAGCCGCAATAATAACATGTAATCTTTATATAACTATGTAACGTAAAGTCAACTTCATGAAGTACGGTTCTCAAGTCAGTAACTGGCTGAGCTACATCCTGAAATCATAACAGAATGCATCACTGAAACCTAGTCTAGGCACTGGAACTAGGCCTCTTAATTCTCACATCAAGATAGGCCTAGGTTACACTAAGTTGGTTAGGCCTAGGCCCAGGCTTACTGTGGGCTAGGCCAATTACAATATATATATTTCACAGGATGAAGGTCACTCTAAATGCTTCCTTACTCTTAATATGCAACATACAAGATTTATTTTATGCTAAATTTAGATATGACACAAAGGATGTACCTATTTTAAGTAAAAATCACTGCTAGGCTAATAGCCAGACACTCCTGTCTTGCATTGATGAGAAAGAAGCCCATAGGCTAAGGCCTAGTGGTGTTCTAGCTGAAATGCGATTTAACTGAAGATGAAATGTACAATCTGATGCAAATACAACGACTGACGGAGATTAAGATAGGCTGAGAACTTGTTAATGAATAGAAAGACGACACTTCTTGCCAGGATATTAACTGTTTAATAGTAATCCTATCATCAGCCGGGCTGCATAGCCTACCTACAAAATGGCGACTTTCATGATGAGACAAATAGAAGTGAAAAAAGCCTTCGTCGCTAATAAAATTGAACAATATTAGTGAATATTTCAAAATTCAATAACTTATATTTTAAACTGGTGTGTCAAATATTTGAAGACTTACCTTTACATTATAATTAAACTAGGAATAAGAAACTCTTTGACGTTAACTTTGAACGCACTGTGTAGTAAACACGGCTGCGCGACAGATCGGTCGCAGCTCGCCTGGCCGGTGACATAGGCGTAGTAATACTTCAATTTTTTTTCATGAACATCTATCATGAATAAGGTGGTATGCATATTTTGAAGTATTGGAAATGATTCCAAAAATTGGAATCATTATAGAGCTATCAGACGAGCAATCTAGTTTCATACAATTGGAGAAAAATTTCAGTATTATTTGAACTATTTTCTTACAGTCAGCTGTACTGAAACAAAAACAGCATGTGAAATTTCTGAACTATTTTAGTTTGAATGATTGGCCCTAGGTAGCGTTAACTAGAAACTAGTGTCACCTAGCGGCAATGAACGCAGTCGCGGAAAAAACTTGGGGACAGTGAGCCACAGAGCCGTCGTGAAAGGGAGAAAAAATGTCAATTTTCATCTTTTGTTGGAGCAAAAGACAGTTTTGAATACAAAGGATTTCTAAATTATTTCAAAATAAAGTATCATCAGGACTGTTGCACGGGGTCAAATAAAATCAGTAGTTCAGTGTATGAGAGGATTTGACATCCATTTTGACCGGTAAGTTTCGATTTAAACCTCAGTTTTGATGATGATTTAAAGGGTGTGGGGGACCAACATCTTGTCAATTCAACTTGTGAAGGGAGGGTTCAAGGCCAAGGCCATCTTCCCATGCGGTGTCTCTTTAAAGTTTAAATGATTGTCAAAAGAAAAAATATTACTTTGTTTCAGCCACATCATGCCAGAACTGATGCCAGTCAACACATTGTATTTGTCATGTCTTAATTCAACCTTACATCAGTTTTACACAAGTCTAAGGAAAACATCTCAATCTGTCAAAGCTCTTCGTAAAATAGCACAAGGGTCCTTACACGCTGGGATTCGGCAACATCTGATTCATCTTGCCATTAAAACATATAGGTAACTACATTGACTGCAAGCTTAGCTGAATGAGTTATGACGGTTAAAATTGTACCTCTTTAATGACTTGTTGAATATGTGGATATTCTTTCCTTTGTTTTACTTCATTTTCAATTATTGCTGAACTTGAGTTTACTCTTATAAATGTAGGGCTTCTTGTATTTAATTAAAAACCCTCAGTACATATTTTGAACTTGCATGGAAGTAGAAACACCAGTGCGTGTAGGCCTACTGTTGTTAGCAAATGCTTTGAATTCAGATTATTGTATTCACTTTCTAAGTCTCTAAGTTCTACCTACCATTAATTTTATAATGGCCCTAACATACGGTATTAGATTGTGAGAATATTCTATGAGACAGCAGTAATGTGAAATTGTCAACAGTGGACATGCTGAACTTTATAGCCTAGTTTGATAGCTTTATAGATGATGTTGATAATTATTTCTTACCGTATCTGAACCATCAATCTCAATGCCTGAACCTGAAAATGGAATAGGTACCATGTACATATGCACAACATATGCATCAAATAGCCTTCTGTGTGATCTGGCCATACTGCTTCTAGCCCTACATCTTAAATTTTTTTCAACTGATTTTTTTGTAGACATCAACCGTACATGGTGTTAGATCTCCTTGCCATCTTACTGGACAAAGGAATTAAACGTCTCTTGCCGTTGGGTGAAGATAACGATTACATTGCCGTAGATCCGTGTACACGACTATTCTCGATATTGAATCACTGTGAAGCGACTGGTCTGCAAGAGCTGACAATCAAGGTAATCATCATAGAAAACTATCTTGAAATGTATTTTTTTGTGGCATTGACAGGGTCATAATTTTACCACCTTTTAGTAATGTTCAACATCATCTCATAATTGATACCGGTAGTTCTAGTTGTACAAATCATTGGTACGTGGTGGTGTGGGCAGGGAAGCCTTCGTTTATAGCCCCGTACCCCCTCTAAAGTTACATACCGTATATTGCTATATTTTTTAAATCTTGCTCTTCAGTTAGTCCAGGCACTACTTTCAACACTGAATGTCAATTATGGCAACATTTTTAAATCTCCAATACTATTATAGGCCTAGGATTTTGTAAATATCATTTCATATGTATTATAATTTGCTCATTTTTTTACCCTTCACTATTTGTGCAGCTCGTGTCTATAGCTATCGCTAAAGTTGCATAGATGATATATATTTTTTCAACTCTGACAGAAAAAATCACTTCTTTATAATTAAGGAATATTTTGTTTGAACTTGAATAATGATAGGCACCGCACAACATATCTTGGAAAAAATCCGTAACATTTGTTTGCCATCAAATATTTGAATAATGTTTAGGCTTTTTAAGTTGTACCAGTAATTGATTCTTTGCCAAAGTGGCTCAACTGGTTAGTAAAAACCTGTTTTGTGTGTGGGATTGTCTTGGGATTTAACTAGCTGATGTACTCAGGATGTGAGTCATTTAACAGGAAGTGCTCACTATCACATACAAACAAAGACGCCACCACACACGTGTTGCAGGCTGCTGCCTCCCCCCCCCCCCCTTCTGCCCTTGTATTTTGGTGACAACTTTTGAACAAAAAGGTATTTCAAAATGTTGAAACCGGTACACTAAATTACAGATACAGTGTCTTTAAT
The DNA here is from genome assembly GCA_907164805.1 of Brachyptera putata. Lineage (NCBI taxonomy): Eukaryota > Metazoa > Arthropoda > Insecta > Plecoptera > Taeniopterygidae > Brachyptera > Brachyptera putata. Next base: position 11,212,068 of record OU015472.1, read on the forward strand.
ACAGCCAAGACATGGCAAGTTGGAGTAAATTTAATCAATTTAATGGCCCAAATTTTTTATGTGAACGGTACCAAACTACGTAGCATATTGCTGCGGTTGTGTATACATATAATATGTAGGCTGTAAAATGGTACAACTAGGTGGTTTTAATTTACTTCAAATCAATTCATTCATTTTATTCACATTTTAATAACTTACGTGTAGGCCCCCTATAGAGTAGACAATGACAGCAAAAACAGCCACCAAAAACAATCTTTGAATGGTTATTATTACAATACCGGTATCTGTTCTTTTCTTGTAAGCTAGAACAAAGATGTTATCTACTGTGATTTCACATGATTGTTTCAATAAAAACACCTACAGCACATAGGCCTACATTAACTATACACTATTTTCAATATAGGCCTATAATTCTTGAGTACCTCGTGTGACCAATAGTTGATGATTTTCTTACTGATGCAACACTTTTTTACGACTATTGCTGGTCTATAGTTGATTTTTTGTTTTTACTAACATCGGAAACTTGACACAAAGTCATAGTTCCATAGTTTCACAAGTTTGAAAGGTGCAAAATCAATATTAACAAGACCTGTATTTTGGATTGTCTTACCTTAAAGAAGTTGTCATCGTTGTAAAGAGTGTTTGCAGTTGAAATATTTCTCAGGATTTAGGTTTGAACAAATTTTCTTGATGCACTAATTTCTAAATAAGTTCCTATGTAGGCGATTAAACATTTAATTTCATCAGGGTCATAACTGTTGTTTACTGAATAACTTTGAAAACTGAAAAACTAATTGTGCCATCCATTTGGCTCAGACAGTTGAGGCTTTGCTTTGAAATCTGAAGCCAGATGGGGGCAGATCTGAGTCCCGCTCTAGGCGTTGGTACAATTATCACTTCTTCGTTCCTCTATCACCCACTCTATATAAAGCTCTAGCCTGGCTGTTTCTGAAATCGTTGAGCACCAATAAAAAAATGTACTCTCTCAAAAACCACCATTCGATATTAGTTATATACAAGCTGCCCTGATGGCTAAGTCAACTATCGCTAGCGGTAGAAACCTGGAGTCACCTTTGGGCGTGGGTTCGAGTTCCGCACTTGGGCATGGGTTTTTGTAAACGTCCTTCACCTATCATCACTTCATCGTTTCACTATCATCCGCTTATTCGTACCCCCGTATAAACTAGCTGTTGGTGGGGTCGTTAGGTTATCATTATTATTATTATTATTCAAACTCTCACAACTGCACATGGATGCGCGGTGGCAAGTTCCTTATCCATCCTATCGCACTGCCCCCCTAACCTTCTGACGGAATAGCTTTAACCATATTTCATCCCCCTCAAATATACTTCTACTAAGCCCATTCCAGTCCCTACCTGTCGTACTCAAGAAAGAGATTTTACCGACGATGTTACATGGCGAGACGTGAATATAAACAAACCAATCTTTATAAATAGCTATAAAACCTCCGTCTGCATTGCGCCAGGTTGACCTGCACAGTGGCAAGAGTCGCTACATGAACATGTTCGGCGACTCGTTCCGCTTCAACTCGGACTACATCAACACGCCGCTGTACCGCGTGTTGCGTGGCGGGCTTGCGCTGTCGCTGCGTAGCGTAACGTTGAACGCGGTGTGCGACAACGAGATCTTGCGTCTGCTCGGTCGTCACGCGCCCGTCCTGCAGCACCTCGACGTCGCCTCGTCGTGGCTCGTAGACGACGGCGGACTCAGGCAGCTGTGTTTCAAGGTCAGCAAGGGCGTGGATTTATAGACTTGATGTGTTGATTTGAAAGTAGAAAGTTAGGCGTGATATCTCCGTTGTTAATTGTTTTATGTCCCTAAATTCGTGACTGTTAAAGAGATTTGACCGATTTTACTGTGGTCTATGGGCCTATATAAAGTGTCTTCATAATTATCTCGGATCAATATATTGTCAAGTTTTAAATATTATCTAGCAGTTGCCGGAAGAGTAAGATGCAACTTTACGGTCGACTTTGCTACTCGTATGGAACTTTGTCTGTGTATTATTTGTTTGTTCACATGGCTGGACTGATTTGAAACTGTGTAGTTTTTTAGCCAATTCTGTCAGAACACTTTTCAGCAAAATTTGTGAGAACTTTTGAAATTCCAAATGAGATCAACTATAGAGAGGTGAAATTAAATACCAGTAACTCTCTTTAAATAAATTCAAATTTTCACTGATTGTAAGTAAACACAGGAAATATCAGGCCTATAACAAATTTTTACCTCGTTCGAACTAGCATTTTTTATGAAAATAATTCAGTATTGGCCTCTATATTATGTAGAACAAATATTAGCAAGAAAAAATAACTATTCAGAATCACGTCTCGGTAATTCACGGTATTTCTAGACTTGTTTCTAGAGGTGTGTATGTTTCGTTCACATTTCGTATAGGCATCTTATCTGTTTTTCTGGTTATTATTATCATTATTATTATTCCCAGAACCCGGAAGAATGCCTTCCGTTCCCTCTGGATGGCTTGCTGGATGCCAACAGCCTGGTGAACATCTCGTTTGGGTTTGGGCCGAGAGACGTGAACGCTTGCTGCCGGACGCTGCAGAAGGTTCGCATCCAGGATACCAACACGACCGAGTTCAGCGTCGCCATCCTGCTGCTGTTCTTGCCCAACCTCAAGTCGCTCGGGGGATTCATCTATTACCGGTAAGCTCACTTGAGTTACCAATAATGTGTTAGTAAACATTATCCAATTAAAGCACTAGTCTCTTGGAGCTAGCCAGGCCTAGTACGATTTTCTTAGTGGTTTATTGGGTAAGGGTCCTCTAGTCTAGGCTAACGCCAAAATCACTTCCTTCCCATCATCTTTCCCGCCATCTCATTAATCAGTCATCCGACGCCGTTAAGCTGTCTTTTCATCACCGCGGTTCGCTTTCGCTTAGTGGTAAAGTTGCGCCGAGCTCAACATTCAGAAAGTGCTCCGCTCTTGTCACTGATTGGTTGCTTTCCCCACATGGCGGCTAAAATATCAGCTTTGCGAATTCGTTAAGCCAGTTACACGTTCATGGCAGTACTCGTTGCCACGACCACTACTTTCCCACTACCTAAGTAACCTTCATCTCTTCGTAGATCTGAGGTATCATTATAGTGCGCCATTAAACCCAATACAGTGAAACCTCTATACATCGTTTTTCAAGGGATCATGAGAATAAAACCATCTATGCAGGAAAGTGATCCATCCAGGAAAATTTAGTATTGATTATATGGGAGTGGGGTTAGAGAAAATGAATGATACAAGCAGTAAAACGATGGATCCGGGAACAATGCATAGAAGTTTCAGTATATATATAAAAAAGTGCATCGTTAAACCCAATATTATTAATGAAAGAAAGAAGGAGTAATGAATAAGTTATCTGTCCACAGGAACGTAGGCGACGCGATCCTGAGCCTGATCCACAGCCGCGACCTGTCCTTGAACCTGACTGCGCTGTGGGACACTAGCCTGCCGCCGAGCAAGGCGTCGTCGCTGAACGAGGTGGCGCCTCACCTCAACAACCTGTACACGCAGGCGTCGCACCTGGCCAGCGTCGCCCAGCTCGCCAACATCACGCAGCTCACGCTCGACTTCGACTTTGTCAACTACGTGGCCATGCTCGAGCTGTACCTCGGCGGTCACGGCGCCAAGCTCACCAAGCTCGTGCTCGTGGATCAGGTGAGATGAGGCGGGGGGTTTGGATGGGAAAAGTTTCGGTAATTTTGTGTTATTCGGTACCAGATGGTGGGTTAGTTGGTCAAGGTTGGTGTCCTAACCTCCAAAGATGGCTGACTGTGATCATATCAATTTAATTTTAGGATGACAATTTTATTTGTCAGGCGCCGTTTTAGATAGATTAATGTTTATCTATTAGAAAACACCATTTTCAGGATCAAATTGGCAAAATTACGGATGGAACCGAGTATGAAATCTACCAAAGTTTCAAATGGAGAATAGGCATGTGGGGTTTTTGTGATGAGGTGCGAGGTTATGTGATCACTGATACTGAAAGGTAGCACTGTGTAATTGATATCTATTTACACTGATTGGTAAAATACATGAACATGAATGGGGACATCCGACTGTCCCAATGAAATATGATCCTTAGATGATGACTGGCAACTCAATTGTAGGTTGCCTTCCTGGTCTTTATATACTGTCACTAGATAATGGGGAGTCCCTTGCAGGATTCCCTTGTCTAACTCCTGCAAGGGATTTCCCATGTGTATTTCTCTTCAAGGCAGGAGGAAACCTGGGATTGAGCCCCTACAGATCTATAGCCAGAGGCAAGCATTTGGGGTGAATTGAAAATCCAATTTTTGTTTTTAAATACCGTATTTACTCGCATATAAGTCGCATGTATACTTAAAAATTTGAGAGCTCAAAACAGGGGTGCGACTAATACGCGGGTGCGACTAATATGCGCGCACAAAATCTCCAAAATTGAAATTCAATGCATCAATTCACCTTTATTCATGAAAAGAAGCGTCATTTTCCTCAATCCAACCATCACTTTACAGAGCAACAGGACCTCTTCTCTCAAGGCTTGGAAGCACACTGAGTCACTGACAAGAATGTTGCAATAGCAGGGACATCAGTAACAGCTGATCATGGGTAGGAGGCCCCTTAGGCAGGCCCCTTAGGCTAGGCAAGACTGTGCATGAGCGCATTCTTTATGGTGACAAAAAATAATTCCAAATTGAAAGCACAGTATTCTAAAGAGGCAATGAAGAAGTCAAATGTGATTTAAATAATATTTCCTCTCTAACAGCAACAGGGAAACAAACAATGTCAAAGCACATTCAAAGTACTGTATTTACACGCATAGAAGACCCACTTTTTTCCATTTTCAAGTCATCAAAAGTCACATGGGTCTTATAAAAGTAAGTGAGGAAAAAAGTGTCACATTTGCGATATATTCACCCGCGCTCGCTGAAACTGTTTTCTTTTATCTAAAACATCGCAAAAACAGTTCCCGTGAAACACTGCCGGTCGTCCAGTGTTAAAACATAGGGCGAACCCACAATCGTCTTCAGATTGTATGCACGACCGGTCGTCGATATTAAAGCACACGGCAGACCCCCCAATCATCAATGTCGTTTACCAAAATAAAATTGTAAAAATCCCCCTATCCACTCCCTAAAGTCCAAAATTTCCAAAATGACCAAATCACTTATTAACAAAACCAATTATGATTGATATATCTACTTCAGTTAATTGTTTTTCATCATAGTGTTGAGAGAGTAGCCCCCTATAGACTCAGTTATCACCCATAGCACACTTCCAGGCAAGCATTGTTGATTGATGATAAACAGATGTGTCAAAGTAGTCCTGCGGGCTTGAGCTGTTCTAGGCCAAACTGTGGCGTCGGTCGTATAACAAGCTGAAAATTTGACAGTATTTAGAAATATGATTGATACAACTGCTCTTCAAAATTGTTCGGATTTGCTTCAACGGAACACACTTGAAAAAAATCAGGAACCTGCCATTCGAGGAAAAACTGAAGAAATGTTGAGTTTCGATGAATTTTTCTCCCAAGGATCAATTTTGATCCTAGAACCATGAAACTTTCAGTAAACAGCTCGTCGTTATAAGATGTTCTCATAAAAAATAATAAACAAGTCAATTATTTGGATAAAGTTCATGAAATATCCGAAATTCGGTAAGAAAAGATGCAAAATTACACGTTACCGGACTTTGGTTCTTAGCTGTATCTATTGGCGTGAATTTAAAAACGTGAATATAGAATCAACGAATAGCCTCATCTATAGGCTACAACTTTGCCGCTTGAAGACGTGTTTCACGTGAACTTTGTAACACAGTTTTCTACTATTTCTGTGGCGCCGTTTTGCATGTTTTGCAATGCTGTGTACTGGACACTGGCCACTTCGATTGACCGTCTCAGCTGTCCAATAACATCACCGATTGGATGGTTCGAGCCACCAAGATACCTTTACTGAAGTGGGTATCTAATGTCAGGGAAATTGATCGATTAAACTATATTAGTTATGTGGTTGTATGTATGGTTATTTGTTCTGATTATAATGGTAATTTCTTTATGACACCGATGTTCATGAGTTTTACTCATCGGATTATGAAAATAGAATGATATTCTGAAATACGATATGGTTAGAAGGTGAATTTTGCGTATCCAGCAATCGTTCTGTTACGAGATGTTCATCCGATTTCGAGCTGTTACGCCACACACTTGCGGGATCAATCGAGCTCAAAAGCACGAGGACGAATCTCGAGATTTTTTTTCACACATTAGATTCAACCCTTTACTTGACCAATATAATAACTCTTTCGGGTTCTGAATTCGGTGTTGATCAAGTTATAAAAACTTATAACATTCTCAAATATCCAATAAGACGTAACAAAACAGAATATAGGCCATTGACAATTATATATATATATATATATATATATATATATATATATATATATATATATATATATGTGTATATATATATATATATATATATATATATATATATATGTGTATATATATATATATATATATATATATATATATATATATTTAATTTATAATTTCATCTGAATAATTTCATTTTATCAATTGTAATATGGGGTTAACAGTATTTTGAAGTACCATACGAAAGTATATACATTGAAGTACTCGATATAGTGTCCGAACGATATGTTGTAGCCGGTTTTGACCGTGATTGTATTCAATGAATAAAATGAAACAACAATAATAATAATAATACATTTTATTCTCAAACTAATCAAGTACATACATGTACAGTATTCATTAGGATGAATAATATATAAGTTATAAACTCAAGTAAAATTTCAATACTTTTGCAAGAAAATGAAAGAGAAGTCCGCGTAAGAACGTGGTGCTGAGGACAAACATTTGTAAATAAATATGGTGATTTTCCATGATGACAAAGAAAAGGAATGCTTTAGAAATTGAAAAATCAATATTTAATATACGGTATATATAATTATACGCCAGTATTCATAAACACTCAACTCAGATGCTGATTATACTATTATAATTGGTAAGCTTGCACTTTGCAACCATGAGCTGAGAATAAAAAATAATAATAATAAAATACCCATCGAAAATATCGAATAATAAATAATAATCGAATAATAAAATACCCATCGTGCTATAGCTTCATCGGTGAGTTCTGTATCATGCTCTTCACGAGAACGAGCACGAGCAGGTCCCAACTGAGCCGTCGCGCCACTGGTCTCCTCCCTCGCGGGACCAAATCCAGCACCGTCGCTGAGAAACGATGGGCGCCCATTCACACGACTTGCCCAGCTCACTCTAGTAGCCTGCTTCTCATTAGACCCACGATATTCGGCTTTCCGTAGAGCTCCTCCAGCTCCTGGTTGTATCGGATTCGCCACGTCCCCGTTATTACGTCTAGTACAAGACCGAAGATTTTCATTAGGATTTTCCTTTCGAAGATGAGATGTTTATTCATGTCCTGCTTCCAAACACTCCAGGACTCACAGCCATACACGACACGACTGGCTGGATTAGTGCCATATAGAGCCTGGTTTTGACTTGACGGGATAGGATTCGTGACTTGAGCAGGTGAGTCAGACTGAAGTAGCTGCAGTTGACCGCTTCGCTCGACGCGTCCGCTGTGACTGCCTCTTGATCTCCTCCAAGCCTGGTGGCGGATACTCTGGGTCAACCGTAGCTATTATTTGGAATTCGAACAATTCGCGGGGTTCAACGCAGTTGAGAAGATTGATGAAGTACTCCTTCCAACTCTCTACAACCTCTCGGCCGTTCAAGTTGCATAAAAATGTTCCAATGTAGTAGCTCTAGTAAAAATGAATCGTGTAATTTTTCTTGATCAATTAAATATTTCGGAATTATATACATGGTAAGATTAGTTCATGCTGCAATTTATTAATAGCATCAACTAGCTGATGGGCAGTTAACGTGAATATATAATTAATATGTATCTGTATACACATATTATATATTCCCTAGTTCCCTCTTTTGGGGTATAATTACGGTCCCATTTGGTACCTTGCCTGCTTTGCCACCGCGGAGAATATTCATCATTCTATATTTCGGTTTGCCATCGCAAAGAAGACTTGTTTCTATCCCAAAAGAGAACAAATAGTCAACGGGAGAAATCGAAACAACATTTCACTCAATCCGCGAGAACATTAGTTATAAAATAATACACGATTTCAGCAAGTTTCCTTGTGAACCACCGGTCAGTTATTATAAATGTGTGATTTTTCAAATTACAACCTCTCCCGTGAGTCGAGCCCGGATCTCCAGATTGCCGGTACGACGCGTTGGGCCTATACCAATTCCGCTAGAGGAGAACTTCTTACACAGTTCCAATTTTCGAAATCTCTCGTACAGTCACACATTTCTAGACTTGTGGATCACACCACAAATTGAACTAAATTGAATTGTGATAAATATAACACAATTTTCAAACAGTTTCTAGAAGGCATGCAATTTTAAATAAATTTATATATATATATATATATATATATAATTGTCAATGGCCTATATTCTGTTTTGTTACGTCTTATTGGATATTTGAGAATGTTATAAGTTTTTATAACTTGATCAACACCGAATTCAGAACCCGAAAGAGTTATTATATTGGTCAAGTAAAGGGTTGAATCTAATGTGTGAAAAAAAATCTCGAGATTCGTCCTCGTGCTTTTGAGCTCGATTGATCCCGCAAGTGTGTGGCGTAACAGCTCGAAATCGGATGAACATCTCGTAACAGAACGATTGCTGGATACGCAAAATTCACCTTCTAACCATATCGTATTTCAGAATATCATTCTATTTTCATAATCCGATGAGTAAAACTCATGAACATCGGTGTCATAAAGAAATTACCATTATAATCAGAACAAATAACCATACATACAACCACATAACTAATATAGTTTAATCGATCAATTTCCCTGACATTAGATACCCACTTCAGTAAAGGTATCTTGGTGGCTCGAACCATCCAATCGGTGATGTTATTGGACAGCTGAGACGGTCAATCGAAGTGGCCAGTGTCCAGTACACAGCATTGCAAAACATGCAAAACGGCGCCACAGAAATAGTAGAAAACTGTGTTACAAAGTTCACGTGAAACACGTCTTCAAGCGGCAAAGTTGTAGCCTATAGATGAGGCTATTCGTTGATTCTATATTCACGTTTTTAAATTCACGCCAATAGATACAGCTAAGAACCAAAGTCCGGTAACGTGTAATTTTGCATCTTTTCTTACCGAATTTCGGATATTTCATGAACTTTATCCAAATAATTGACTTGTTTATTATTTTTTATGAGAACATCTTATAACGACGAGCTGTTTACTGAAAGTTTCATGGTTCTAGGATCAAAATTGATCCTTGGGAGAAAAATTCATCGAAACTCAACATTTCTTCAGTTTTTCCTCGAATGGCAGGTTCCTGATTTTTTTCAAGTGTGTTCCGTTGAAGCAAATCCGAACAATTTTGAAGAGCAGTTGTATCAATCATATTTCTAAATACTGTCAAATTTTCAGCTTGTTATACGACCGACGCCACAAACTTTCTTATTTGAAGAGATAGAGCTCGAAGCCCGCAGGACTAAAGTGTTTGTCTTGGTATTCAGTGTAACATGATCCAGAGTCTGACCTCCTGACCTCTAATGGAGGAAAAAGGCATAAGGATATTTTATGAGTATGTTTGTTGTCATTTGTTGACACATTTACGACAATATTACAGCCCGACAATTGACGACTGGGGGTCTGCCTTATGCTTTAATATGGACGACCGTCGTGCATACAATCTGAAGACGATTGTGGGTTCGCCCTATGCTTTAACACTGGACGACCGGCAGTGTTTCACGGGAACTGTTTTTGCGATGTTTTTACATCAGAAAAAAAACTGTTTTCAGCGAGCGCGCATAAATATATCGCAGAATGTGACAGTTTTGCGTCTTATATGCATGTAAATACGGTAACTCTACCGATTTACCGCTGTTTATGTTCAAATTTTCGTGAAGTCACAGATATCCGTGAAAATAAGCAAATTTGCTCAAAAATCCTGTACACTTTTAAAACCCCAAAAATCCGTGAAAACGGAAAAAATCCGTGAAAACGGCAGGCCTGGTAGGTTGCCTTCCTGGTCTTTATATACTGTCACTAGATAATGGGGAGTCCCTTGCAGGATTCCCTTGTCTAACTCCTGCAAGGGATTTCCCATGTGTATTTCTCTTCAAGGCAGGAGGAAACCTGGGATTGAGCCCCTACAGATCTATAGCCAGAGGCAAGCATTTGGGGTGAATTGAAAATCCAATTTTTGTTTTTAAATAGCTAAAAGGGGTGAGTGGGTGTTGACTATTTGTACAAAAATCGTTTTCAGTGGTGAAATATCATTTGCTGAGTTTTTTCCCACCTTTTTTGGTGAATTTTTACGGATTTTGATTTACGGACTTTTCTATTATTTATCGTTATAATGTTATAATTTATAACGTTTAGCGTTGAAACCCCAAATGCTTACCTCTGCCTATAGCTGATGACGTTATCGCTGCTGTATGTATGTTATCCGACCGAGAACGGTCTGACCGTAGCGATGTTCAGCTCAAAACACTCGTTAGTCCGACTCAGGATGGCCGAGCGCTAATAGAAGCGAGTCATTTGACGATTGCGCGTCGTCGGAGCTAGCCAAGGTGGCCACACGATCAGTGATGCCCTGGCAATGTTTTCTATTACGTAGTTTCGGCCGGTATTATAACAACCAAAACTACGTAATAGAATCCGCTGCTAGGGCCTCACTGATTGTTCATTGACAATTCCAACCGGGCAGAGTGATGATTTTTGTGGAAAAAAGTCAACGGTTAATCCAAATTTGTATAAATCGAGATAATTCTTTTGGCGTCCTTTCCATTTCGTATTAACGTGGGCTTACTGTATTGTCGTTTTGATCCGATATTGAACCAAACTCGTAAATTATTGATATTCTTGATATGGCATATTCGGTGTTGTTTACAAGCTTTTAATAGAACAGCAACTCCAATATTTAACCTGTATTGAACTTTCCTGTATGTTTGCATTTTCCTGATCCGTTGAAGCAATGACAGAGCATAAATGTTGAAGAAGATGAACGTTGAATGTGTGACCTTGACCGTGTGTGTGCCAGAAACACGCTGTGGACCTGGGCATGCTGGCGCAGACGTGCCCGAACCTTGAGGAGCTGGGCGCGACGCTCGAGGGCTCCGGCTGGGAGGACTGCAAGCTGTTCCTGCCCAAGCTGACCACCTGCCGCGTCCGCCTCGGCTCCAACAAGACCTTCACCGCCCTGCTCGCGTACACGGCCAGTCTCGTGCACATCGAGGTAAGCTGGACCCTCACTTACCTTGTGTCTTCACGCCCTGCTCGCGTACACGTGCAGTCTCGTGCACTTCGAGGTAAGCTGGACCTTCGGATGTCTTCACGCCCTGCTTACATACATCGAGGTAAGCTGGACCCTCATATGTCTTCACGCCCTGCTCGTGCACATCGAGGTAAGCTGGACCCTCACCTACCTTGTGTCTTAATGCCCTGCTTACGTACATGGCTAGTCTCGTGCACATCGAGGTAAGCTGGACCCTCACCTACCTTGTGTCTCACGCCCTGCTCGCGTACACGGCCAGTCTTGTTCACATCGAGGTAGGCTGGACCCTCATATGTTTTCACGCCCTGCTCGCGTACACGCGCATTCTCGTGCACTTCGAAGTAAGTTGGACCTCACCTACCTTGTGCCTTAACGCCCTGCTTGCGCACATCGAGGTAAGCTGGACCCTCATATGTCTTCACGCCCTGCTCGCGCACATCGAGGTAATCTGGACTCTCACTTACCTTGTGTCTTCACACCCTGCTCGCGTACACGTGCATCCGCATGCACATCGAGGTAAGCTGGACCCTCACCTGCCTTGTGTGTTCACGCCCTACTCGCGTACATCGAGGTAAGCTGGACCCTCACTTACGCGGGCTATGCGTATGTGGGCTACATACGTCAAAGTAGTTAATTAGTTGAACCGTAATTTGTTCAACGCAAAAACTTATCAAATAATGTCAAATTGATTTATTTGAAAGTTAACAATCTATTACAATGAGTACAAAAGCTAATATACAAGTTGGAACGTTAAAACAATACGTTTAGAAAATAAACATTATAAAACCACGTATAACCCTAATAGTCATCTCTACATTGTAGGCCCTATATATTTATTAACAAATAGTAAAATCGTAATAAAAATCTCAGTAAATCACCTAGAAAACATGTCCCGTCATCTGAACGCTCTACAAAAATTTCATCAATAGGCCCCACCCAAAACTAATAGTAGCAATAATTTGGTTCCCATTTTGAACAATATTTTTCTGTACAATTTCATGAATTTGAGAGATTAACTACGAATGCATTAGTTGAACTGAATGTGAACTATCGACAAGGAACTATCCCAGTGTGAGTTGTATAAAATCAATGCTCCTATTCGAAATCGCCCTTTGGGCAGAAATCAATTCTACTTCGAAAACCCACATTTACATTGACACGATTTTTCAAACGACGAAAGTTTTGAGGTTATAAATCCGGCGGCGCGAATCAGGCGGTCGGGTTCTCTTTGATGATGAGTTGTCGCATGGCAGCCGCCTTGTAGAGGCACTGCCACTCGCGGTGGTTGGGATTCACAGTCAGCTTGAGCTTCTTGAACCGGCCGCAGAGGTCGCCCAGCAGGTAGCGGTAGAAGTCGCAGCTGCGGAACGTGGCGCCCTCGATCGTCAGCGCCGTCAGCTTGTCGCACGCCTTCAGTATCTGAACGCACATGGTGGGAATCATTGATACGGTTGCCGTTCGATGGGAGAATCGCAAACAATATCGAACGTCGATTGAAATGTATACAAATTTTAAATTGTGCGTACATGTTGTTGGGGTTGTTAGTCTATCAAAATGAATGAAAACGATAGACCTTTTTTAAAGATAACTATAACTATAGAAGATTTTTTTAGCCGTCTAGCAGTAACGTTTGAAGTACCCGCTTCTGAAAGTCAACGATATTTAGAACGAATGATTCATATTGTGCGTTACAGTACACATGTTTACTTATAATATGATAGTAGTTACAACATTAAAATGGTAACTATAATCTAACAGATTTACACCCTGTCAGAGTATGAGATGTAATGCTATGTAAGTGTTATATATCATGATGCCTGTAACCCTGTGATAAGCAGACCTACTTTTTACACACTGTAATGCACAATAATATAAATCATTTGTGCTAAATAGCATTAGCAGTATAGGACTTTCAAACGCGGTACTAACATCCCGCTCTACTTCGAACGTTGCCGCTAAATGGCTCCTTCGTTTATAAAAGAACCTTTCATTGCTCGGCTGCTGGGAGGCAGTACGCGCGTGGGCATTGACTTCTGAAAAGGGTCTATTGTATTTCCTCGCTGAAACTGGATGTAGTGAAATATTCTCACGTTGACCATTGTCTTGGAGAGAATGTTCTTCCGATCGTTGCTACCTCGACATGACATGATGGTCAACGATTCTAGCGCGTTGTTGCTCGCGCAAACCTCGCCCAATACCGCGTTGCAGTCGTTCCTGTTGTTGAACAGAGATAAGCAGTGCTTTAAACGTTTGCTAGTCGTAGACAAGTAGGTCGGTAGGTAGTGGTGATGCCTTTGGGTAGCAACTAGCAAATACACCAAAATTACCAGGATTATTTAGGGGAAAAATGAAGTTATGTTGGTTTTTGTATTTACATCATCCCTTACAATTCGATCTGAAAAAACAACAGCAAAGTGAAAAGGGTAGGCCTACTTGAAAAAATCTAATCTGTGAATCTAACCTGGATGCTCTGTTGCTGAGATCGTTGGTGTTGTATGCTAACTTTGGTCGTAATTTGATCACCTTTCATTAAATAACTTTCACTTTGGCAACTATTTCGTACCACATCGTAACTCTGCCGACAAGTGGATACCGCTGCTGCGTACCTGTTGCTGATGGTGAGCTCCCTGAGCAGCGGAAACGCGCGCAGTATCTCGTTGAGCTCGTCCGTGGTGAAGTCGTCGCCGTCGCACGACAGCTCGTACCACAGCGTTCGGTCGTGCGCAACGTCGCTCCAGCGGCGGCTCACCGCGGTAACATTGCGCAGCTCGCGCTTCGACAGGTGCGCTAAGATCATCAGCAGGATCTCGTCGGGGAGGGAGTTGATGGTGACGGCTGGAAGAGGGGAATATTTAGGAGGGGAGGAAGTTGATGGATATGTGTGTTGAAAGAGGGGAATGTTTAGGAGGGGAGGGAGTCGATGTTGACGTCTGGAAGAGGAGGGGATTATTCAGGAGGGGAGAGTTGATGGAGACGGCTGGACAAGGAGGGGAATGTTTAGGAGGGGAGGGAGCCGATGGTGACGGCTGGAAGAGGAGGGGAATGTTTAGGAGGGGAGGGAGTAAAATAGAGATTTCTGTTGAAGGAGGAGAATATTTGGGAGGAAGTGAGCTGCCCACCTGTCGGACTAGGTTAGCTGAGCCACTTGTTCAGTAAGTGTAGTCAATTTGTAAATTGAAGTTTCATATAAGACGTGTAATTTCGTTTGTTCATTGTTCGTGATCATCCGTACATCTACCGCTTGAATGAACCTTCAAAGAACATAATTACAGGCAATAACCAAATGAACACTAAATAATTAACGAGCAGGTTTTTGATGTCACTGGTAATAAAAAATGATGAGTGTACAGAAAACTTCATGTATGTCGCCCAGCTCGTAGATTTCCTTGCATTGCACCATCTCCCATATTTCTGGGTGGCCTAAATTTGGTCAAAATGTCAGCCTCTTACGGAAAATTTTGGGATTCCTCCAATAAGCCTCCAGTTTGTGGCGAGTATTTTGGCGTTTGTCTCACGTCGATTGGCCCATTACTTTCCGGGATCTCAGCATATGCGTACATACAGATGGCAAGCTATATTCATAGTATGGGAATAAAGATATTGACCCAGTATTAAGTGTTGGTGAGTGGATATTATTATTACTATTTTGTATCCATATTACTCTGTTGAAAAGAAAAGATTCGTCTATTGAAGAAACAGTTGTTTAGGTTTGTATTGATTCGAAATCTACATTGTTAGTTGGACCTGTAATATATTAGGTTTGTTGCCTAGTCACTAAATGTTAAAACTTTGAACCGTTATATCACCATAAACTAGAACATTTTCACCGAATTAATTATGTATCTAAAACCCATGAAATTAAACAGAATTATCAATTATATTTTAAAATGACAGTATATTATGTGTTGATAGTGTTATATTGTTTTGTAAGTACGGGTGCTGTGTTAATTCCGTTGAAATTCTTGTTTATTCCTATGTAAAAAATATGTTGACTGATATATTGCAACAAATTTGGGAAAAAGAGGCATAGTCCCATATATTCTATAATTTTGGAATGATTCACAGATGGGACTATGTTTAAACATGGGTGTTTTTGAGAATATTGGCCACTATTGTAAGTGCTTTTTTAAAAAAAAAAAAATGATGTTGGTTTCCAAATAATGTGGACAATATTTGTGACTGTGAGCCTAATCTTTCAGTGTAGGTCCCCCCCCCCCTCCTTGAATCTCCATCAGATCATTTTAGTTTTGCTTTAATTCCAACTATAGTTCTCTGCAGAGTTCTGATATACATGCTCAGTGTTGAACATTTCAAGCATTCAAACATTTTAAATTCAATGTGCATTTTTCAGTACATTCAATTTTGAATTAACAGTACATGGGGTCGATGTAGCACAAGTTTTTTGTTGATAGCTTTTGAATAAGATCAAAATTCTAATGCTGGGAAAACACTGATATTTTCAATACTTACAAGAGGTGTGAGCGAAAACTTTTCAACTTGCACCAGATTGTCAAATGTATATAGCTAGAAAAACACAGTTTTCAGCTGTTCGACATTTTTCAGCTGATTTCAGTTGCATTTTGTTCGATGGGCTTGAAAAAATGGAATAAAAACAAAACAGATCGTTCGAATACTGGATAACATCACAACCGTGGGTTTTTTGGGCTTGAAACACACGAAACTATTTTTAGTTTTTAGTGAGTTTCCACGATTACCACTTAACAAAAACACTAATTTACGAGGTACTCATATTTATTCAATTGTTATTAGTTTGGCATTACCTGAAGATTCTTTCACCTGACAGCTATTAGCCGTGATTTCGTTAGTGGTTTGTTTTTGTTCGCGTCTCCATTTCTTGGGATTGTCCGCCTCTTGCGTGGCTTTACGTTTGTTTGCGCCAGCGTCTGGGCGACTCGACGTTCTCCTCGTCAATCTGCCAGCGTGCTCGTTGGATTTGTCGGCGTTCAGGGGTATGATGGGTCTAGAATATTACGTCAAGCCTCGTTTATAACACTTGTATCCAGCCGTCCCCGTGGCTCAGTCAAGTAATGTGCACCACGGTAGAAACTGAAGTCACGTTGGACCGAGGGTTCGAGTCCCGCTTAAGGCGTTGGTTTTTGTAAACGTCCTTTCACCTATAATCACTTCATCGTTTCATTATCATCCACTCATTCGTACCCCCGTATAACCTAGCTGTTGGTGGGGCCATTAAGTAAAATTATAAAAAAAAATTAAATCCACGAAAGAAGATGGTCATGTACCAACATAACAAGCACTAATGTCATCGTTATATTTGTCTAGCCGTGGTGTTTTGACAGTATGATGGTTTTTCTTCGTGAGAAATGCAGCTGCATCTTTCAAACGCATACATCCGCAAACCCGCAGTCAGTTTCTTTTGCTGTTATTTTCCTTATCCAATTTTAAATTAGAATTTCAAATCTATGGTAACTACTATGTCATAAATTTCAGTAACCAGTATGTTGCTAGTTACTACATAATGAATAATATTATTCAATTAGATTTAGTGAGTTAAAAGATGAAATCATCCAAAATGTTGGATGAACATTATCAATTTTCTTCTGCATTAGAAATAAAACGTCCTCATTTGTCATAGTTCATTGATTATTAATTGCTAGTGAATCGTGACATTGTCTTAGTCGCGGACGTGAGAATAACGTGAATAGGCCTAATTATGTTTCTAAACCGTACCGGCGATTCATTGCGACTTCAGGTGGTGTTCGTCCTACAAACCGCGATGAGGTTGATGATTTAGTGGTTGTTTTACTTTATTTTTCTTCAGTTCCTATAGTTATCGGTAATAATGAGAGTTGGTCGTTTAGTAACAATACAATTAATGTTGTGTTGTTGTTGGTTCACCATAAGATTGGTTGCCTGGTTTTTATTCGATAGCTCACGGTTGTACCGTCAATAGAATTGTTTGAAGCTGGGGATTTTCAAAAACTGATAGGCCTACTTTGTCATTAGATATTAGTTAGAATTAAATCAATTGGAAAAACGCAGAATGTGCGTTGTAAGATGAGCTTAGAAGTATGGAAATCTAGAATGAAGAATATTCTTTTAGCTCACTCTATATCTATAGCCCTTGGATTACTTCAAACGTTTGAAAACGTTACCTGCAACTTGTTGACATTTATACTGCAACCTGGTGCACATCTACCTTGCAAAATCTGTTGATCCTAATATTCGATACAGTGTTTACTTTTATCGTGTTTTCTCCGTTATTGCTCTTCCGATTGTTTAAAAAATATTTTAAAATGTGTATGACACTGTGGTTTTCATATTATGTATGAATTTGAGAGCTTTTGAAGAATTTTTGTTTATAAATAAAATATAAATAAAACTTTTACTTGCTTCAGTGGGAATATCTTGACTTTTTTTACTTGGGAATCAGCAAGTTGAACTGACGTCTGAATGAAAACAAGATAAAATCATAACTAAATTTACATTTGCCATCTTGGAAAGTAGGCCTTGATTTAAAGAGTATTGAGTTGTGATGGAAATATGAGAGATGAATGATAATAACGATCATGGTGATGATTATGATGATGATATACAGTAAGAGAAACAAGTGATATGAGAATGGTAAAGTGGGTACAGGCTTGAGCAAACACATGGACAGAGCACAAAAAACACACAAAATGGTTACGCAAATCTATATTCTTGAAATTTCTTGAAAATCGGATATCTGATAACCCCCCTCCCCCTTGTTACACAATATCACATGTTTGATGACTGCCTTCCCCTCCCCCCCCCCCACACACACACACAAAATGTAATTGTGGACATCATTTCTCACCTATAGATTTGTCAATAAGACAAGATCTGTCTCCAGTTTTGACATATTTAAATATTATTATTAATTGCTTTTAAGCTACTGTACACGATCAATTAATTTATGAAATTGATTTCTGGAATCAATTGTAGAAAAGAAGAATTCCTACATTTCCTATGTTGCCTACACATGAGAACGGAAATCTTTCAATTGCATGCCAGAATTTCACGAAGTTAGAATATGTACAACTTGACCTGCAATCTTCCACCTAGTTGACCAATGAGCGAGGAGCCTACGGTCACTTGCATTTCCGTTGAGTCTGTAGGATCTACAAAACGTACTCTATCATATACCATTGAACACAAATAAAGTGGTTAGACTACCCGTTCAGTAAATGTAATTATGTTCGTCGCCAATTAGACAAAGATTGAAGGCTAAACGTTGTGTTAAAGTGTGGTTATGTATAGTGCTAGTTGCGGTAGGTACATTGACACTGGAAGCGCGGAGGAAAGTAGTAACTCGAAAGTCGATTGATCTTCATTCTCAAATCTTGAAAAGTTCTCAAGTGTTGCCCACAGGTATCGCTACTAAAATGAAAATTTTGCAACAGAAATTGCGAGCGCCTTTACAGCACTAAAAACTATTGCGTGCAATTATTGAAATTTCATGTAACGAAAATTGATCGTGTAAAGAGTGTTTTTGTCCATTCCCTCAACTTAATTCACGGTGAGATGAACTGTTTGCGCACTTTTATTTTTGGAAAGAGATGGACTTGAAATTACACATTACTTGAAATTACTTGATTGACACTATAGCTTGTAGCATATTGAGCTTTTCATCGCACTGTATTTTACTAATCCATAATATTTTAGACATGTCTTTTGAAAAAAAATGAAGTGATATTTGAGAATTAATTAAGGTGTTTATACATTATTTGTATACTCGGGGACAAAGCAATACGCAACCATTTTACAAACTAAATTCCACAACACTACACAGTAGTCAGCCATCTTGGTATGACATGTGACCAGTGACATCAACTGCTATGCCAATCGCAACACGTCAATCGGTTTTATTGTTTAGACTGTAGAGACCAGTAAAAAGCAGGAGAAACTTTTGAGTACATATTCTACCTTTTATAAGTTTTATTTCCTGATCCATAGCATTATGCCCTCTCATGTACGTTAAATACTTGTAGTAAGTTTTTCACTCGAACTTCAATCTGCTCTCTTGAAAAACATGCTAAAGGGATTCTGTGTTGATGATGTAGGAGAGCAAATTGATTTCCTCAAAATTAAAACCAAATATTAATACATAGTCCTTTTTAAAAAAGAATGGTCCATTTATCGGTGACTTTTGAAGTAGAACGGGATCTTAGTAGTGGCGTATTCAAAGTCCTTTGCTACCAGTGCTATCCAGAACTAATGGTTTGTATTACTGTGCGTTACAGTGAAGTTATTTCCTAGCAATTTGTTAGCGGATATAACATGAATGCTTCCTTAGTTCTAAGTCATTTACACAGTCAGTGTGAATGAAGTCATATATCATTCAAGTCATATATATTGGTATTTTACTTTCAACCGTACGGATTAGAGACTGATATTTAAAACGGATACTAAATTACTCGACCCATCTCTGTCGCAAGAAAGCAGTGTAGCAGGCAATTGGCACCTGTGCACAGAATTCTCAAAAGAAACGTGTTATATTTTACTCCTAACAAGTTTATAGATCTACTGGAAAAAACAACAAAATTTGGTATGAAAGATTTTATAAACATTTAAAACTAAATATCATGGATGTCAGAATATGCGTTGGCATAAATATAAAACAGCAGTCGTCGGAACTGTCGAAACTTCACAACTGGTCAATTTTTCTCTCGTAACAACATTTTGCAAAGTTACTTCCGTAATCGTAGACTCTGACGCTGAGGTCCAGGTCGTGTTCCCACCGACCTAGAGTTTCTCGCACAAAGAAGCAGTCGTACGCGTCGACCGCGTTACCCGTCGTTCTCAGGTCCACCTCGACGCTCATCGTCGTCAGTCGCGGACAACTCGACGCGATCATCGCTACGACGTCGGTCGGGAAGCGTTCCGCCCCTGCGCTCGCATCGCAGTTGACGAGCGCCAGGCTGGTGAGTTTCTCGCCCGATTGGCAGACCTGCGCCAAGATCTTGTTGCCGTCCTTACGGTCTGCGATGGTCAGGTCCACGAGCTGCGGACTCAAGCGTATCACGGCGCGGACTTGCTTGGTCGTCAGTTCAGTGCCGCGGGTCGTGAACGACGGGGACCATAGCGTGCGGTCTTGAGAGACCTCGTTCCAGTGACGGCAGACTTCTGTGGCGGTGACGAGATCTCCGAGCGGCAGGTGGGACAAGATGAAGACGAGCAAGTTGGAAGGAAGGCTGGTAATATTACTGGAACCTGGAACAAACATTGGAATGGTTATTAGTTGGACCGCAAACACAAGTGTTATATGACGACGCTTCGATTTCAGTCAAGTTTTTACGCCATATTAAATTAGTCACAAGGTGTAGACAAATATTGCGTGCACCTTGTGACTTATTTAATATGGCCTAAAAACTAAACTGAAATATACTTTTTCTGTTCAGACTCACTGTCTTCCAAACTAATCATTTCGCTGTCACCGCTCACCGCCGCTGTTTCTGTGCCTCGTATTGAAGTTGGCAAGTCACCGCCTCTTCCTTCCTCTTCAGCGTTTACCTCGCAAAGTATACCGAGTCTCTCTTCTTCTGCCGCGGTAAATGAAACACTAACTCTGTCCTTGTATTCTTGAACCGTTGGTTCACTACCATCGATTCCTCCTGCAGCAGTCGACACGCTACCACTAATTCCTGCTAGACTCGTCAGTTGACAACTACTGACAGCAGTTGTCTTGCTTCGTCCTAGAGCAGTCAGTACACTGCCGCTGATCCTTCCCAGAGCAGTTATCACGCTGCCGCTGATTCGTCCCAGAGCAGTCGATTCACCGGTCCTGATCCCAGACGAAGAAGCTGACTGGCCGCTGCTGGTTCCGGCCGGAGCGGTTGGTTCGCCGCCAGCGTTTGCTTCCGGAGCAGTCGTCGGTTGATCCGGAGTCTTTGAGGAAACTGACGAGTTGTTGGAAGCGAGTCGTCTCGAAGCGCTTCTGGTTCTTTTACAGATCGGCTCGTCTGCTTCCGCCTGATCGACTCCGAGGCGTTTCATTTTGATGACGGATTAGAAGTAATACCTCGAAATGTGAGAGGGAAATTTAAATGAATTTAAATAAAGGTACAAAACAATTTTTAAAAAGTGTATTCGATGAAACTATGGTTATTAGACCAACAATGCGGTTTCTGATCATGACATATTGGAATTTTAAAATAACAACAATAATAGTGATAATAATAACCATATTATATTATTCAATCATAATAGTGATTAATAATTTATTGGTCATTATTTTATTTCATAGCTTTGTTATGCTTCGGTAGCGTACCCGTGGTTGCAGCAAAAATATAACCTCAATGTTAAGAATTCATGCCATTGTTGATAGAAAATCATTTTTAGTTATGGTGCGATGGTTTTGAACTGAGGAATCACCGGCACATCGCAGTGATTAACGCGCTCGCTTCACGTGATCCGGGAGGCGAAGGAAATTTCGAACCCAGTTTGATCCCTGCCGCCGACCATCTTTACAGAGGTTTTTCATGGTTTCCCTCTGTAGTCTAGGCTAATGTCGGGATGGTTCCTATAATAAGTCGGCCATGATCGCTACCTTTCCACTATCCTTCCCATTACCCAGGAACCTTCATTTCATCATCCCATCATCTCATTAATCATCCATCCGACGCCATTAGATCTGCGCTATCATAACAGTGCGTCGCTAAACCCAATGAAAAAAATAACTGAGGAATCATTCAGTGGTGTGATGTAAATAACTAAGCTTTCTAGTTTCTAGATAGCGCGCTGGTTTCTCTTATCGTGAAGAGAACCAGACAATAAGTGTTCCGATGTTAACAATGTGGGTTAAAGTGCAGTGTTGAACGTGTTTGCTACTGAATGAAGACAACGCACGTCAGTATTTTATGATCTATTAGTTTTTAGCTCACCAAAACCTTCAGATTTTCTTGGTTTTGTCGTTATATTAGGGGGGGGGGGGCTGTATGTCATACTCGTTAAATACAGATCACGACCTGACCCAACGATATAACAAAACTATGAAGTCCTTTCGTTTAAGCTACGGTATTAAAAACTAATGAAAGGCAACAAATGGAAGCAAATAATAAGTGAAGTTCTTACATTCAATGATGATAAGTCGATAACCAAGATCCAAGATTTCTTTTTATGTGACTTGATTTCTAACAAATTGTTGGATTTTCTCCGACTTTTATGTGGCCCGGGTTGGCATAAAATTGCATATCACATCACAACACTTCATTTTGGTCTCTTTGTGTTTATAACAAACAGTTTGTATCAAGTGCAGTTGTCTTCACTCCTCTAGGCCAATTTTATCAAGTTTCCTGGTCATTACGAAAGACGTCAAGTGTTGAGAAAGTCTTGTTTTCACAAGTTGGCCTGTTAGGCCTACTAATAATGATGGTGTAATATATAATGATTAATAAGTGATAATGAATAATATATAGACCTATATATGTACTTTTTAATATGTTTAGAAAATGAAACATTCACAAAATATTTACAATGTTGAAAAGTGTACAAACTTTGAAGAAAATACATGGTGTAATTTATTTACATTAATGATGTTGTAATTGAATTTGAAGCGTGATTCAAATTGCTAATCCAATCCTAAGCCGTTAAAGCTCCAGACGCCGTGTAAGTGAAGGAGAACAAGATTCGGATCAGTTTGGGAAACCTCGACCGCAGGTTGCTGACGATGTCGTTCTGAAAGTCGGGACGATCGGTTCCTGCGCAGTTGGTAACGACGAGAGAGTTGAGCTTGTGCGTCGCGTTGTAGATGCCCTCGATGATGTCGAGGAAATCATCGCGCTTCTTGATGGTGAGCCGCCTGAGCCGCGGACTGAGTCGCACGATGCCGCAGACCTCTCGGGTCGTGTACTCGTCGGCGGTCGCCGTTAGTGACGTGTACGGCCAGAGCGTGTGGTCGCGCGCTACGTCGTGCCACCGTCGCGCGACTTCGGATGCCGATATCAGGTCACCGAGGGCGAGGTGCGAGAAGATCATGAGGATCAGTTCGTCGGGAACGTCTTCGAAACCGACTCGAGCTGAAGTGGAAACAAATTTTTTTCAAGTTTGAAAACGTGTAATGTCATAGTAGGTTGTTTGAACATCATCATTAGACTGTAACTGGTGAAGTGACATTACAAAATATTGTTTTTAAAATTTTCAAGAATGTTGACTATACTTTGTTTGAATGTACAAGACTCTATATAACAAATAATAAGGGACGTCTATGTCATCATTTTAGTTACAAGTAATTTGAAATGGATTATTTTATTTATATAATTTTGCTGTATTATCCTATCTTTACACAAAATAACAACAACTATCTGTATACTGACTTGCCATACATTCACATTTTTGTAATGTTGAATCTTTTGGAGTAATAAAGAAATCTAATCTAATCTAATCTACTTACTTATCTTACTCCAACTTCTTATCAACCACTCATTTTACTTATACTTTTATTACACTTTCACCATTTTTACTATTTTTTAAATTTATATTTCATTTATATTATAGATATATTTTTTAATTACATCATTCGTGCCATTTTACTTTCTTATTCTTACTTATCAACCACTTGGAACTTACTCATCTCCTCTATATCATAGAGTATTCCTTTCTCCCCACTAAACCCTGCTTTGGGATCTTCACATGTGAGAGGTACCCCTTCCCCACTACACCCGACCTCTACGTTGTCACACGGCACAGTTTCGTTGCTTGCGGTTAAACAGTCATCCTCTCCGCGAGCAGAATCATTTACCGACGGCAATTTCAAACGTTTCACATCTACCGAGTCGTTGGCCGGATCGAAATGGCGCTTCATTTTTAGTTGTATGAGTGGTCTATTATTATATTTAGTTGTCTAAATTTGTGTATGAATTTTGAATTTTGTTATTTTGAAATTATCTACCATGGATATTTATAAACAATTTCTTCAACAGTGTCTTTTTCAACAATGCTGTGTGTGAAAATGAAAATTGTTGCGACCAGAGTATAAAGTATTTTTTATTGGGTGATTATTGAGAGACTTTATCTCACACCACGCGACTAAATCACCAAATAACTAATACCTTGGAAATTATATGTGCTGTGTATAGGAAATTAGAATAGGCCGGATATGTGACCCAAAGCAGCTATAGCATAGCAGGTATAGCAGCTTACCAAAGTTGATTGGTACAGATACTCATTGTACAAAGCTCGTTGATAGAAAACAAATAAGTATACAATCACACGAGATAATTGACGTTTCGGCTACTGCCTTGGTCACTGTAGAGTGATCGAAGGCAGTAGCCAAAACGTTATTTATTATTTTTGTGTAGGCCTACTTATCATGTTTCCTATCAAGGATCGCTACTAATCAACTTTGGTAAGCTGCTGTTCTTTCTTTCCTTTTACCCAATTTGTATAATTATTGAAAACTATATTGTTATATTTTGAAAAATGTTTTCTTTCTATAATACGGTAATTACCTATCTTTACCTGAATGCTGCATTTCCCTCGTATTCCGAAGCGTCAGTCCCGCGTTTCACGTTAACTCTCTCTCGTTCCAGCTGTTCTACGAGGAGGATCGTTATGGCGGCAGCTACGACTCGCTGGACGACGCCGTCATGGCCGCCGCTCTGTCGCGCAAGACTCCCGCCAACCTGCGCCTGTTCCTGGTGCGCTCGTCGTGCGACCTCAGCATCGTGGCCGCTGCGCACCTGCGCGATGCCTGCCCCAAGCTGCGCGTCCTCGGCGACCTCAACCTCTGGTACGTGTGTGCGCTTACGCAGCGGCGGACTGGTCCAAGTGGCTAGATCGCAGCTTGGTTCTGGCATGCTTCCTTAAGTTTTTACCCTTATTTTTTTGGTTTTGTGGTGGTAATATCACCCTTTTAGTGTCCTCCATCCTTAGCCATAATTGGGAAACAATGATGTTCCATCAAGTTTTGATGTTGCTAAAAAAGTGTAACCATCTATTGGCGCCTCCCTCCAGGTCGAAGGTCACCGACATGGACGTGCAGCGTTTTGCCAGCTGCATCGAGAGGTCGAACATCCAGCTGGCGCTGTTCTACCGCGGCCTGCTTTACCCGCTCTGCCGACAATACTCTACGCTCAGCATCGAGAACATCTGCCTGAAGAACTGAACGACCGTAGCCGAACCGAGGTACGTGCCAAGTGAGACCTCGGCCGACTTTCTTGCCGTAGCAAGTCATCTGTCGACCGTTCACGTCTGTGAGCAGTTTATCGACCGTTCACGTCTGTGAGCAGTTGCTTATCAACCATTGCTTATCGACCGTTCACATCTGTGAGCAGTTGCTTATCGACCGTTCACGTCTGTGAGCAGTTGCTTGTCAACCGTTCACGTCTTCAAGCTAATCGGTCTTGGTCATGGTTTTTCGTAGAATATCCATAAACCCGGGGTGTTTGTTTTACTAGCGACAATTGACAAGTTGCGTGAGAATGTTCGCAAATATATAGTGAGGATTTGAGAGGAATACAATTGCATTTAATGAGTAATGTATTTTAAAATGAAATGATAAGAACAGTGTTCTTGTTTGTGTATTTTTCCAAAATTATCAAAATTATGTAGTGTTTACAGAAACGTACGAAAGGATTCATATTTCTGTGCGCATGCATTTAGTTTGTTTCTGTGTTTTAGTGTGTTTGTGTAACAATTAGTGTGCATTTAGATCACGAATAATCTCGTTATTCGGGTGTCGTTTCGTTTTGACGGTTATATTTAAAATGGTGATTAGCAAACACCAATTTATTTAGCTGTAAGTTGGTATTTTTAAACGAGAAATAAGTTATTCTCTGTGACTGATTTGATTGATCGGTTTAATGTATTCAATATTGATTATTTATTCACATCGTTCCATATTATTGATTCTCGACGGAAGTACTTTGGATTTCACAGAGCTGTCGTCAGACGTATCAATGTGTATGGGAGTGGAGATGTTTTGTACGATATGTCAAATGTACGCAAGAAGTGCGTAGCGTTAGTTTGTACGCTAATTATTCGTGGTGTTGTTCACGGTAATTCGTATCGCCATCTTGTACATTGTTATTTTATATTTCGTACGTTGCGTTGGTTTGCCGCATTGGCGTTTTGGCAGCCACGTACACGAGATTGCACGGGCATTTTACTCGTAAACATGATAATAATAATCAAAAGTAAGTCGTATTTATTTTACAAAGAAACTCGTTCGTTCGGCGTTTCGGTATTTTTTCTACCGAATATTTGCATTGACTCAATGAAAACGTTTTTAAAAAAAAAGTCAATTATGAACGAATTAGTTATTATTAAGTTATTAGTCGTACTAATTTATATCGTTTAGTTTCCTTTCACTCGATATAGGTCTGTTGACCTGAATATATATTATTGTAGTATATAAGGCTATATGTAATTTATAAATATATATAAAACACAATTGTCGATTAAGATCTATTTACAAAACATATTTGTAGGGAAATTAGTTGCTTGTTCGATCAACATGACTAGATAGAATTATACAAACAGAAATTATATAATTATAGTAACAATATTAATAATGATAAGAAAATGAGAGTAATAATAAAAATAATGAAATTGTAATAATAATAATAATAATAATAATGGTAATAGTGTTTTTAACGTCATGAACACAGTTCACGACAACGTGCGTCATACAGCAGGTATATTAATAATTATTATTGGCCTAAATGTATCTCCGTTTAATCACGTTGTTCGACGTGCAAGCTCGGTTCCCATGTCGGTTAGTCAAACTGCGAGTCGCGTCGTACTGACCCCCCCCCCCCCTCCCCTGGCTCCAGCACTGGAAGCACTGATCTCACGTCCCCCCCCCCCCTCGACTGCATCTCCTCTTCGTTCTCGTTCTACTGCGGTGGTTCCCAACTTGTTGGCCGCGATTCATTACAGTCTCGATGGTATATTTGCATGGGGTTGCGTAATCAACATTTTCAACTTTTTATTGGGCTTACATACACTAGATAATATATGAAATAGTTGAATATTCAGTATATTGTGAGAAAATAGAAATGAATTCTAGAGAAATATTAAGAAGTTATATTTTCTTTACTGTATTCTGATGCCACAATATGAATGTACAGGATAGTGAAATTGGATGGATCTTAATCTTACTCCTTTACTAGACCTATACAGTATTACTAATGTCTACAAGAATTTTATCAAAAAAATCATCTACTGTATCTGAGAAAGTAACACTTTCATCATATAAAGTAGTAGTACCTGTATTATCATCATAACAATATTATAATATTAATATTAATTTTTGTGTGTGTGTGTGGGGGGGGGGGGGGATTAATTGTCTTCAGGGCTGCCAAAACATTTTCTTTCTTGAAAATGGTTGCGATCAAAAAAGTTTGGGAACCACCGCTCTTCCGCCTTGACTAATTCATCGACCTACTGGTTATTTGGGTTATTACAAATTGTTTGCTGGCTGGGTTATTCTGCATTTGTGACAATTAAATTCATTCATTGATTAATTAATTATTACCTAATAATGGCAGGGTTTTATTTGTAGAATAATGCAGTGGTTACGACAAGAATCGAAAATGTACAAAATTAATGGTAATCACCAGTGGAGAATATTATTCTATACATTTAATTCAGTACAATAGAGTGAAATCTCGATGCATTTTTCCGCGATCCATTTATTGCGTGCTTCTATCATTCATGTCTCAATCTTCAGTTTTTCTGCATGGATCGTTTTTCTAAGTTGATATTTTTTCGTGGACCCTTGAAAAACGATGAATATACGTTTGACTGTATAATATTGCTGTAATGCTTCTTGGTCCGAAGGGTGCGTACCAACTCGACGTTCAGAATACTCCGACGTGGTAACCGAGCTAAAATGTTATATATATGAACTCATTTAATACATAGTCGGGCCTAACCAATTTTACAACAATTCATGATCTCGTTAATTGCAATTATACATATATTTTACAATTTGTACACATATATAATATTAGTTGATTTATAGCTTTTCGTTAATATTAGTTGACGTAGATTTAGTTGTTTTCTTCAAAAGTGGTTTTCAACCGTACAGCCCCCCCCCCCCAGCATCTCCCTCCCCTTGCCCACATGTTTGAATCGCCTCTCGCATTGCAACGTCCGAGAGATTGGTTGCAAGTGGTTGATGGTATTTTTGTGTGGAACTGTGACTAGAAAATGTTCAACTTGGCACAGCATAGTTTGAGAATACGCTCCCTTGGAATGGGTTAATATTGCCATTCAAGTCATTGAAGGAGCAGGTAAAAAAAGGGAGAGATGAAAAGAATATGAAGGGAAGAATCTGGAAAATTTCACATACGATTGAGAACACAATGAATGAGCTAACTAGTTATTCAGACAAGATGATAGTAGCAGAATGCTTGAAAGTGCGTGGAGGTTGATGTAGCAAAATATATATTTTATTCACGGTAACTTTTATGATAACTTTTTACGATCAGCATGTACGATCATTTTACGAAAATTTTTGCGTAGCTGACGTGATCGACGAGCTATCGTTCCATTTCGTTACATAGCCTCACGGAAGAAGAATTTATTGTAAGGCTTAGCATTTAAACATTGCTTATAGGCCCTACTTATTTTAATTTTGATACAACTCTGCAATAACGCAAAACAGAAAATAATTAGATCAACTAGTTAGTGCACATCCTACACGTAAGATGCCACGTTATAAAACCCCCCCCCCCCCACCCCGACCATCAAATCTCACTGCCCCATAGACACCAACACTGCCTTAATAATTAATAATACCACCGCCAACGGTTGGAAACCGCTACCCTGTTGATCTTTTACACTGGAGCATGCCTGTTGTCATCGTGGAATCAATTGTGCCAAAATTACGACATATTTTGAAATAATACGAATTTACATCAAGTTTACACATTCTTTGTCGTGAATTCCGTATTGAAAAATATGAATAAAAAACGGACATCCGTGGGACAACAGGCCGCCCGCTTTTCTGCTGCGGAAACTTTTTCCGCGCTGTGTTGATGAGGATTCTATTTGGACGTTGTTGGCGTCAGCAAGTTTCCGACTTTCTTGTTAAACTTGGATTTCCCGCTTCAATTGAACTGTAAATAATACCTACGTAATGTTTTGTCAGTAATGTTGTTAGTGTTGTTAATTTATAATGTTGTTTGCCGATTAATATTGTGGCGAGTGTTTTAGTAGGTTGGCAACACTTGAGTCTGTTCTTTAATTCACCTGAAACAGCGAGAGTTGTCCCTTTGTGGCAAGACAGTTGGTTAGGAATATTTTTCACTATCCGATTCCTGGATCATGGAGAAAGTTTATTTCATTCATATTAATTTTAACAAGATGATCAAAATACTATCAAGTTGATTATTATTTGTGTGATGAAACACGCAAAAGTAAATACCTAATATATTTAATCTTTCGTAATAAAATATGTTTCAAGGCCAAAGTAATGATGATTTCGAGTTGGGCCTTAGTATATTTTGTAATTTAATCAAAAGACGTAGGTCATTGTATATTTTATCAATCATTTTCATTTGTGATTAATTATCAACATCTTCTTTGACTCAAGTTTAGTAACAAAACAAAAATGTTGTTTCTTATTCAATTGTAAGATGAAAATTTTAACAATTTTAACTTGAACTTCCATTTTTATTTTCTGAAACCTTGAAGCATCTTCGAAGTAACTACCTTACTTTGTACAGTGTGAATAATCATTGTTATTTGTTGTTTGCAATACTTGTGTATTGTTAATAACTTGCATTTTATCAGACTTATTGTTGCCATATTGCCATTATGCAAGTCACTGAAACAGTTATAACGTTGTATAAGTCGCTGGGCGGGACCGTGAAATAAATGAACAAACATTACGGTTTTAAATCTCCATATTTGTACCGATGATTGAAATGGTCAGTCGTGTACTGCAAATATTTTATACGTAACTGTGACGTGTTTTAGTATTTAAGAAGAATATTCTATAATACGTAATGCCGTCATTTTTAAATTTTGACAGTATGAAGTTCATGATGCAAAAAGTTTTCTTTCAAGTACATGAATTCAAGCTGATTGAATATGTGTGGACCTAATTAAATTTTGTTTCCATTTGAATTAAATTTGAATTATTATTTTAATTATTTTGAAGTTTGGTTTTAGTTGTGTGAATTAGAACATGCTTGTCTAGTATTTGTAATGCCGTGTGAGATTGGCAGTTCCGAGTCTGAATCCAACATGGAGTCACAACCAATCGTAATTTGTTTTCTCCTCCTGATCGGGTAATTTCTTTCAACTGTGTTCAAGATTAGAAAGAGAAAGGAGAGCATGTTATTTTGTTTCATAGATATTTGTTGATGATTTATGATTCAAGTTGTTTTTGTGATGGGTTTGATGAGTATAATGATGCTGTTTCCGTGATCGCTCACTGCGAATTTCTTGCCGTAATGTAGAATCGGGATGCCATATTTTAATTTTAGTTTTCTCTTCTGCGTCTTATCATTAACGTATTTAATCTCGACTGCTACTGTAGCGGATTACTTTGGTACTTCAACGATTTGGCGGTGTTATATTTGATTTGTCAATAGCTCGTCGGATGTACAACGCGAATGAATAGTTTTAAACCAAAAACAAACCGCGGAAAATGTGGAAAATGTTGTTTTTTGCCCGACTTTCGTTGCCCGTGGCGTACCCTTTACCGATAAGTCTAATTCCAATGTGTCTCACGAAATGGCAAGAAATTAGCATCGCGAAAACGTTCCTGGGCCCATATTCTGTAACTGTGAACGAAATGAAAGCGTCAGTGCCCATATGATACACCATGTTGAAGTATACGGAATCGTCGTAACAAATCGAAAATGGGTTACTTTCATTCAGTTTTAGAGATACAGAATAACGATCCTGGAGTCATGTAAACACAGCATTGGACTTTGTTCATGTCTTGAACGAGGTAGACTCAGAAGACGCGTCAGACTGCTTATAAACAATCATAGACGATGTATTCGTAGAGACTTTTCAATGTAGGTCAATGCTCTTGCACGACATTGATGATCTCAATTCTAAAATTTGACATTTGAAATTTTCGAACATGAAAATTAAACCGACGTAACTGTCGAGTGTGCATATCAGGTACTAAAAAAAAGTGTTAAAACCCTATCGAATTGTTCGTATATTTAACTATAATCTAGTGTGTAACAATAATTTTTATGTTAACAATTGTGAGAGTAATGACTGTTTAATGATATATTATATAATTGTAATTAATATTGGAGTAGAATGTACTAACTTAGCAAACAGATTTACATCTTTTCTCGTAGTTCTATTAGTAAATACTAAATAGTATCATTTACGTTGTATAATAATCAGTAATGTAAGATTGTAGTCGTTTTTAATCAACACTTTATAATATTACGTAGCTTATATTGATTTTTCATCATTAGTAATAAATGGTTAGTTGATATTTTCAGTAAAGAAGCTGTAAACTGATTTTTTATGCGATTGATTCAAAGGATTTTTTTGCGCTGTGATTTGTTGACGCAGCATTTCAACTTTTAACCGTGGGCTATTTCAGACGATATTTACCGTGTTTTAACTACCATTGCTCTCCGTGTTTAATTCATGCAGCCCTTTAAAATTCCAAGATTGAATTAAATCTTATACTTTTTTAAAAACAAAAGGTTCTGCACTAGGCATATAGTATGTATTGGAAATTTTTAATCCCCATCCAAATGTTTTATTCGGTTTTCCAAAATTTTGTTGTTTCTTGAAGATTTCATCAAAACGGTAGGTTTTTTATATTCAAAATTTTGGATTTAAGAATTGTGTAGTAAAATTGTGACGTACAAGTTATGTCATGGGTTTCTGTACGATTTTACCGGTATGCCTAACATTTAAGATGACTGTCAGTGGTCTAACAAATACAATCAATATCTACAATAATGTGTTTCCCGAAAGATCAACTAAAAAACGTAACATTAAAACCTAAATATTCAATGCAAAAATTTTGAAACTCTGTTCCAACTAGACCACTACTATTTTCTAAGAAAATGTTAACATTGCCTACCACCAGTTTATAAAACAATGTCGAAACACATGTTAATAATTCCGTAATAATACTTACACGGTAGAATACATTCAAACATTTCTATATTGTTGAAACGTCTAGAAAACGCAGGTACAGTAATCTCTTCGGTATTCCTTAGAATCAATCGAGGTAAGAATTCACGTACGTTTTACTGTGTTACGTATAATTAGTGAGATTTTCATAGATGTAGAAGTTTCTTTTCAAGGTATTAATTTCACCATTGACTGCAATATAATAATCAAAGAATGAAATACAGACTAAGGCAACGAGAGAGTGGATATTGAATTATTTCCCAGACTGAGCAAGCGGTCAGGAGAAGGCCAATCGCTAGAATTTGTGTTTCAGGTATAATCAAATATTTGTAACATCTAATAAAATATTCAGAAATATTTTTGTAATGCTTTGTGTGACAGAATTACGACTTGAAAGTTTATCACTTGAAATAGTCACAATGAACAATCTCAAAAGAGAGGTAAAAACCAATGTGTTTGAAGTACAGTCTAGGCTGAAAGGTCGGAGGTCACCGCGTCTCGCCCTGACTTCAGAACCACCGCGTCTTGCCGTCTCAGGTTTACGTGCAATATGTTAATTTGTGAAATTACGATATTTCATTGGTATCCAAAATGGTAATAATAATAATAATAATAATAATAACAATGGGCCTAATATTATAAAAGCTTGCTCAGTCAAAAAGCCAAACATTATGTATACGTTTGGTTTTGTATTTTAAAATACAAAGGATCCCAATTGGGATTGAAGAAATATGGACCGAGTTTTCTTGATAATATTAATGGAATTAGGCCTACATGGCATTGAGTGATATCCCTAAATTATTAATGCTTTTGATCATGGTAATAAATACATTTATTGTTCTCATTTATTTACTCCTCAATATTTTTGAATTTTGGAACTTACTACATTGTTTCACATTTTCTACAAAGCTCAAATCTGGCACATGTATTTATAATGTGACCATGGTAAACCTACCACCATTACACCCTATTTGTTCTTACATTTATCTCATTTTCCTTTTATTATCATATTAACAGGTTAATATTTCGACACATGATTAAATTTTCAATAATTTTTACCTTCTTACTGTATCAAGAGAACTACGGAATATTTTTCCATGTTTCAACTTATGGTATTTATCCACCGCAATGAACAGAGGTTTTGACTTAAATAGTAATAATACTTTAATTGGAAATATAATTATTAATTTATTGTATTTCGATCCAATTAAGCAGGAAAGTTAACGAGACTGATATACATAGAATAGTATTATTTTGTAATCATGTTTTTTGCAAAAATGATATATAAATGTAATGCTATGTATTTTGACAAGTGTGTTAGTTCATAATAAAAGTATGTGTGTAACAATATCCAAGAGTATTTTGTTCGTCCTGGAAAACAGTGATTTTTCCCGAGATCTTGAGATATCTTTGAGATCTTGAGATATATATTGCCAGAGTGTACCCTGTAAATCTGTCCAAGATTCGGGCTCTCAAAGTGTTTGTTACTCAACTGAATGTTTTATTCTTTCTTTTTTCTTCCTCTTTTAGATGTGTCCGTAGGCCAACCTTTCACGGTCTGAGCTTTTACTGGAATTCGCGAATTTTTGGTTGATGATGTAGTACTTCCCGAAAGACCAGGACCTTTTGGCCTTGGGGTCCTCTTTCGACTTTCAGGCAATGCACTATCTTCTCTTGATGACGTAGTACTTTCTGGAAAACCAGGACCTTTTGACTTCCGAGTCCTTTTCAGACCTTCAGGCAATACACTCTTTTGTTCCATAGTATCTTTTGACCTTCGAGTCCTCTTACGGCTTTCAGGCAATGCTTTTTCTTGTACCACATCATCTTTTGACCTTCTAGTCCTCTTTGGACTTTCAGGCAATGTAGGCCTACTTTCTTTTCTTGATGATGTAGTACTTCTTGGAAGAGCAGGACCTTTTGACCTTCTAGTCCGCTTTGGAGTTTCAGGCAATGCATTTTCTTGTTCTATAGTATCTTCTGCACTTTGAGTTTTCTTTGGACCTTTAGGTACTGGTAACACACGTTCTTGTACTACAGCACCTTTTGCACTTCGTGTCCTGTTTGGACTTTCAGGCAATGCACTTTCTTGTACCACATCTTTTTCTGCATTTCGAGTTTTCTTTGGACTTTCAGGCAATTCAGGATCAACAGTGCCTTTTGCGCTTCGAGGTTTCCGGGGACTCGCCTGAAGCGCAGTATCTCTTGTTCTCTTTGAAATTTTAGGCAACACAGTTTTTGGTATTTCAGGATCAACAGTGTCTTTTGCCTTTCGATTTTTTTTCGGACTTCCAGCCACTACACTTACAGAACTTTGGGGAACAACAATATTTTTTGTCCTACTTTGAGTTGTCCTCGGACTTTCTGGAACATCACTTTTTGTTGAACTTGATGGGTCAATAGTAGCTCCTTTTGCATGCCTGGTCCTTTCAGGGCTTACTACTCCTACCTTATCAACAATCACGGCTCCAACAATGCCTTCCTTCCTGTGTTTCTTCTTTCCTATGCTTTCTAACACAACGTTATCGGTGGCCTTCTTCCCTACAGGCTGTACCTCGCCACTAGCATTTTGTTCCTCTTCGTCGACGTCCCATTCATCCCATATATCGCGGACAGACACACGGTTCACCTTCTGGACTCTATCGGAGTTTTGCAATGGCCTCTGAACATTATTAGATGTGTGCAAAACATCGCGAGAGCCTCTTACCTGCGAGTGAACACTTTCTTCCACGTTTGAATCTTCTTGGGCTGCAGGATTGTCAGCAAGCTTGCCGTTGACTTTCTTGCTGTATTCTTCATCGAAATCTGACCCAAGATCGGAGTCGTCGTCTTTGGCTCGACGTATTACGAGTGGTTGTGATGGAACCGAAGAGCTAATTTCAGAATTCATTAAAACAGAGCTTCTCGAGTTGTTACTCACTTGTGTACCATTACCGGTTTCACCTCGGTCCTTGGTACTCGACACTTTCGAGCTGCGGCTAACAGAAAGGATTTTATTCGACCTGGTACCCTCGTCTTCCTGGTCTGGAGGCGAATCCAGCTTATTGCCTGCTTTAGCCTTTGCTATCGCAGTTCTTTTGAATATGCCCGCAATGACTTTCTTTTTAGGACTCTGAGGAACACTGTTAACGCTAGCATTTCTGTCAGTTTCAAGCGCACTACCTTCTCTAGCATTCTTTGAAGCAACAGAGCTTTTACCAGTTTTTTTCTGAGTACCGGAAGTGGAAGGTTTTTGAAATATCGGAGCGAGAGTAATTTTTTTAGTTTGCTTGGATTTCTTCGAAACTCTCTTTTTCTTATTTGAAGCATCTGATTCATCAGAATCCGACAATTCGGAGTCAGTTTCTTTTCGAACATGTTCGAGTTTACTTTTCTTAGCGGTTTTATGTTTGAGATTCATCCTTTTATTACCTTTCTTTCGTTGTTTTGCATTGTTCTGTTTCCCTCTACGATCGTCATCTTCGTCTGAAGATGAACTGCTTTCTTCAACATCTTTATTGGAACGTTTCTCAACGTAAGTCTTCTTACTAATACTACTATTGAGGAAAGCTTTCTCCTTCACTCTCCTTCTCAATGTTTTCATATCATCCTCCGACGAATCACTAAAGTTGAACTTGTTTTCTCCAGCTGAACGTCTACGGACGGATACCTTGTGTTTTTTCTTCACACTACCGCTTTTGCTGTCCTCAGTTCTCATCTGCACTTCTTCCTCTTGCACACCTTCTTCTCCAGGAACTGAGGATGCAACATCATTTTTTAGGTAGATAACTTTGAAGGCTTCAACCAACGACAGATTCTTCAGAATGCGGAACTGAGTTTCCAATTCTTCCTTACACTCAATGTCTGCAGAAAAAAAGAACAAAACATCAAGATCCACGGTTATCAATTTTAGCCCACAAGCATTGACACACACCGGCACATGCAGCGTAGTTGTTAACGTGCTCGCTTGATGTGATCCGGGAGGCGAGGGGAATTTCGAACCACCGTCCATTTTTACAGGGGTTTTTCATGGTTTCCCTCTGTAGTCTAGGCTAATGCCCGGATGGTTCCTACAATAAGTCGGCCATGACTGCTTCCTTCCCACTATCCTTACCATTACCCAAGAACCTTCATCTCATCATCCCATCATCTCATTAATCATCCATCCGACGCCATTAGATCTGTGCGGCCTTACAATTTCATCTTAACCACAATTGATAAATAATGATCGTATAACATGTTTTCAAAGAAAAAAGAGAAATGAAGATGGATGGCTTCTATGGTTTGTTTTTTATACTTAGTATCCATTTGTAGCTTTTTAAGTACACAGTATCTAGAGAAAGCAGTTAAATCAATACGTACTGTCTGTGACTATCTTATAATCGTGAGGTACGTTGTGGTGAAGCTTGTAATAGATCCGCAACTTGCACACAATCTTCTCATCAGGTAATGGTTCCACGGTAATGCCAACTTCAATGAACTCGACGGTACTGTCGTGAAATACGGTGAACGTCTCTGGTTCAAGACACGCCTGAAATAATATCAACACAAACATGAGCGAAGAACAGAAAAGATGTTTATTGCATTGAACACTTTTGTTGGAATTTACTTTGGCAGTAAAAAATATAATACAGTAGAGTATTATCAATCAGTAAGTTTCTCTTTAGTAGATTTACTACTTTGGTCCGTTTTATCCCCCATCCATAAGCTACTTGAGTAGGTGAGTTTTTCCCTCTGAGTTAGCATGTTTCTTTAAGATGTAACAACTTGCCCCCCCCCCCTCCACATTTGAAATGCATATTTCTGAAGTTATTGAAATGTGCTGCAAAGAAATGTTTTACAACAGCTTTAGATCATCACCCAAAGGCAGGTCAACATTTCTTATATAATTCATTTTCAGCACATAATTAGCACTAATATCTAGTACGCCTATAGGCCTTGTGCATATTAATTACGCCTACCCACAGGTATGTTCTATTGTATTGTATATTTGATTTTTATAAAGCCCAATCTAATAGAATTTTGTTGAAAGTTGTCGAGTCCAAATTTGCGTCTTCTTTGAAGGTATGGTATTCCTAACATTTTATCCTACTATCTAATCCAGAACTGCCTATATAATTAAGACGCACAGATACGTTCACAATGAAATGCACTTACTTTAAGTTCATTGACCTGCATCTTCCTGTCCTCGTACGCCTCGCAACACGTGGCAACCCTGTTCAAGAACACCTTCAGCTGGTTCTTATCACCGAGTGGATACTTCTTCTTGTTGTCGCGTAGGATACGTACGTGGGGCAGGCGACACGGCCCGATCTCGTAGCCACCGTTGGCCATCTTGTTCACCGTAACGTACGACGGCTTGACGTAAGATGCATGGTTGTCCATCACGTTGATCTCGACGATGAAACGTTCCGGGTCGGGCTCGTACTCGACCAAACGCAAACCCCCTGGACAAAACCGGAAGATGGACAATACAGGATCCCTTTTTTCAAAGTGTTATTTAGAGTGCTGCCTATCTTAGAACCTTAGTACTAGTCCACAATTTGAATAGAGAAATAGTCACTAGGATTGTTTTAGGCCTACTCTTCAATGTTAAATTCAACGGTCTAAAGAGCAAACATAATTGTATTATTTATAACCTAGAAGACTGGGAGGCTCAAGAGTTTATTTTCTTACCAAGAATTTTCTGGATCCTATGCACCTCCATTAAGTTTGCATTCCGATAACGTTCTTTCTGCGATTCAGTCAAGATAGTAACTGGCTCTTCGGGGAATTGAAGCTTTCCAAACGGCACCGGATTCCGAAGCGCTTCGACGTCAAGCTTGAATATAGTATTCTCAACGTCAGCAAGCTCCTTCTTTAATCTTTCAATATCACTGCATATAGCTTCTCTCTCTTCTTTTTCGTCAGCAATGTTACTAGCTGGAAAACAATCAATGTACATTATTAATAAAATTCTGTTTGTTGTAGATAAAGGCATTTAAAAAAAACAAGATTATGTTTTGTAGAAGAAAAAAATCAGAGTGCAAGCTAACAGTACTATCCCAAGTGTTCATCAACCTTGGCAGTTGAGGCTTGTGTGTGTACATTTAGGAATGGCTACATGCACAAAGAAATTTGAACATCAGAGAATTCAGAAGAGCTACAGACACAATGGAAATTTGACAACAGCACACTAAGAGAATGGACATACTAATCGAATGCGGGTGATGAAATAACGACGTTGTTGGTGTCAGTCAAGAAAGAAAAAAATAGAGTGATCGTAAACGACACACAAGCATTGGACGCGCTGTATACACAACGATCGTTTGCGTTGGACAGTTGGTAAAAAAGGATTACATTACGCCTAGGTTAGTTTGAGTTGCTTGTGTTTGCTATATAGGTAGGCAAATTCAATGATATAGGCCTTTATATACACTTGGCAATGCCAAGTCCTTGTGCATATAGTATTGTAAATGTTCAACACAAAATTATCATTATGCATAGCCATATAGCAATTGAATTTGTAGCACGACAAATTCAAAGGCCTAGCTCTAAGCATTGAATTTGTTGGTTCCTCCCCTAGGCTTAGTGGTCTTATATGGCTGAACTAACCTCAAAAACACAATTGCCAAACACTTACTCAACGGAAGCCCTACGCTGCTTTCTTTCACAACAATTGATTTTCTTTTTGCCATGATTTACATAGATCTTGGAGAATTATTGCAAATTAAATAAGTAAGCTGTCAGTTGAACCACCTCTAACCATAATAAACAACAAGATTTGAGCGGGAAGAATTACGTACGCCTTCTTGATTTCGAAGTTGAGGTTGAAGTGTCAATCATAACATAATTATAAGGCTGTGGGAAAAAAATCAACATGGGTCCGAATTTCATGTAGAGCCGTGGATTAGTGAAAAATTGAATAATTTTTTGATTAACTTTCTGCTGTAATATTTTGACTTGATCTTGCGTAGTGTAAAGCTTGTGTGTAGCTTGTGTAGTGTAGTTTGAAATCGAATAGATGAATATATTACTGTTGGATTACTTAATTCTCTTTTTGCGGTATTAGAGTGGAAATTCCGACATGGCTCAAGAAACCACTAATGAGAACCCTGATGAGAGAATCAAGCATGCAAGTATTGATATTGAAAAACCTAAGGAAATCAAAAAAGATAAAAGCCGTACAGCAACTAAGATCGTCATCAGACGTTTGCCACCATCAATGACTGAGGAAACATTTATCGAACAAGTATCGCCTCTGCCTGAACATGATTATTTGTACTTTGTACGAGCAGACCTTAGTCTAGGTCCAGCTGCTTTCTCACGAGCATATTTAAATTTCTTGAATCAAGAGGATATTTTGACTTTTAGAGATCAATATGATGGTTACATTTTTGTTGATAATACCGGCAATGAATACCCTGCTGTAGTTGAGTTTGCACCATTCCAACGTCTTCCTAAGAAACGTGCAATAAGACGAAAAGATATTAAAGCAGGAACGATTGAGGAAGATCCAGCTTATATCGCTTTCCTCCAGAGTCTCGAAGAGGATATTAAGGATAAAGAAAATGAACATGCATATGATTATTCATATAAGCCTCCAGACAATGATGATAAGAAAGTCACTACAACTCCACTGCTGGAATTCTTAAAACAACGACGTGCAGAAAGACAACGCAGTAGAGATGAACGTAAGGAAGACAGGCGAAAGAAGGAGAGGGAGCGGGAACTAGAGAGAAGAAAGAGTAGAGATGATGAAAAGAGAAGAAAACGAACTGACAGTAAAGATAAGGATGCCACTACCGGAAACACTGGTTCTAAGCAAGTTTTAAAGCATCCAAGTATTTCAGATGAGAAGGATGGATCAGTTACTAAAACTGGCAAAGAAAAGGAAGTACCTGTACAATTAAAACAGCATGGTGAACGTAAACGTGACGACGAAAAATCGTCATACAACGATAAAAAATATACTGACAATCGAGTTCGAGATAAACCACCAGTGTTGAAAACCAACCAAACTGGAAGACCAAAACCATTTGATTCACGTGATTCACGGCCTCAGCAAAATCGACGCTCTGTTGAAGACCTGCGTAAGAAACCGCAATCCAGGAGTTCAGACATTCAACAAAGTCAAGACCACAGTAATAACACTCGTAAGAACTATGGAACTACAGATTCCAAAAAGCCTCCAAACAAATATCAAGAAAGAGAGAAGAATTTCAACACAGGCTCTTCTAGAGAATCAAATGCTACTGGTAGTAATTATCAAGGTTCATCGAAAAATAGAGACAGAGAACCACGTAAGAATGGACGGGATTATGAAACAAGAAAGACATTCAAAGATGAATCTAGAAGAAATGGAGACAAGAAACGTTTTGATGCTGATCACAAGAAAGAGGCAATGCCAGTGGAGACAAATGTATCCAATCAAGAAAAAAGAGAGGCGAAGATAACTGAAATTGATAAAGAACCTTTCGACATAAAACTGGATAAAACAAAGATTTCTGGTGGGTCTTCTACTTCAAAAACAGATACCGTTGTTCATCGGTTCCGACGGTTTTCTCTTGGAGGTGATAATTCACTAGAAGACACATCAGAATCGATGCAAAAGTCGAAACCGTTATGCAAGAGTGTTGAAAATATCAATACATATGAAAGTGGAAAGGAAGTTGTTCGTTTAACAG
The DNA here is from genome assembly GCA_907164805.1 of Brachyptera putata. Classification (NCBI taxonomy): domain Eukaryota; kingdom Metazoa; phylum Arthropoda; class Insecta; order Plecoptera; family Taeniopterygidae; genus Brachyptera; species Brachyptera putata. The sequence goes on from OU015472.1 coordinate 11,253,180, forward strand.
GAGAAGAATATTCTAAAAATTCAAATAGTGGATCCAGTGACTTGAAAGATGTTGGAAAAGATCAATCACCAAAGGCCAATTTTAAGAAACCATATCCTATCGATAGTTATTCAAAAAGTAGTTCTGCATCTAGAGCACATTCCAAGGATAAATATGGATCTGATAAACTTCGTAGAAGCTCGCTTGATTCTGGTAAAGATGACAGACTGGTTAAAAGCTCACAATATTCATCATCGAATAGCCGAGGAGTGATTCGTAGGAATCACAGCCTGGAGCTAGAAACGAGCGACGGGTTGGAAGGTGGAAGTGAGGATCGTAGTCGAGAGGAAAGTGTTGAATCGTCCAATGATGGGGAACATAAGGGTAGGATGAGAGATAAAGATGGAGCAAAAAGGGATCAACGTCCGGAGAGGAGGATCAAGAATAAAGATCGTCCGAGCATTGAAATATATCGACCTGGGATGGGACGATTTTCCAAGCAAAGGATTGATCCAAACAAGGAGTAAAAAGGTAAGCATTCTTAAATCTTGAAGATTGCACTATGTTGTGAACCATTCAAGTTATAGGCGTACACCCATCATGGTGCTTCTGGACCGAAGAGTTTTAGCAAAATTTTTGTATTTTAGCAAATCAACGTTTTACACGTAGGCCTACGGTGCTTCTATATCGTATCAGTGGCAGTCATCCATTAACAAATGCGGCTTAACCAGTAAACAATGTTTGTTCATAAACACTTGTATCCACAAGAGAAGAAGGTTGTCTAGAATCAAAATAACTGTAAAAACTTCGGTACCGGTAATAATAATTGTTGAGGACCAAGCAGCTATACAACGCTTTTACATACAACGCTTTTGAAAGATGTAGTTGGGTCTCTGATCATAAATTGTGTCAGCCCCTCAAAAATTATCAACACTCGAAATATCATGGCTATAGGCCTATACAAATATAGCGTTGATATTTATGGATGATATGTTGGTTGACGACTTTCTTTTTTGTGGAGACGAGTATATGTTGGCGTAAAACAATACCATATGCATATTACACCGATATTTTTTTAGCGTGTTGGGCCCTTCATCGTAAAACCATGAGCGTGAACTTTATGAACTTTAACTACCGACCGGTATAACTAATATAGGCCTGTAGCCTACGTGAAATACTTTCATCCTTAAGTTTTGTAGGCCTAAACTTGGACGTACGTTTTCTGTATTTGATACTAGAGAAAACCAAATGAAGTTGGGTCTGATGTTTAAAATATGGTTTTCATTGCAATGAAATGAACTTTTGAACAGTTCCCTTTTATTTGAACTTCCTTAACACTGCTGGTATAACGGTAGACTTTTATTGTTCCTCGTGAATTTCAGTTTCAACTTGGAGACGTAGGTGACAAATGAGATAACACAATGAGACTACACTTACCGTTATGCAGCCAAGACAAGCAACTTCGTGCTCACCGAATCAAGACAAACTAGTTGGCAAACATGTAAATATTATTAAGCTACCTTTTAATAGAGTACTCGATATGCAAATGAGTGAAAACATGGAACATTTTTAATCAGTTTCATTAAATTTAGTTTCAAAATAAAAAATTGAGGCCTACACATTCTACCCTACATACCTGGGATTTACAATTGTTTATGAGAGGCCCTGTAGTAAGCATTTATTATGTCACTTTTATTTTAGCACCACAAATGTTTATGTGTGTGAGTTTAAATTATAATATGTTCAGTATAATTTGATCCGTGTTGTAAACCTTGATTACATTATTTTTTTATATAATATATAAATGTATGTAGGCCTACCAGTATATTGAATGCTATAATTGTACCAAGTCTTACAATGTAGGATGCATTGGCCTACAGTGGATTAATGAGAGCATTACCAGATGTATTGTTCCTTATTTAAAGTAAGAAGCACAATAATTGAGTACCGGTATGATACTGTAATTGTCACTTTTTATAAATATGTCAGTGGCATTTGGTTTGAGCAAGATTGAAGCTTTGGTCTTTTATTTTGTAACGGCTTTAATCGACAGTACGTTATATACTGTACCGTACCCAAGTTGTTTTGTTTTTTCCTAAAAGGTTTTTGAGTGTAAAAATATAATACATAAATACAGCTTATATTATTTCTAGATATTGGAAATAGCCTATTGTTGTATTACATTCACACATGTACATGCTTTTTTCCTGTTGAATATAGTAGTTCCTTTGATACGACGTAATCTGTCGTTAGTTGAGAGTTGGTCGGTCTTCCCCGTAGATGGTTCGATAAAAATATGCAACGATCACGATGAGTATCGTGTCAAAACCCATCAAGCCAGCAAAGATCACGTAAAGCCAGAACTGTCGAGAAGATGAATCAATTTAGTACATGTAGACACATCGTGAATGTATGTAAATGTAAACTGACCGAGGCCAAAGAAATAAAAGTGTGCCTTCAAAGAGTATTGTTGGTGTCGATACCTTGCCTATAGCTTGGGGTGTACATTTCAGTTTGAATTAGTTGGCCTAGAGAAATTCTATGTGTTTGTACTTTCATCCAACGTGATTTATTACACGTGTATTTTTGTTTCGTCTATAAGAAACTAGCCGCCCTCTTTGGATCGGTGTTTTGCCAACAAGCCCATGATGCCCACCAACATTTAATTTTAACCAACAAAGATGGCACGTTTGCTGGTTCGCCCCAACACTGGTATGGTTTGTAGAGTAGAATAAAATGAAAATATATGTTTATGTACCTGTCTGTGAAATATAACGTCACTGAAGCCCGACACCATAGCAAAGAAATTACCGAGAGCAATTGTAAAGAGCCACCAGGATATAACCCATTGTTTCATGCTCTTTGGAATCTAAAAAAAGGGGAATGTTACTAATTAGGCTTACGTCTGCCATATGTGGGTGTTATTTTAATAAGATATATCATGTTTAGATATATCATAGGCCTACTTGAATTACATCCCAAATTTGAGCCTCTCTCCCTGTTTCAGTCTAGCTAGGATTACTCAAATTACGATGAATCTTTAGGCTCCCTTCAACTCTCAAGAGGTTCTTTTAGTTCGAATATGATGAGGGGCATATGATAAATTATTATAAAAAACAGAAGAAATTGATTAATTTTTATCAACATAGGTAGGCTTACTCCAGAATAGATTTGGATGGAAAATTTGAAAAAAGTTCTGATTGGTAGGTCATAATTAATTTATTAGTGATAAAAATAGCCTTCTACAAACAAAAAAGTGTGACGTCACACACGATTGACCTGCTACCCCTCTGTCACACACTGAAACTCTCCTCTCAAAGCGTCATGTGACCACAGACCAGAGATATGCATACTACCAAGACAGTTCTCACTTATGGCTAAACAAAAATAAATTCCCATGAAGCACACCTCCGATTCCCTCGCCTACGTCTGTTATTAGTGTGACGTTCATAATGCTAGAAAGTTGGCCAGCTATAGCCAATCAACACCCACAATTCAGCCCACTTTTCGTGCATTCTAGTGTTCGTATCGTCATACCAATTACAGCCACAGGCGAGGGATTCGAGGTGTGTACGAGAAATTGAATCTCATTCGAACCGTGAACTGTCGTGCTAGTATTATCCATGGTACGACTCTTTAATAATTCCTAACAATACCGAAATGTTCAATGAGCCTCTTTGAAGGACCACCATTTCTTTCACGACGGGCATGGCCTTACCTGAGTGTACGTGAACTCTAGAAGTGCTAGCGGGTACAGGAACTGGGCCAACGATATGAGGAAGTACTGGGGTATCTGAAGTGTCATATGGACGTTTGAATAACTATACTCGGCATTAGTTATATTTCTTATGTTGGTTATGTTTCCTATGTCGGTTATATTCTCTGTAACGGTGGTATTCTCTGTATCGGTTGTGTTTCCCATGATGGCTGCATTGTCGTAATTACTATGACTATTCTAAAAACACAAAATAATTATGTTAATCACGTTTGAATATAACTAATAAGTAAACGACCAGCTGCGTGTAACGATGAATGGTGAACGTAGATTTAGCAAAATTTGTGTTTTTGGTAATAACTTTTGAATGAAATAGTATGATATATCAATATTCTCTACTTATAGAAAAACACACACATACATAATTATATACATAGGCAGTCCGGATCTAGATTAGACCAAGACCTCCTTGAACATCGTCGGTCCGACTTCAATTCGATCTGTTCCAGATCAGTCCTCTCTTGATACCCTCTCTCGAACTTGTCCAGATAGGCTTCGTGGTATTTATGAATGGATGGTTGTAAAATGTGGTTAGGTTGGAGGTTGGACAGCCTATATATATATATATGCCTATAGGCTATATAGAATTATTTATTACCTCATTTATTAGCTTCAAAATGGTATCTATTAAAATATTATGTAACCTTCTTGCAAGTATACAGCTGAACAATTTTTTCTCAATTACCTGCTTAGGGCCTACCTGTGAAAATTATGTAACATAAGTTGAATAATCTTATGCTGGTGTAGCTAGCTACCGTTTGTACACACACACAGTTTATATTTTACGATGAAGAATTTTGATGTCACTATATCATGTTTCATTTATATTTAATTTCATGTTTTTGATAGAAGTTATGTTTGTAAGTTTTACCTCTATTACTATCTCGATCAGTGCTGCCACAATGAACGCCAGTGTTGCCAGTAAACCTCCAATCACACTGCGCTTGGGGGGCAATGACAATTGACACCGGTTCATCAACGGATAGACGACAAAGTCTGTCAGAGGTATTCCCAGGAGTATGATGATCGGGTTAAAGATCTGCATTTGATCAGGCTCAATGTGTATCGAGCTGCCATGGGCAAAGCTCCCATCCATCCTGTATGCCTGATACGTCCACCGAGAACCCTGCAAGAAACTAGACGTTTAGTGATATTTATTCGTTGGCACTTCTTTCATGAGAAAAATGGAGGACTGAGAAAGAAATGATGAACTTTTTTGGGGGAATAATATGAGAATGTTTTGGTTTTGGTGTATAGGGCTATTGTGTTGGATAGTAAGTATAATAGTATAGGTTATTCTTCATTATATGAAAATGATATGAATTGATGTATTGTACACAGAGTATGATAATGAAGTTGAATCTTATCAACAAATCACGTTTTCCAATATAGTATGTGAAGTTGACTTGACTTACATCTTTTTATTCATCTTATTTAACACCATCATCGTATCGCTTATTATTTTAAATATGAGATTTATTTTATAACATATAAGTGAAGTCAAAGTCACGTACATGAAAAGGTGATGTGTTTGTGTGATTTAATTAAATTAATTCAACTCGCCGTTCTTTTGATTCAACTCACCATTTGCTCCAGCAACGACCAGAATATCGGGAGAGGAATGAAGAGAGGCAGGACTCGATTGGCAGCCGTGTAATCTGCTATAAACTCGGCAGTGAACTTGCCACTACTTTTACCTGACTGACAAAAAGGTGTGTGTGATAAACGTGAACCTTATCTTGGATTTACCTCAATTTTCAGTCCTTTTGAAGACATCCAATGAATTCCTCAACTTACTACAAGCGAACATTTACGTAATATGTGTTGGAATGTGAATAAAATCAAGTAGGCTTAGAACCGAATTTCATAGAAATGGGAAAAATGAGCTTTCATTCGTGGGATTTATTTTTGTTAGCGCTTTCCACAAGTCAGTGTTGGAAACTCATCAACGTTTTCCGATTTTACTCAACATGAGACCTATAATCTGCACAATGACCAAATTCACAAGTTTTGGGAAAAACTAATTCTGAGGAAAGGAAGGAATTTTATACAAATATTTTGTTCAAAGTCAAAATACCCCGGCCCTTTTTCTGAGTCATGACGTAGACATTACTCGCTTCGATTCATGTTTCTACTATCTATTCAGAATGCCTATGACATGACTCATTGTCTCTAGAAGACAATAAATGAATTATAATTCTGAATTGAGATGATAATTTCTAGTTTTGCATGATTTCTAATATTGTAATTATTAATTGAAATCTAGTATCAGGGTTGTGATGTCCTTCAACTTCTGTTGCTAACGTGTACCTACCATCATGTATTGAATGCACTTGAGAGTAACGCTACCTGGCGGCTTGCGGCGTACGTACTTGTTGAATCCAGACGCCAGCACAACTTGAGGACAACACAAAAACACAATTACCAATATGAAATGCAGTATGAGTTTTTTCTTACCAATATTACAGTGAAACTTCTATGCATCGATCCCGGATCCATCGTTTTACTACTTGAAAAAAGAAAAAAGCGTGGGCTGGATTTGAAACTGGGCCCCCTCCCACCGAATGTCACGAGTAGCTCTGGATCGAGTACTGGGACCTTATTCCTGTACGTTGTGAGTGCCGTAAGCAATCATCTAACATATATTACTGCCTTATCTTTAATTTTCAATTTATGGATACATAAGAAAGTAAAATTTATGTTGTAGTATTTGGTAGAGTAATTTTGTTAAATATGTAATACAATCACGTCAATTCAAGTCCCATAATTAATTGATAAATAAGATATTAAAGCTATGACAGTTCCGTTAAGTGGTCACAAACGGCACTCCTAACATAAGCACACATAAGCAGCCCTAACATAGGGTATGAGCATAGATATACCGAGATACGTGACTCAACGTTAAGAAGGCTTACATATTTGTGTCTCGGCTGCAACTTCACATCGGTTTCTGCCATATTGGACAACTAGAACAAGGGGACCGTGAAGTCGAGAAGTTGTAATACCCACGTTAGAATAAGGCCTTCTATATTATTAATTTATTATACTGACATAATAATATAGAAGGCCTTGCATTTCTATGTCCAATATGGCCGCCTGATCGGAACGAGCATATGTCGGCCGAGGAGTAACGCATCTCGTTAAGTAATATATATCTATGGTATGAGCATGTACGTACGTATTCCTATAAGGATGAGAACGGCAGGCAGAAGATAGGCCAACGGAAAGCAGTAATGGACCCCGTAACACGAGACGTTGGCCCTGATTTGTGGCGCTACGGCGTAAGCGAGAATGGTGCCGGTCGTGGCGGAGAAGTAGAACAGCTTGTAGAAGTTGATGAGGTCGTCTTGGTCCTTCGGGAGCGTGAACTGCTCGGCACCTAACGAGCTGATCATCTCACGAAGACCGCACATACCAAACGCTTGCAGCAACAGGCCGGGATACAGGAAGAAGCTGGAATACCAAGCATCAAATAATGTAAATGTCAATTAATGCCAATTTAATTCACATTTATTTAATTTAATTCTTCAATATTTTACTTTGTTGAATGTTTAAGTTATTCAATTTTATTTGTTTTGTTAATTTTTTCTCTCATTTGTATCAATTCAATTTTAGTTGATAATATTTATTTATATATATAATTTTTATTTTTGGCGATTATTTTTTTGATTAACAAAATAATCAAATATCGATTGATTATTTTTCAATCGTTGAAGAAACAACTGGGTGTATCGTTCGATTGATTATCATAATAAATTTGATCAATCAATCATATTATCAAAGAACAGCTAGGGACCATAACTACCGGTATATAAGTGAATACAGTTGTGTCACTAGATGAGAGAGGCTAAATCGAATACTTAAAGAGTCGAGTTAATAAAAAAATGTAATGAAGTACCGAACACAAAATTACGTTCATTTTCCATTGCAGGGGTGGACTGGTCTGGGTGGTGGGGCAGCAATCGCTACCTCGGAACTATCACAAAAGTTTCTCTTTCCCTCTGTTTTGGTAATCGGTCTAAGCTTTTGTCATCTAATTAGAGGATAGAGGATAACTACTGGCTTATCTCATTTGTATAACCTTACTGCCCACTGCCCGCCATTATCTCGAGGCCGTCGGGCGTAGTCGTACACGACGCCGCTACGATCAGCGTCTGCCCGATGATGCCGCAGAACGTCAGCATAAGAATGGCAAAGAGCTTGGGCAGGAAGATGTCCGACAAGATCGAGCAGACGATAGTCATGACGTAGCCGAGACCAACGAACAAGTGGTAAAGACCGATACTGTTGGCGTGACTGTAACGCATCTCTTTTAACAGAAATAGGAACAGCATAACTAGAAGAAAATATATGTATTTCAATTTATTATATTCAGAAAAAAATTCAAGCAATGAATTATTTAATTTAAATTTATGAACGAGTGATTATTTTAGGTGTCAAAAACATTCTCCTATCCTTCCGTATGGCTCTGACTTGGAAATCTATTAGGCCTACGCTCATTTATGTCAACTTTTGGTCATTTTGTTAACCTGGATTCTTTTTTTACCTAAATATAATCCATGCTTACTTACGCTGAAAACTATAGTATGATATCCTTAAAAATAGTTGGAATATTACTATACACGTAACTTGGCCGTGGGATTTCTAGAAAGAAAACAATGAATTAGATGATTTGACATGGGACAACCACACATATGATTAACCTAGATTATACAATCATACATATTTAACTCTGAAACACAGTACGTGTAATTCAAGATGAGTGAGAGAGTTGCAGGCTTATGAAATAGAGACATGAATGCCTATATAATGAAATTAATTCACGTCTAACAACTTTTTTTAACCCACATATTCATTGTATCTGTTGATAATACAATCAGAATTTAATTTACACAAACTAGAGAATAGAAAATTGATTGATTGATAGTCTCATCAGTTCTTTATACTGATGAAAAGTACCCCTATTGCAATGTTTGCAATGCAATTTTATTTAAATTTTATTCCATTTTACATCTTGCTTATTCTTGCACAAACTGTGTAGACAAAATCTTATAGACATAGAAGCTGATTAGACAAACAAAATCATTTCTTACTGTCTGACAAAAAGTATGACAGTGTAGTATAACAAGTTCCAGTCAAGTCCCATTAAAACACAAACAACGAAAAAACAATATTTTGCAACATATATATATATTAGTTACCGGTATACCCTAAAAGTAGTTTTTGATATGACTTTGTTATTGGTTCATAATGAATTTCACTTAAAGATAATAGTTGCAGATATCGGTTTACTCCAAAACAATATCAATCATTAAACTACCGATATGACTTTAATTTGCATAGAGTTTCAAGTTACGGTACCTAAACTTAATCTCCAATCAGCAACTCACCAAGGTTTCAATGACGCCTTTTCTGTTTGATGACATCTTCCAGTTTGATATACTTCTTTCATAAAAGCAGACTAGGTTAATCAATTTATAATCTTGAAATAAGCTAAAAAATTGGACAATAACCTCACAACACGTGCTGGAAATAAAACGTGATGTGGGCCTAGACCTACTCTGGGCCTACTAACGTTTCTATTATTGTGGGCATGGACAACAATCACGGCCACCTATAACCTAGATGGCAGTCCATTAACATTTAGCAGCCAACAATACTTCTATAATATTCATGAGGAACATTTTTATTTTAGTATTTGCATTGTTGGAGTGCATGAATCACAGTCGACTGGAATATAGAAGGCATTAAGTATTCTTGAATGATAGGGTTTCATTTGTTATAATAATGTCATTAAAATTATGATTATTGTCTGCTCAACGACCCCACCAACAGCTACGTTACGGAGTTATATTATTATAGGAACATTATAATGTACTTGTATTGAAGATATATGAAGGCGCAAACCACCCATGAGCTATAAAGATGTAGGATAGGAAAGAGCAAAGACCTTTATATATATTACTTTGTGGGGGAGACGGTCGATCGGAACCATAATTTCTTGTATACCTATATAAAATATATACACATATAAACAAATCCTATATTAAAATATGTTCAAGTAGGCTTGTATAATATTTATAATATTGTTATAGTATAATATTTAATTAATTGAATCATTGATCCATTCATTGGTGAATAGTATTGGATGAAATTTTCAATTTTATTTAATTGAAACATATTTTCACAAAATATTTTGTTGTTGTAATGTATGTTTCTACCAAGTTTGAAGAAATGTGGTAAGGTTGAATGAGAAATGAGAAATATTTTTTTTCGAGTTATGTAGCGATCCATCCATCTATCTTTGAAGTTTTTTTTTTCATGGTTTTCCTAGAGGATGGTTCCCATAATATAGGCTGCTACCCCTTCCTTCCCATTACCCAAGAAACCTTCATCTCATCATCCCATCATCTAATTAAATCATCCATCCAACGCCAATAGATCTGAGTTATAATTATATAGTGCGTCTTTAAACCCAATATATATATTTAATATTACTACCGTATGGGCATTGAGTTTGTAATAACATTACAAACTCAATGGTATGGGGTAGTAACGCTGGGCTATGACGTGGGTTGTAGCATTCTAGCGCCACTAGATTGCGCAGCGATCGTTTCTCGTATAGCTGCACGATATCAGTCCTACATACTAGTTTGGTCGGCCTCTATTTATCCCCTTCTTTAAGCATACTTACCTGGCGTAGGGGTTACCGTGATCAACAAGGCGGTTCCCCCAGGATGAGGCTCTTCCATTGCACTTCGGTTGGGCTGACTCTTGCGATAATCTCAAATGTAGATTACTCGGACGTGTAATTTTTGGTAGTCGGGGCTGCGTACGCGCATGCCCCGGAACTTATTGCAGTTGTTTACTAGTTAGATTGGTTAATTTTGGGGGTACGGATGAGCAGATGATTATGAAACCACGATGCAACTTACTTCATCATAATATAAAGAAGGGGTGCCGACTCAGCCTTCCACGTCATAGAGGGCACATTTGCCTGTAGCGCAACTATCGCTTTTATATCGAATTATATAAAACAACAATGGCTCACACGGCTCAGTAGCTAGGTTATAGGTAGCATTTGTTCTTCACGAAAATGATAGATTTTATAAGTTCGATAATGTCACCGGTACCGTAGCCACTCAATCTCATCTAGTTCACAAGACAGTCCGCTAGTGTAAATGGGGGATTTGGGCTCTGATCTGACGGCAAGCAAACAATAATGCCCGCCATGTTATTAGCATGGGAGTCGGCCCACCTTCTTTATATTATGATTAAGTAAGTTGGTATCCTACATCGTGATGAAACTATGACATGTGAAAGAACGTTTACAAAAACTCATGCCTTATGCGGAACTACGAACCACGCCCAACGATGACTTCTGAAGCGAAGCCTCAGCTCACTGAGCACCTAGGCCCGAGGGCGGCACCTCACCTCATAATCAGAGCGTGCAAGGGAAATATTCGAGATACACAACGACCACATTAGCTAGAACATCGCGAGTTCTAGCTCTTTTGAGTAAACATTATCCAAATAAAGCATCATGCTGGAACATAATATTATTACTTGTATATGTCACGATTCGACATAATTATCTACATCTCTCAATCAGATGATTATTATTATTTCATAAATATTATTACTTGTATATATCATGATTTGACATAATTATCTACATCTCTCAATCAGATGATTATTATTTCATAAATATTATTACTTGTATATGTCATGATTTGACATAATTATCTACATCTCTCAATCAGATGATTATTATTATTTCATAAATATTATTACTTGTATATGTCATGATTTGACATAATTATCTACATCTCTCAATCAGATGATTATTATTTCATAAATATTATTACTTGTATATGTCATGATTTGACATAATTATCTACATCTCTCAATCAGATGATTATTATTATTTCATAAATATTATTACTTGTATATGTCATGATTTGACATAATTATCTACATCTTTCAATCAGATGATCATTATTATTTCATAAATATTATTACTTGTAAATGTCACGATTCGACATAATTATCTATACATCTTTCAATCAGATGATTCCATAATATATTATTCCATAAATATTATTACTTGTACATGTCACATCTGAACATATAACTACCTTTATTAAACTTTATTATTTACTTTATTGAGAAATTACATGTTTAACTTCATAATTTCTTTTGCAACACACTTTATGATGTTTCTTCAAACTGCCACCCTTTTTTTTAAACTCAGCATCTGACCTACTTTCTACCCCCACTTCAAACCCTGACCACCCTTTCTAGCCAATCCCTGAACATCACCCCCACCACCACCCCTGACAAAATTGGTATAAAAGGAGCTGTTTTTTCAGTAAAAAGACAGAAGTTATCCACCTTCCATAGCTCTCTCTCTCTTCACCCTTCGAGATTACATATCTCAGGGCTCTCATCTTCACCCTTCGAGATTAAATATCTCAGGGCTCTTCTCATCTTCACCCTTCGAGATTACATATCTCAGGGCTCTCTTCATCACCCTTCGAGATTACATATCTCAGGGCTCTTCTCTTCACCCTTCGAGATTAAATATCTCAGGGCTATTTCTTTTTTCATCCTTCGAGATTAAATATCTCAGGACTCATCTGTTTCACACCCCCCCCCCCTTCGATACATAATTTAAACGTCTCATTTTCTCTTGCTCCCAAGAAGAACATCTGTGTGCTACCTATAAGTTAAATTTATATACATATATATATATGCTGTATGATCTATGACCAACAACTAATAAAACTACAATTATATAAAGATTTAAATCCGACTTGGTAAGTGTGTGTGAAGACCCGAGACCCCCTTCCCGAATCTGATAGCGACTAGTTGGCGTTAGAGTCAAGTCCACATGCCTATCCTATAAACCTATCAAACAAATTATTTTTCTTTTTTTTATTAATTATTATATTTTTATCGGATCCGCCCAGCGGCCCCGTGACAATATATATTACTTTGTGGGGGAGACGGTCGATCGGAACCATAATTTCTTGTATACCTATATAAAATATATACACATATAAACAAATCCTATAATAAAATATGTTCAAGTAGGCTTGTATAATATTTATAATATTGTTATAGTATAATATTTAATTAATTGAATCATTGATCCATTCATTGGTGAATAGTATTGGATGAAATTTTCAATTTTATTTAATTGAAACATATTTTCACAAAATATTTTGTTGTTGTAATGTATGTTTCTACCAAGTTTGAAGAAATGTGGTAAGGTTGAATGAGAAATGAGAAATATTTTTTTTCGAGTTATGTAGCGATCCATCCATCTATCTTTGAAGTTTTTTTTTCATGGTTTTCCTAGAGGATGGTTCCCATAATATAGGCTGCTACCCCTTCCTTCCCATTACCCAAGAAACCTTCATCTCATCATCCCATCATCTAATTAAATCATCCATCCAACGCCAATAGATCTGAGTTATAATTATATAGTGCGTCTTTAAACCCAATATATATATATTTAATATTACTACCGTATGGGGTAGTAACGCTGGGCTATGACGTGGGTTGTAGCATTCTAGCGCCACTAGATTGCGCAGCGATCGTTTCTCGTATAGCTGCACGATATCAGTCCTACATACTAGTTTGGTCGGCCTCTATTCATCCCCTTCTTTAAGCATACTTACCTGGCGTAGGGGTTACCGTGATCAACAAGGCGGTTCCCCCAGGATGAGGCTCTTCCATTGCACTTCGGTTGGGCTGACTCCTGCGATGATCTCAAATGTAGATTACTCGGACGTGTAATTTTTGGTAGTCGGGGCTGCGTACGCGCATGCCCCGGAACTTATTGCAGTTGTTTACTAGTTAGATAAGTTTATTCGGGGGTACAGATGAGCAGATGATTACGAAACCACGATGCAACTTACTTGATCATAATATAAAGAAGGGGTGCCGACTCGGCCTTCCGCGTCATAGAGGGCACATTTGCCTGTAGCGCAACTATCGCTTTTATATCGAATTATATAAAACAACAATGGCTCACACGGCTCAGTAGCTAGGTTATAGGTAGCATTTGTTCTTCACGAAAATGATAGATTTTATAAGTTCGATAATGTCACCGGTACCGTAGCCACTCAATCTCATCTAGTTCACAAGACAGTCCGCTAGTGTAAATGGGGGATTTGGGCTCTGGTCTGACGGCAAGCAAACAATAATGCCCGCCATGTTATGGGAGTCGGCCCACCTTCTTTATATTATGATTAAGTAAGTTGGTATCACTACATCGTGATGAAACTATGACATGTGAAAGAACGTTTACAAAAACTCATGCCTTATGCGGAACTCGAACCCACGCCCAGCGATGACTTCTGAAGCGAAGCCTCAGCTCACTGAGCAACCGAGGCCCGAGGGCGGCACCTCACCTCATAATCAGAGCGTGCAAGGGAAATATTCGAGATACACAACGACCACATTAGCTAGAACTCGCGAGTTCTAGCTCTTTTAGTAAACATTATCCAAATAAAGCATCAATGCTGGAACTGGCTATGTTGAGGACGTTATTTCATGTGGCAGTCGCGGAAAGGTTTGAAGTGAAGTGTAAGGGTCTATGATCGTCTAAAAAATATTCGTTCAACGCACTGAAAGTTGCACTCCAACTTCATTATTCACTACCATCTGGAAATGAAACTAGAGACGTTACCAATGTTGAATGCCATTCTAATGCACCATTCTACCGCCGCTAGATTGCGCAGCGATCGTTTCTCGTAAAGCTGCACGATACCAGTCCTACATGCTAATTTGGCCGGTGTCGATTTGTACCCAAAATAGGCATACTTACCTGGCGTAGGGGTTACCGTGATCAACAAGGCGGTTCCCCCAGGATGAGGCTCTTCCATTGCACTTCGGTTGGGCTGACTCCTGCGATAATCTCAAATGCAGATTACTCGGACGTGTAATTTTTGGTAGTCGGGGCTGCGTACGCGCATGCCCCGGAATTAATTTAATAATCAGTTAGAACAGTTCTAATAAAACAAAATATCAAAATCCTAGAATATTCAATCTTTATTCATGGAAAAAATATCTTTTTTCTTTCATTAATTTAAATAATTATTGTACAGACATCAGGTAACAATAATTATAACTTTCTAGTTCTAGAATAAGGCTGTATTTATTTTACGTTCAAAGTAAACGTGTGTACTGTTACACTGTAACATAGGCGCCGACTTCTGAAAATTCTGACGGGCGCTCTAATTTTCTAGCAAAACATGTCAGAGCCCAATGAGGGTGTGGTGGGTTCGCCCCCCACCCTGCCCCGCAGGGAAGATTATGAAAATTCGTGTTTTTTGTACATATTATATTAGTTCAAGAAGACTTTCATAATAACGAAGACATCATAATGGACTTTTTTAAAATTGAGTTTGCTACTCCTTCCCCAAACCCCGCAGGTATTTTCTTGAAATATGGACATTTTCTAAGTAATTGTTGCGATCTATATACAGTTAAGAAGCCCAATAATTGAACCTTCATGGACATTCTCGAAGTCATTTTTTCGATCTCCACCAGCAAAGCCCCACAGGGAATTTTTTGAAATATGTTCATTTAAAAAAAAAATTGCGATTTACAAGTAGTTTAGGAGTCTGGTGATTGAACCTTCATGGACATTCTCGAATTCTCGAACCTACCATCAGGTTAGGTAATAATTCAAATATCATTTCAAGTAACTCAATAACTTTGCATATGTTCCATGTCTAGGTAGCTTAGTTGCTAGCGTTGGTGGATTCGGATCACGATTCGAAAGGTCCTGGTATCGAATACCATTGGGGACTGCTTTTTTTCTGTCATATTTTGTTTAATATACCCATATGCAATAGTACAAATCCTCAATGGACAGTAGCTCAGAGATAATTCCTTTCTTCCCTGGATAAATTTATCACTCTGCAATAACTCTCATTACTGAATTAATCTAATTAAATGTTGAGTGAAATATAACAAAAAAGCAGCTCTGTATGGGATTCGATAGCGAGCCACTCCGGACCACTATCCGAGATCGTCTACGCTAGCCACTCAGCTACCTGGACATATGAATTTCGCAAAGTTGTCGAGATACTTGAAGAAGAAATTATAAATAAAACTCGACCTGTCGATTGCTCTGCTACCCTGGTAGGAATACTGGACTGTTGACCAATTTGCTCGAAAACTTTTGTTCGTGGAAAATTGACTCAAGTACCAGGGAAGCAGAATGCCGCAACAGGTATTCCACCTGACACAAATGAATTCAAATAATCTTTCAAATCTCAGCTCTCCTACCAGAGGAGCAGAATATACCAACAGGTTAGGTAATAATTCAAATATCATTTCAAGTATCTCAATAACTTTGCAAATATTCCATGTCTAGGTAGCTTAGTTGCTAGCGTTGGTGGATTCGGATCACGATGCGAAAGGTCCTGGTATCGAATACCATTGGGGACTGCTTTTTTTCTGTCATATTTTGTTCAATAAATCTATATGCAATTGTTCAAATCCTCAATGGACAGTAGCTCAGAGATAATTCCTTTCTTCCCTGGATAAATTTATCACCCTGTAATAACTCTCATTACTGAATTATTCTAATTAAATGTTGAGTGAAATATAACAAAAAAGCAGCTCTGTATGGGATTCGAAAGCGAGCCACTCCGGACCACTATCCGAAATCGTCTACGCTAGCCACTCAGCTACCTGGACATATGAATTTTGCAAAGTTGTCGAGATACTTGAAGTAGAAATTATAAATAAAACTCGACCTGTCGATTGCTCTGCTGCCCTGGTAGGAATACTGGACTGTTGACCAATTTGCTCGAAAACTTTTGTTCGTGGAAAATTGACTCAAGTACCAGGGAAACAGAATACCTCAACAGGTATTCCACCTGACACAAATGAATTCAAATAATCTTTCAAACCTCAGCTCTCCTACCAGAGGAGCAGAATATACCAACAGGTTAGGTAATAATTCAAATATCTTTTCAAGTATCTCAATAACTTTGCAAATGTTTCATGTCTAGGTAGCTTAGTTGCTAGCGTTGGTGGATTTGGATCACGATGCGAAAAGTCCTTGTATCGAATACCATTGGGGACTGCTTTTTTTCTGTCATATTTTGTTTAATATACCCATATGCAATGGTACGAATCCTCAATGGTCATTAGCTCAGAGATAATTCCTCTCTTCACTGGATAAATTAATCACACTGTAATAACTCTCATTACTGAACTAATCCAAGTAATTGTACTGTAATACTGTACTGCTACTATCTATTGATAAAAATGTGGTTCTATTATATTCGGTTCAGTTTCCATTTTTGATAGTGTGTAGCATTTTCAGGAATATGGCGTGAGCAATATAGGACTGGGTTCTGAAATGTGATACGGGGGGAATAGGATGTAATTCACACATTTCTCCTCCCGCGTCGTTCTGCCTGACAGATTCCCATAGTCATGATTCGCTGATACAGAATGTTTTCTTTTATAATGATATATATGCTGCCTAGGACTAAGGTGTTGTGTATAATTGTAACGATGACTAAGAAACAGATTGCTCATGTGATGTTTCGGAAAGTTCTTCCTCTGTATTATCTGCGACGACAAAGACCGAGAATATTTTGTTCTTCAACCAAGACATTAGATTCTGGATTCAGTATTCTCTCTCATCACTAGAGACTGAGTCAAGTGTCTTCTTCCTCGTAAACTGTCTTGTAACGCCACGCGACAACCAGTATGAGCAACAGGTCTGCTCCCATCAAGCTAGCGAACAACACGTGATTCCACAGCTGCCAACAAAACACATACAACACTATATACAAGTTTTAGCAATTATTCATTCTCTCTCTCTCTCTCTCTCTCTCTATATATATATATATATATATATAAATATTAGGGTGACCATTTTTAAGAAAGGAAAATCCAAAATTGAAGTCAGAAATCGGATTTTAAAAATTGATTAAAAATCTAACCAGAGTACACAGCAAATATAATATGTAGGGGAAGTAAGCTCAATTCCAATTGAAAATCCAATTGAAATACGCGGCAAAGGAAGGCAGTAGGAGGGTAGGTCTTATTAAAAAATATATAAAGAATTATTAATATCATTTTATTCTATTCCAAAGTATACATTTCAATGATTCATAATGTAACAAGTTAGATAGTCAATTGATAATTTCAGTACAATCACACAGCTTAACAATAATCACACAATCATTCGAGTTCACACAAACAATCATTCATTCTGTTGTATATGTAACACACATTCACAATTACTTATTCACATAGTCGGTTAAAATTTAAAAAGTATAAGACACCATTAATACAAATATGCAAAGGCGAAGTGATGTAATATGAACCAGAAGATATAATGGTCAATTAAAATCATGTTATGTTCTAATTAATTCGATATATTACTTCAAATGTAAAATTAATTTATGCCATAGATGCTTATGGTCACAAGGTAAGATGTGAAATGTATTATATTAATTCAAACTGATATAAAATCATGACTATCATTCTCCATTTTAATATTATGCCCTTACAAATTGCCTTTATATTTTTAACTGTATTATGTTTTTGAAAACCAACTCTCATTTAACCACTACAAAGGCTGAAATCCACAGCCACAATACAAGAAATAAGGAGTCATTCAGTTTAGTCAATCATAATTTAAACTTATTTTCAAGGTGCCCAGTATATGCAGGAAGTAAATTCTTGGTCTCCACAATACCTAGCTCTTTTACTAGATTGATCAAGACTCCTGAGTATTAATTATTTTTAAATTATTGACGACTTTTCAAACTACTCATCATGATTGTAATTTCTATTATTATTGAATTTTTATTGTTGACTGTCTGAATATCTTGTAATTGATCAATCTGAGGACAATGAATATATATATATATATATATATATATATATATATTTTTTTTTTCATGTTTATTGCGTTATATTCCGTTTCTATAAACTTCCGATGGATATGTTACCTCTCTCTCGAACACGTTCCCAAACGCTGCTGTCATGGCAATGAAGTTTCCGATTGCAATGGCCAACTGCCAACAAGTGAGCAGCACCGGTCTCATGGTAACTGGTACCTGAAGAAGGAAATGATGGACATAATTGGTCAAACAAATAGGTAGGAATCAAGATTGAACTCGTCTAGAATTAATTTTAAACGAGACGACGAGTAAGCCTATATTTAGCAGCAGAGTCCCCAAGTCAATACTAGTCGAACAGATAGTAGTTGCCTTCGACCTTCATGAGCTCCTGATACAAGTTTGAAGGAACGACGTGTCTAAAGTTTAGTTCAAATAGATACTTTTGTAAACTATATAAAATTATAACACACTATTAATAATAAATGCAGGTGAACTTTATTAATACTTTGATAATAAACAATTACAGCATCGGTTAGCATAATTTCGGATACTAAACTGTGAACTTTATTAATCATTAGATAATGATTCGGTATAGTATGCATTCGGTTACTAACTATAACTACAAACAATATTTTAATAATCGGTAGGCCGACTGGCGCGCTTAAATTAAAATAACCCCGCACAACCATGCACACAGGTTGAGGGTTGGAGATCAACTACTGCAAAACTAATTCTACTTCCTGTTGGCCTGCCCTGGACATGGCTACCAACTGTAAGCAAGAAAATAATGATTGATAACATTCTATAACCTTTTCGTGTATAAAAACAGAATGATATCAAAACGTATTCACACATAATTTATTTGTGCAACTTTTCTTCTGTCTATTTTCGTATTTTATGTAGAAGATATCTCGCGCAAATCGAAAAAACAGTACACAAGTCTACCATGTAAACGTCGAAGATTACAATGATGCGAATTACAATATTAAAAGATCCGATAGTTCAGCCTCAAAGTTCATGGCTCTAGAGAGATTCTGCATCAGAATTAACATGGGTGACGTCACAGTTGTGAATCTATCGATAAGATAGCTATTCAAAAGTTCATTTTCCTATATTGGTCCCAAACTCTACAATAATTTGCCAAATCAATTCAAAACTCTTTGCATCAGCTCCTTCAGAGCCAAAATAAAACTTCGCCTCCTAATCAACCAAAATCAATCAGAAAAAGAAAGATCTTCAACATACTTATTCAAAACGTCGATTGAGAAGAAGAGGTTGGTAATAGAGAAAAGAAGAGAGAATCGTCCTAAGAAGTCTGCAAGAGCAAAATAGGTATTTCGTCTCTATCTACGGCTGTGAATTGGATCTCATCGTAGAATTGTATACTTTATTATTTTATTATTCTTATTCTTATCTCATTATTCTTACCCTATCATATTCTTATTTATTATTCAATCCTACTGTAAATCCTAATCTATTTGTTTCCTAAATCTCCACGTAAATCGTGATTACTGTTTCATTTTAATATTTTTATCAACAAGGTTATATGGTAGAGCAGTCCCTAGGAAATTCCATCCCACTCTGAATATCGCATTTTTTGCGGTTTTATGTATTGTTACTTATCTATTAACATTATTTCTATCATTATTATTTATCCCTATTGTATCTTTAATATTACTAACACCCAAATATAAAGACAATTTTATTATTATTATTATTATTATTATTATTATTATTATTATTAATGTATCAGTTGAGACCTTATCTTCCTCTAAATACATTAAAAATTGTTTATTCGGCCATAGCAGAAAGCATAATTCGATACGGAATTCAGATCTGGGGAACTGCTGCTGACACTTACATTCAAACAATAATTAGCGTACAATTATCTATCTTGAAAAACATGATTCCATTTTATATACAAATTACCCGGGAAAATTTATTTATTCATTGTAATATCTTATCGGCTAGAAATTTATTCAACTATACAATAATGATTCAAAATTACTTTTCGGAACAATATAAACAACACCCTAATCATGTATATAGCACAAGGAATAGAGTAAACGAGTATTGCATTGTACCTACATATATAAACAATTATGGTAAACGACTTTTGAAAATATCTGTACCAACTTTATTAAATGCTATGCCAGCATATCTTCGTAATATAAAAACTATGTCTCAGCTTAAAACGGGTTATAAATTGTGGCTTATGTCCTTAAATTAGAAGTTTTCATCAATTTATTATTATTATTAGGCTATTATTATTATTATTATTATTATTAATATTATTATTATTATTATTATTATTATTATTATTATTATAATTGAAGTTCCTCAAGTTGTTCTGATAAAGTGCGGACTTACCTGAGTGTACGTGAACTCTAGAAGTGCTAGCGGGTACAGGAACTGGGCCAATGAGATGAGCAAGTACTGGGGTATCTGCCACAACATGTGTACGCCTTTAGCCTGGTGTATCAGCAAGTCTTCGTCGAACTCGACACTGCCATCCTAGACATGAAGCAATTCAGAATTGTGATCTGTTGTAAATATTATGACAAGCTAGGATACTGTCCGCTTGTCAAAGTAGTTCAGAACTGTCAGAAGTTCCTTTTCGAATCAATATGGATTGTTTTACAACTTTGGACAATAATGACAGCAAGTACAATCCACCAATTTATTTGGACACTTGGACATTCATTTGGACACATATTTGCCCCCCTTCCCCAATTGACCTCGCCAAAAACGGAGACAATTTCGAAAATGTTATGTAATTTCTTTCTGTAATATAATTTGTAATTTAATTATTCGTTTTTATACAATAAATCATTTGTATCCATTTATAATTTTATAATTTGTTTTTATTCAAAATAGGCTATATCATAATTTTGTATCCTCTATAATTAATTTGTATGTGTTCATTAATCATTTCAGCCTGTTGGATTAAAAGCGAGATGTTTACATAGAAATTACTCGAAAGCTACATCTTGATTTTAAAATTC
This sequence comes from Brachyptera putata, assembly GCA_907164805.1. Classification (NCBI taxonomy): domain Eukaryota; kingdom Metazoa; phylum Arthropoda; class Insecta; order Plecoptera; family Taeniopterygidae; genus Brachyptera; species Brachyptera putata. The sequence continues at coordinate 11,274,830 of OU015472.1, forward strand.
AACCCTCACTTATAGTGAAAGACTCTTAGAGAACCTACCTCGATCTTAGTCTCTATTAACGCCGACACGACGAAAGCAAAGATTGCCAGAATGCCGCCGATCACGTTACGTCGGAGAGCAGTGGACAGCCCACAGAGGTTCATCAGCGGGTACACGACCAACTCCAGGACGGGTATCCCCAGGAAGATGATGATAGGATTCAGCATCTGCATCTGATCTGGCTCGAGGTGGATACTGGAACTGTTAGAGATACTCCCGTCCATCCTGGAAGCCTGATACGTCCACCGAGAACCCTGCAACAAAACTGAAAGATAGAACAATACTCGAGTGTTCTCGAAAGTAGAGGGTCGTTTACAAACATAACAGTGGGTCCAAGTTGGGGTTTTTAGGATGCGTAGTGATTTCTCAGGAAAAGTTTACGCTAAGAAACGAAATTGCATTGATGCAAAAGAGTTGAAACCTTGAAGTTGTATGTGATTATATAATTATATTAACAAAATGAATGGTAGGATCATTAAGTATGGTAGGATGAAAATAGATACCCCTTGAAAAAAATCTATTTTGTCATAATGAATAAAATAAATAAATGTATCGCTCAAATTCTACTGAACTAGCATTTATATTGTATTTTTATTTAGATTGACTTAGGTACGGTATTACCAACGTGGGAGTAGGCCTACCTCTAATTGGCAGTTTGAAGTTGTTATCACCATGGTTACCCATGCAATTTGTTTCCACCAACTCTCAGATAAAGGCTAACTAGACTTGGTAGTACCGGGCCTTATTGATTTAATCACCCTGTAAACGTCAACTTAGTTCTAGAGTTAGGTGGAAGAGCAGTATACTCTTGTCTGAACCTCGCCATTTTATTCCTCACTGTATAGCTGTAACACGCGGACGTGAATAAAGTCTCATGAAAGAATGCTATCTTATTGATCAAGTCAGGTAACTGTCACGTGACTTACCATTTGCTCTGCAAGCGACCAGAATATCGGCAAGGGAATGAACAGCGGCAACACTGGAAGAACCGCCCTGAAATCAGCCACGAATTCTGGCTCGTATCCAGAGTTCTCCAGAAAGCGTTCTGGATCGCGACAATATCTCAGTGCTGACTGGAAGAAACGAAATATAATTGGATGAGGGAAGCGAAGACTCAACTTTACCGGTACTCGGAAAACGAGTGATTTTGTTGTTGTTGTTTGCGCTCCATAAATGTTGATGAATCTTGATAATGATGTGTATATGTGTCAGCCACGGAAGACGAAGGCCGTTTTCCAAACAAGTAATTGACAAACTTCTGATATCGTAGAAACGCAGCTTTAAACATTAAAACTCTCTTGTGATGTTGTTCTGTAGATGTGACATGTCAGTAGTGATACAGACTTGCACTGCATCGTTCTAAACAAGTAACAGGTTTACTACAAGGAGACCGTATTAGTTCATTAATTCCGGGGCATGCGCGTACGCAGCCCCGACTACCAAAAATTACACGTCCGAGTAATCTACATTTGAGATTATCGCAGGAGTCAGCCCAACCGAAGTGCAATGGAAGAGCCTCATCCTGGGGGAACCGCCTTGTTGATCACGGTAACCCCTACGCCAGGTAAGTATGCTTCATCAGGAGGACAAATCGAGACCGGACAAACTAGTAGAAAGGTCTGGTATCGTGCAGCTTCACGAGAAACGATCACTGCGCAATCTAGTGGCGCTAGAATGCAGCGAACATGCTGTATTATCTAATCAATATTGACCGGCATGTTTTACACGACTGATACATTCCAAAGTTTTCCTTGAATCGAATCAGACTGTTTACAGAAAAATAGTAAATGTGAAGTTTTTAAATAAAAATATAAACCTGTATCAAAATAGTCAACAGTTCCATAAATTAGTGTTGTACAAAAAAACTTGATAGTTTAAAAATCAAAAATCGAGGTGTGAATTGGTTTCGAGTAATTCATATAAATAACTCGCTCATCTTAAGACGCATATGCTGAGTATCCGCCACCCTCGGTAGCTCAGTCAGCTGAGGCACCGCTTCAGAAACTGAAGTCACTCTTGGGCGTGGTTTCGAGTCCCGCATAAGGCATGGGTTTTTATAAACGTCCGTTTACTTATCATCACTCCATGGTTTCATAATCACCCGCTCATTCGTAACCCCGTATCACCTAGCTGTTGGTGGGGTCGTAAAGCAAACAATAATCTGAGTATCCTAGTATGTCACGCAATAATTTCATGATGACCAAATTACTCGATCGCAATTCAGGCAAGACGTACCCGACCCGCGAGTGGAGGGTAGCTGTCGTCTGATTGGCTAGTGAAACCCAAACCGTAGCACACATTGTTGGCAAAGTTTTGAATCAGATGAATAAAGAAACTTACGAAGAAGCAGAGAACACACTGCAAGGGGGCACTGCCCTTCGACTTCTTGATCGTGTACATCATCGTACCACCGACAAACGCCACTGTGGAAAAAGAAAAGCAACAATTAAAAGGACGAGGAAAAATAAAAATAGAAGAGGAAAAAGAGGGAAAAAGAGATGAAAAAAGAGCCACCCTCTGTAGAACATGAAAATAAAAGCGAGGTAATAGATCTCGTCATTGCACCCTCAATCGTCAAGTTGAACCGGCGATCAAGTTTAGGATAGGCCTACTCGAGTCACTTCTCGGTTATTTTCACTTCAAAAAGAAGGTTTCTGATTGGCTGGTTCTTACACTAACCGTTATCGTCGACATGGAAGAGTAAAAGCGGCACATGCAGCGCAGTGGTTAACGCGCTCGCTTCATGTGATCCGGGAGGCGAGGGGAATTCCAAACCCAGTTCGATCCCCGCCGCCGACCATCTTTACAGAGGTTTTTCATGGTTTCTTTCTGTAGTCTAGGCTAATGCCGGGATGGTTCTCACAATAAGTCGGCCATGACCGCTTCCTTCCCACTATCCTTCTCATTACCCAAGAACCTTCATCTCATCATCCCATCATCTCATTAATCATCCATCCGACGCCATTAGATCTCAGTTATCATAACAGTGCGTCGTTAAACCCAATATAAAAAAAGAAAAAAAAAAGAAGAGTAAAGTATGGCAGCTATTATGTCCATGTGAACAGATTAAGGACTTCCTTTAAGACAAACTCGCGTTAGAGTAATGTACAGTACATTGCGAATACGCCTTGTTGTGTTTGAAACTAAGCTGGCTCCACTCCGACAACTTCTTTGCCAATATCCTTCCCACTACCCAAGAAACCTTAATCTCATCAACCATAAATCCGACGCCAATATAACTTAGTTATCAATACATTACGTCGTTAAACCCAATGCGAATGAATGAAGCCAGTCGACGTACGCAGTGCGGCGGTGATGAGTACGCCGGGCACGAGGAAGCCGAGCGGGAAGCAGTACTCGTCTCCGAAGCACGGCGCCTGCATCCTCATCTGGGGCGCGATGACGTACGCCAGGAGAGTGCCGACAGTCATGCAGTAGTACAACAGTTGGTAGTAGTCGTTCATCTCTTTCTTCTCGTCGGGTTGGACGAACTGGTCGCTGCCGAACGCTCGGACGAGATCGCGGAGGCCGCCGGTACCCAAGGCGCGGAGCACCAGACCAGGGAACAGGAAATATCTGTATTAACAAGAGAACTAAATTATCAATATACAGGGGATCAAATACTGTAATATATAACCTTCGGTTATATTACAGTATTTGAGGGGATGTTCATAAATTACGTCACGGCTTAGGGGGGGGGGGGGGGGGGGGGGGGGGGGGGGGGGGGGGGGGAAGCAAATGTGTGGCGTACCATTTTTTTGTTCAATGTTCTATTGTTCTATGTGGTATTTGGCACCATAGGGAATCTTATTATCACTACCTATGCATAATTGCATAATTTCAATAAAAGCAAAAATAAAGAAACATGAATATTTTACTTTTATCACTTCAATGTACCTTTGCCGTCTGTTGATTTCAAATTTTGTCAGAAAGAGTGTGTGAGAATTTTGTGATCTATTTAAAGGGGTGGGGGGGGGGGAGGATAATAGGTTTTGTGACCAACTGTGATATGGGAGGGGGGGGGGGGTTCGAAGAGGCCTAAAGAGTGTGACATAATTTATGGACGTCCCCACACTTTCAGAGACAATTAAAGACATAGTTCATCCAAGGTTATAAATTAGGATTCATCCCCACTCCTTTGCCTCTACCTTCCCCACAGCTCTTGCCCTGTAGTACCGTCGTTCACCTCTAAGAGTGCTGGAAATAGTTTCGGCGATTGTGGTTCAGTCGACGGTAAGATGGATGTTCGCCTGGTTGTTTGCCAAGTCTTCAACTTGACTGCTAGCAGTGCTCTAGGAATAAGAGCGACGAACGACGTAACTTTGGGTCATAATGAAAGATTTTTTATTCTCGTCAAGTGACAATTACATGGAACGTCTTGAGTATGTCTTTAGTCAATGACATACACAGTACAGGTCCGGTTTCAGCAATTGATTGTTAGTGGATTAAGTGAGAGTTAGCGGATTCATTTTTCATAACCGTTGGTTACGCATATTATTTTCGTAACCCCTTAAAGGACATCATAACCCTGAAACTAGATTTTAGCGAATAATGACGACATGCATTTTCCCAATTTGAGAGAAAACTAGTAATCTTGATCTCAATTTCAGAAATTAAAATTAATTTATTTGTCCTCTAGGACCCGGCTCTTTTCCCAAGTTTTTTCTTTTTCCAGTGCATCAAAACGATTCGAATTCGACCTCAATCATTAATAATGTTTTCATACCAATGAGATTGTATAATGGATACGCTTCAATAAATTGTTTCCAATCTACAGCGTACACAATGCAAATGTTGAAATAGGCGGCACAATTGATCACAGATGAACTGACTAACCGTTGCGTACCTAATGTTATAAGTGGTCAATCACATAAAAAGTACTTCCTTACATAATAATCCAGCCCCATTAATTTTCTCCTCCAACCACAGACAATCGAGCTATTGCTCCAACGTATCCTCATAATATCACTATAATTTCAAATCCTTCAATACCTTCCTGTGCCTCAAAATCCTTCTCAACAATACTCGCTTACGGGATAGAATCCTTGATCTCCAAGACTCCCTCAGGACTCGTGGCACAGGACGCCAGCACGATCAGGGCGTTCCCGTTGATACCGAAGAAGGCGATGACGAGGATGGCGAAGAACTTTGGCAGGCAAGAGTCGGAAACTGCCGAGCCGATGATTGTGGTGATATACCCCAGTCCTACGAACAGGTGGTAGAACCCGATAGACGCTCCCAGACTGTACTTCATCCCGTGCTTCAGAAACAGGAATAACATTACTGGAAGGGAAGAACAGAAGAAGATGAAAAAACCGACACACGTCATCATGATGCTCAAAGTGGAAATCAGCCTTAAGAGTCCATGGGAGTCGATTTGGCGAAATATCAGTTTTTTAGTGATAACTTTTGTACAATATGATATATAGGAATTCTGATGAAGAGGAGACACAGATATATTCTCAATACCTTCAAGATGCATGGTGTTCAACAAAATGTTATTGTACACATTTTCCCCTGTTATTGCTTGTAACCGAGGATTCACCTATAACCTATCGCTGGTTTTCACTTTTTGTATCACTTTCACATATCTTTTCATTTTCCTTCCTAATGATATTATCAGTGGCGAAGCGTGAAAATCCGACAGGGGAGACACGAAAGAGTGTATTAGTAAATCTAGATAAGCCTTAAGATTAGTTTAAGCTTCAGTGAAGCCAGCTATTGTAGCCTACATGGAGTCAAAATGTATATATCACCAATTTTTCAGACTCTTGATTTGGATATCGGCTCATTTTCCAGGATATTGATTGGTTATAGGATCAGTACAATAAAGAAAAAAGCGAAAAGTGCAGGAATAACTGTAAAGCTAATTTAAAAACACTTCAAAAATAATAACAGTCATAAAAAAATGACCGGAGGATTTGGGTAGTTTAGAAATTCAAGAGCTGGATGCAAACTTTATGTACCTTTTGACTTGAATGATGGACATTTTTAAACTGACGAATTGTGTTTCCGATCTTCCAACCTTCTCGAAATGAAAATAAACTACCCAATATACATGTTAGGACAATAAATAAAATAACGATACATAGAGAAATAGATATACAATAGGCGAAGGGTTCATTTGGACCAATATTTCATCTGCGACTTGACGTAATAAATGAAAGCCCGCTCAGAAAACACGTGTGAGAGACGTGTCTCAAGCGCGCGGTTCAATTGTCATATGTGGCCTGAAATCCGAGCATGCTGACAACTCGATTACACGTATAACAGGGGCTCGGGAAGAGACGACTGTCCACAGCGTCTCACAAGCGTAACAGCGAAAGCATAGGAGTCAGCCAGGGCACGGAAACATGCACACGCACCGCACACAGCGTGGCAAAATATCGTCTCCTGGAGAAACTTGAAATCAATTTAGAAATGAAAATAGAGGTATACAATTTTTTCCTTTCCCTTTTATTCGTTGGGTAGACATTGTCTCAATGTTTACCCCGACGCTTCGCTACTGGATATTATTATTTACTAGGAAGCACTATCGCACTCTAGGGCTACTCTCGCAGCATATGCGTATCTTTTCTTAATGATATGCGTTGAGAGATATTCATATGAACTACTCGGAACTTATACACATCTTGATTTTGAAACTACCAATATAAAAACGATGTGTTGGAATTTTAGTAGTCTGTCTATAGATAGTATTTCCAGATGGCTGTGATCAGGAAATTGTATGGAAACTTGAGGAAAACTCAGCATATGCGATTTGTAAGATGAGCAAGAGAAAGGGAAGAACGTGGAGCGATAGGGTTACTTCTTTTTTCGCACGCAACCTCGAAAGATCTTATAAAGAAATAAGGAATACATTTTAGAAAGTAAATTTTCTTCCTAATATACTTGTGTGAAACTTACTCTGAAAACCGAAGTACGAAACTCTCTGGAAGAGCTCAAACAGGACGATGAACAATATTTGTTTGTGGGATTTCTAGAAAGTAAAAATATACAAGAACAATAAAACTCAAATAATAATAGAAATTATAGAACAATAAACTCTGTAATAATAGAACTCTCACCAATATGAACATATTTTCAACTTTTAACCTCTTCCTGAATGATAAAATATAAATATAATATAACTTGCGTTATTATGAATTACTTCAAAATTTAAATAATGCACAATTTAACCTCACTATCTCCGTTTTATTTCATAAGAGACTGTCATATTGTAGGCCTACTGTGTACAATGCTGTGTCCTTTAAACCAACTTACCAACATTGGGAGAATGCCACTACACGCCATCTTGGTCTGGAGTTTTGGTCAAACTAATAGGCCTATCTCTTGATTATTCAATAAAATGACCAAATTAATGATCAATAATACATTTTCAATTTCTTTGTAAAGCGTAGCCTACAAAAGGGATATTTTCGCTTAATGACACAGCCACCTATAAAAAAAGTAGCTAGAAATGTGTTAATTCGGAATCTCGTTCAAAATTTGATATCCAAGAAGAGAAGGCCGTGTTATTGATATGGTAAAATTGTCAATTGTTGTAACCCACGTTTGGAAAGGCTTCTGTCAAGTGACGACAACCATTGTTGAAAGAGACAGACAACAATGTCCACCAGTTGGATTTGATCAATTATAATTTTGGTAGTTCACTGTGTTACTGTGGTAACGATTGTTTGTCATTTGTTACTTGACAGAAGCCTTGTGAACTAAAGCCCACTACATAAAAGAAGGTTTCCCATATAAGTATAGGCCCCTATAAGTGAGGGTTGCGTTGGTTCGCCGTGTTGAGACCGGCGAACCAACGCAACCCTCAATGCATCTTGGTCTATATAGGCCTACATTCATGATCGCCATCTTGAAATGAGTACAGATTATAACGCCGTAATCTTATTGATAGGCCCTATAATAGATGTATTAATATAAAACTGAATAATAATTCAAAAAATGTTTCAAAAGTTCGGTAGGAGTGTCAAGCAGTGTTCTGCTTACAAATGTAGCTATGTTTTAGGCCATAATAATTTGAGAAATAAACAAAAATACCGGTATAACTCATCACAGATATGAAAATAACATGCAATGATGAATCTAATCGACATATAGGCCTCATACAGACTGACTGTTAAAATAATGTTATTACTACATTATTTATGTAACCGTGGATATTTATTTCCAATATTGTGAATAAACTCGACATTTTATTTAAATTTTAGACAGGTAATCTGTTACCTGGAATTTGTACAATAAATAACAGATTGCGTAGTACTTTTCGACCCTTATTTTACAGGTAAGTATTCGATTAACTCGAACTTTCTTGTCTATATGTTTTACGTTATCAGAAATCAATTATAACTGTTTCGATAAGAATGATAATTTCAGAACTATGTTGTAAACGCCAACACTTGTTTGCTGAAACGTCGCATTGCCACCTTGTAAATACGACATTTAATTGAGTTATTCCGAGTGGCCACAATGAGTGGATACTTCATGCAATAGGTTTAATGTCGATTATTTTAAAAAGAAAAAAGAACGGAGTCGATTGGATACTTTGTTGGACAGAATATTATTTTTTGTGAGGTATACCTCGTGGTTCCCTCTACTTACGTCAGTAAGTGGGAGGGCGCTGAAGAGCGTATACCGGAATAAAGTCGACTCGGTCGTGTGACATGGGCTTCGGGGTAGGCCGACTTATGAATGGATGGTTGTAAAATGTGGCTAGCGTTCAGGTATAAGGTTGGACACCAAAACCCATATCACACAACCGAGTCGACTTTATTCCGGTATACGCTCTTCAAGCGCCCGCGTGAATGTGGCGGTCTCGAAATGCACCCTGCATATATTTCATATGGTACAGTTGAAGTTTTTCAAGACACCAAATGAAGGTACCACAACAACAAAAAATTAACAATTCTGTTTGGCACATTGTTATGATTGTTTTGGCTTCTCAACTTCCAATTGGATTAATTAAAAGATGAGCGTAGCAAAGACTTCCATTTCACTTACCGAAAACAATTTGACTTCGTTTTTTCTCTCTGTAATTCTCTGTAACATCTACGTGGCATATAACTGGTCAGGGAAAGTAACCAAACGACTTGAAACTTTTTCTGATCATTGGTGTCGTACCAGAACATAACTGCGTCTGCTTTTCAGAAAAATCGGTTGAACGGGTTTCTCGAGAAACAATCGGTAACTTTTGAAAATCCCCATGAGAAAAGCACTGAGTAGAATTTTCAATTTTTTAATCTTATCCGTTTGAAATGATATTTAAACTGAATTTTAATATTGTTTTAATACAATATATTCCTGCGTAGTTTGAAGAGATGTGGATCGGTCGTTCAAGAGAAAATAAATTATTATAATGAACAAATGACTAATAATGAGATTTAAGTTTGTCAATGAAAATGTACAGGTTGCAAGGCTGTGAGTTATAATAATGGAATGATAGGAATAGATGAGTGAGGAAGGTTATAATAATTTGAGTGTGCCTATCATATAATTTTAAGAGTAGGTCTACATTCTGTATAAATATCTCGCTCGTCTTGCAACGCAGACACTGAATTTTCTTATTATCGTTACAAACAAATTCTAGGATGGACACGAAAGTATTGCTAGTCACTAGATTCAAACAATTTAAATTCCCCGCATAGAATTTCTACCTATTTTGTCTTTAAGGTTGGTGAAAACTGAGATTCCAAGTATGGCCGCTAGTGGCAGGCCACTCTATCATCTTGAATGGTACAACTAGAAAATAAAGAAATGGTACAACTCAAATGCATCAATGAGTAGGTAATTATTATTCATTTTTCTTGTCAGATTAGCCTTTCAACTACGCTACTGTTGTGCACGATAGAAATCCATGAATAAACGTCTGTTTAGCTCAGAAGATTAAGGCACAGCAGTAAAATCTGAAACCGGACCGTATGCCTCTGTAGACATGAGTTTTGCCAAAGTAATTTCACTTATCATCACTTCATTGTGCGATCATCATCCATTCATTCGTACCTAGCTGTTGGTGGCAATAAATAAGATAAGTTAATGACAGGTTTCCCTTGTTTTTCTTTAGTCTCAACATGCCACAATTAAGACAGCCTCTCAGATTATTCGAAATCGCCCTACCCATTACGGCCGACTCGATTCGCGCACAATGCGACGCCATCTTGTTCCAACACGCTGACCTCACTCAACCAGCCTATCATGAACGTCTTGAGTTGCTCAATAAACATCTCGTCCGTGCAGTGCCTCAAAACGTGTTGGATCATATACGAGTTCTCAAGAACCTCGCAGGATTCATCCACTTGAATGCAACCACACTGACGATCGAAGAGAAAACCTACAAGAACACCACGATGCATCATCACCTTGTCAACAACTTGTTGCCAAAGCTCAACAACGTTACTTTCTTGGATCTTAGGAAGGTTGAAGGAACTTTGGAACTCTTTACGGCTATAAGTGTAAATTGTAAAGAACTTAAGGTGATATATGTCAATACAAGGCTTATGACAGATAAGTTATACAGTAATGATTTTCAACAACACTGTCAACACTGGGGAGACTGGCTGTTACTTTTGACCAGCTGTAAGAAACTACAGGTAATACACGATGGCAGTAAAAATTGTTCTAGATTTGATGTGCTGGCTTATACGGATAATTATAAATACGTTACTGCTTGTCTTTTACAAGATTTACCAGAGTTGAAAGTGTTCAACTTTTACAAGACTTCGTCGGCCCTAACGATGATCGACACATCAAACGGTGTGTTCCAATTAACTAGGCTGGACTTGGACAATGACTCCTTCGAAACGGCGCAAGAGATGAACTGGCTGAATAGTCGTTGTCCTTTATTAACTGTCCTGGACTTACATGTGAACGACGCATCGAAACACGACACTGTCTTCGACGCATTAGCTGACACTGACTTCAAGATCGAGACGTTGTTGTTTCCGGCAGTCATGCCGAAGTTTAGCGATGCCGTTAAGAAATATTTCACCAACAAGGGAAGCTATTTACAGACATTGTATTTGTATTTTTTCAATGATGAAATCGATTCTTCTTTGTCCTACGATAATATCATCCACATATCGCAGTACTGCCCGATATTGAAGAAACTCTCACTTAATGGTAGCTGGTATGATGGGGCTGAGCTAACACCGGGACAAAGAAGAACTCAAGGGCTATTCCCGAACCTGGAACACTTCGGTCATGACCTTGATGACGTGATTGAGCCGTTCATTTTAGAGGAATTGACAAATTTAAAACATCTCAGGTGTACTGTTACCAGCGAAGTAAGCGGAGGTGACTATCTGGAGTATATATCATCATTGCGAAATCAATTTAAATATCTTCAAGTATTGGAAATCGAGTCGCAAGTAGAAATGAATGTGGACGAGTCGTTTATCTTCATAAAAAGAGTCCTTACATTTGCCCTGCCAATGCCAAATATCAACATAATTAAAATCGAGAGTACTATTGATATTAATCGTATATCTCAGGAAGCTCAACAGTACTTTTACGATCTGCAGAAACAGATAAATGAAAATAACTTGAATTTAGGTATTGTAATTAAATATTTCGTGTATGTATTGTTAGATGATTAATATAAAAGATAATTAATTCCACAGTGAACGTTTTACTGTTTCTTCTTGTCTGGATAGCAGCTGAAAGTAACACGCACAAGAAACACATTCAATAAGAGATTAGTAATTTAGTAGACATTGATAAAATAGCTAGACGTGCAGATGAGATAAATGAATACCAAACTGGAAACTTGCGTAGACGTATGATCGACTAAATGAAAAGCAAGTCAAAATGTAGCCCATATGATTGACCGCTGGATTTACTGGCAATCATATAGACAAACAAACCTGAAGAGTGAAGACCTGAGAGAAGAGGAAAGAGCCCACTTTCATCACGAATCATATTTATATGCCATTGAAACCATACCTGGCAAAAATTTGCTTGGGAATATAGTATTATTCGAATGCGAGCTACGGGTTAAGAGAGGGGGAAAGCGCACTAAATTAATAATTGCCACAACCCATAAACATAAGTTGATGGGATCAAAGGAATAGTGATTAGATAATAGGTCGGTATAAATAAATATAGTGATATATGTAGTCTACTTTTTTGTATTAAAAAAATCAATCAGCATTACAAATTATAATCAAACCTAACCAAGTCACGTATTTTATTTACATTTCAATACTAAATCTATTCTTATAACAACCATTCAGATTCTCCTTTCACTTAAATTGTCTCTTCTTGTTGATGGAACTCTTACTCGACCGGTTGCTGTTGCTCTTGAAGCTCCTTATGGAAGAGATGCTCGAGGTCTTCTTTCTCTTGGCGCCGAGGCTCGAAGTCAGGCTGTCCGACACGACGTCGAGCTCGGCGGCCGCTGCGGCCAGCTCCGCCTCCAGCTCCAGCAGCCGCTTCGCCTCCAACGCCGCCATCTTGGCAGCGAGCCGCTTGTCCAGGCGCAGGCTGCAGTCGGTGCAGAGCAGCAGCACCTCGTAGAACTCGAGGAACGTCATCTGTCGAGAGAATATTTTCCGACATTCGATACCGTTTCTACTTCTTAATCCTCCTCCACATAAATAAATCAATAAAAACAGAACGTAAATAGCGGTCGCTTACCGGATAATTCATGTAGACAATCAACCCCTCCTCCATGATCCCCGGACACACTCGCACCAGGAACTTGACCACCCTCCTCGGCCCAACGTTCCTTAGCGCCGACAGGTATGTCGCATGAGGATCGTCGACGTCGCGCTCCTTGACGGCGTCCGTGCGGCAAGCGAGCGGCGTCGCGGCCGGCAGGAAAGTGAGCTCTCCGCCGACCGCAATCGCGTTCTGGCCGAGCACGACGTGGTCAGGGTAGATCTTGCGCGTGCGCGGTCTTGGCGTGCGCGTGGGATGCGCGCATATCTTGTAGAGGAGGACGCGGGCGGGGAGGGGGTTGCCAAGGTGCGTGTAGAGGAGGTAGAGCGCGTCGAGCGGCAACAGGTCGCGGTGAATCAGGAGCACGCTGGCTGGAAAGGGAAGAGAAAGAAATGGTAACATCCTGTTCTCTTTCATTATAATATGATGAGTCATTATCATACGCGATTTAGGAACGTCACACCACAACCCTTGGCTAGTCTCAAACATGTCTTCAAAACGTGGTGGGGTGAAATATGAGTTGATTTTTTGATATAAGCCTATCTGATTTTTCTACAATTCATATTTCTTCTTTTCACACACGTTTTTATGAAATTCACCTTTTTCACAATCTCGACATTAACTTCATGGTATGAGACGTTATACATTTTGTAACTTGTACCGCTAACATATCATGGTCTTTTAATCTGCAAAACCTTCATGTCGGCAAACTCTCCCCTCTCAGAGTGAGCGACACATCATGGCCGAATGCCTTGGTCGTTACCTGCGTTACGTCCCAGCGTGTGGGGCAGGATGTCCTCCTCGACGAGCTTGTCGAACGCGCCACCGATGACCCCGCGTGACCCCTGCTTGACGACACCCTTGGTGATGTACAGCAACCAAGCGACATCCAGCAGGCTGTGGAGGAACTGCCAGAAGTGGATGGCCTCGTACGGATAGTGCGCGTCTTGCACTCCGCCGCCTGGGTTCGCGGCTAAATCAGCGACAATGTCAAACAAATATCAGTGGAGGGCCATGCAGTAGGCGATGTAGTGGCGATGTAGCAACAGTATTCTGAAATGCCAATATTCGAGGTACGTAGAAAACATACTGCAGATTCAAATTCAACAATAGGCAGAGCAGCGATCGATAGGCTCAAGGACAGTAATTACGAAATGGAATCATTCCGAAAGTAAAGATGGAATACCTGTACGAGACTGGCTGACCAACGTGACCCTCAACACATCTTGGGTCATACCAAATAACTATTACAAATACGGGAAGCTCCGCCAACTTTCATTGTTAACTGCGACAAGAATTTCAGAGCGCCCAAGCAGCAAGAACTGACTTTTCCTCGCTAAGCTCCACGCACTTTATGATTGTTTATAACCGCGTAACGAGTTTCAGAGTGCCCTAGCGGTAACGAGAGACTTATCTGAAAGTCACTGAACTGCCGTCAGCTCGTAAGTCGGCTTGGGGCACTAGTAATTTTACCCAAACGCCAGCCTTCCGGTATTTACAGTATTAGGGTATTTGGTCATACCTAGCATGTCGTCCAGCTGCACTAGGGTCACGCCCCTCGTGTGTAGCCCGCAGTCTCTGTACATCTGCCAGAGCACGATCCTCGCCATCGTCGGGCGGTAGGTGAGCCTCGGCTGCCTGCTGCCGACCGCCGCGTACTCCTCGTACACCTCGCGCAGTTCGGGCAAGTGGCGCAGGATCGCGCGCTCCGCCCACTTCCTCTCGTACTGCTCGTGAGTCAGGCCGCCGTGCGGGGACAGGCGCGCGGGGGTGTCGCTCGACAGCACGGTGGGAACTTCCGCCTGGAAGGAGGCGGTGATTCAATTCCACATACACGAGAGTCGATGTAGCGAAATATCAGTTTTTTGTTGATGACTTTCGAACGGTATGAGATAATGAGATGCCAAAATTCTAATATGGATGAAACACAGATAATGTTCAATATCTTCAAGATGTATAAGTTCTATTCAATTCATATAATTGTTGAACATATATAGCTGAAAAAAAATCAGATGTATAATATCAAGTCCAAATGTCCTAATCATGTTCCTAGGCATATTACGAAAATTAAACACTAAGCACCGAAGAAGAAAATTGTAGAAAATCGATGGTATTGTTCGTTGTGAGTTGGATTCAGTTCGAGAGTAAATTTCTAGAATAAATCTAAATGTAGACTGTACCTTCAGGCTGCCTCCCTGTTTGCTGGTCGCGCTCCTACTAGATCGAATTTTCACGGCCTTGATAGGCTTGGTGCTAGGTGATTTTATCCTCACTGATCGTTTCGACAGTTGATGGGTCACCTTCGTCATCGACTCAAGCAACACTTTCCTACTCGCGAATATCAATGTCAGGTCTCTGTTATCGCCATCCGACGTCACGCTATCTCTTGTCAAGGTCACCTCCAAAGTTTGTGTGCTTTTCTCCGTTTCGTCATCGGGCACATTTTGCACTTTCGGCGCCGTTCTCTTTTCGTCAACCACTTCCGAAGCGGCCAAAATTTGCGAACTTGTTTTGTATTTCAGTCTGCAGTCGTCGGTTTGAGTCGCCGCCGTGACTTTCGGGAATATCTGCCTCCTGAGTCGCGCGATGTGGTACGACAGATCTATATCCTGATCGGGAGCCCCTGTAGGCACTGCCCGCGGCTTGATCTTCATTTCCGTATCCGTAATAACCATCACGCTCTCCACCGCTTTCAACACTTTGTCCGTCGATTTCTTCAGTCTATTTATTTTGCTTCCCGGTGTATGTTTCTTAGGCGTCGTCACAGACGGTGGTTTGACAGGACTGGTAGGTTTGTTTTTCTTTCTCGGCGGTGTTGGGGATTGAGCGTTTTCTTCGGGCAGTGTGACGGTGAGGGGAGCGGGACGGTCTTCGGCGAACAGCGGCTGCCCGCTGACGAAAGCACCGTTAGCACATATCGCGACACCTGGGCCGTTTTTAACGCCCATACTCCAAGTGCCTACAATACGAGCGCCGTTCCCGTACTCCATTATGCCCCTTCCTGAAAACCGTCGAGACATGAATAACTGAGGAGAGTTCGTCGATTTTCCAAGTTACTACACAGTCATAAACGATAATAAGGTTTCTGTGGAGGAATTGAAGTCTTGAGAGAGCATTAATGACAAAGTTATACTGAGCTTAACCATGGCTCAATTACCGCAATTGTTGTCTCTAAAATTCTTGTAGACGTAGGTAATATTATATTGAAGATGTAATACGCCCTATATATAAACACAGGCCTACTTCTATTCACGAGAGTTGATGTTGTGTACTAAAGGATCACTCTTATATGTTCTTAGTAAGTGGTATTTTGAGGGGTTTAGGGTTCGACACGATTCAATATATAAATCATGGCATATATAAGTTGGAGTGAGTTTCTGTGATTAATAAGCAACAGTGTCAAGTTTGTTTAGTCTGGGTAGATCAGTCATCACTAGGGAATACAAACAAAATCATACATAAAAATCAACTATCAATATGTTGCCTATTGGTATTGACGCAGAAACAAGGTTCCGATCGGCAATTCCCCCTATCCCAAACCTCTAGCATACGGATGGCTGCCCTTCATCTTTCGTGGATCCCACATTATGAATGGAACACATTGCTATGGTTACCGTGTTGGAAGCCGTTCCGGAAGCCTCCCCGGTACACGTTCTCGTTGGACAGCATCACCTCCCGGTTGATGAACGCCGACCAAGTGTACTCTCCGTAGCCGTCCGGCACGCCGTCTTTCCACGTGCCACGGTACAGCTGCAACACAACGCCATGGCCATCTATTATAGATGATCTACTACGAAAACGCAGCATATGCGTTGTAAGATGAGCGATATAGGCACATTCATATGAATGAATAATGGAAAGCTATTGACAGTTTACGCATCTTGATTTTGAAACCACTACCGGTATGTCACAGCCTTACTGTGTTATTTATCGCATATTTTGCCGTTTCACAATTGAATTGGTTAAACCTGTTACTAGTCTCAATAGCTTTAAATAAGTAAAAAAGTCACACTTGAATTAGTATTCACGTAGAAATTTGTAATAATGTGAAGGCCTATCATTCTTGTCCTCAGATACTACATATAAACGTGTACATCGATTTGTCTTGTATACACAATTTGAATATGATCGGCGCAAAATGACCTAGATGTCGACGCGCCGTAAAACCCAAACATTCATTCATAATTTGAATATAGAGGGCTATTTCTTAGATTTGTATATATTCGAAGAACAGATCCTTTTCAAATCTTCCTCCCTATAGGTTATTTTTATGAGAATTTTCCTAATTTCGAAATTGTTTTTCCTCAAAAGTGGTCGAACCGATTGCGCCTCAAAACTAAGCAGTATTGAGTTGGATCATAACATATACGCATGCCAAGTTTCACCACAACTTGTGTTTTCGTTTGACCTGTGGAGCGCGATTTCCCCCCTCCCCCCGTGTTTTCAAGTACGGTAAAATTGGCCCGACTCTTGGTGGTGTCACTACAGACTCACGTCCTTGTTCGGCCAGACGAGGTTGCCGACGCCGTGTCGACGCCCGTCGTGCCATTGACCTTGGTACCGAGCGCCGGACTGGTACTGACGTATGCCGTCGCCCTCGTACATGTCGTCCTTCCAGTTGCCGTCGTACCAGTCGTCGCCAACATCTAATTTTACAGTAGGAAATTCCTTAGGATAAATTTAAGGGGGTACAGGCACGGTGCTGATAAAAATAGAGAAATTCATCTTCGCTAATTTTTTTCTATGTTTAAAAACCAATGTAATTGATTGAAAAGTTCACATCCCCAAGATAATTTCATGCTCTTTTATTAATATGACATTTTATTTCAATGAATTCAATCAGTTTCAAGATAATATGTCAATGAATAAAAATAATGTGATGAAATTCTTTGACGTATTATCTCAAAACTGATTGAATTCACAGAAATAAAATGTCATAATAATTACGTAGCAGGACTCCCCCTAATCCAGTTGTATTGGACAAGCCCTCCTAGTATAGATGACGAAAAAAATCTATTCAATATATTGTAGGGTAAATCCTTAATTCAACAGAGTCAGAGATAGGTACTGTACATCAGTTGTTGGCGCAATGAACCCGTGAATTGTCATCACCGCCGTTAGCAAAATATAGTAATAATTACATTTATTCATTAGGTGACAATTAAATTATCCGATTAGTCATTCATATTTGAAAAGAAATCATCTACGATTGTTTACGGTAGGAATGATTAATGGCCAACATATATGAATCAACGAGAACGAGTACTGGATATCGTTGTCAGTATCACTCCACACCCTCACCGCTGTAGTAGCAAACACCCGCGCCGTATTTCCGCGCCCACCGCCACTGGCCGTAGTAGCAGATCTTGGCCTCCGACGACACGTACAGCCCCTTGCCGTGTCGCCACCCGCGCACCACGTCGCCCTCGTACCACGTCATGTCCGGCCACCGCAGTCGTCCCTTGCCCGTCATCTCGCCGCCGATGAAGTAACCCTGCAAACAGGATGTGGACATTGGTGATGATTGTTAGTGTTGTATGGGGCTTTTCCGTGGGGTTACCAACTCCTGAAATCAGGTGTACACTTGCCTTGAAATCCCTGAAATCACTTGCAATTTGGAAATGCCTGAAATCACTTGAAATCCCCGAAATCTCTGGAATCACTTGAAATCCCCGAAAGCTCTGAAATCACTTGAAATCCCTGAAATCTGAAGTCAGGTGTAGGCCTAAACCAAATTTGCGAGTTGTAAACCCCATCGGGCTATTCTACGTATTTTTAATTTTTTGACCTGCGCAACTTATATCTCGTAAAATAGACTCGGACAATCGAGTGAAATATTGTGAAAAGAAAGTACAAAAATACAATAACAATTAAATCACTACTTGAGCAAACAATTTTACCTTGATTAATCAACCAACACATTTGGTGTTCCCATTGGTTGCTTCTAGTCTCATTTGAAAACCGACTTGCAGACTGTTACAACTAACGAAACCCTGTCTCACTTGATTTCGAACTTCCAGTTTATTCGCGTAATTAGAACACATATTTCCCATTAAATATAATTAAATGTATTTTAAAACATGCTTCAACACAATCGATGTGATCCACACGACCCGATGTCCTAAATGTTTTGTCAGAGGAACAAATTCTCGACATATTTGCGTTCCAAGTTCCCACCTCGGCTCGAAAAGATCGTAACCAACTTGTGCACGGTCACTGACAGACTCTATGGAAAAAAGTTTCCATTCCACTGCTTTTCCGATACCTTACCTCGTACTGCATTCCATCCTCCCACGTGTACATGCCGCGTCCCTCCATCAGCTTCTTCGAGATGCGCCCCTCGTAGTGGTTGTTGCGCTCGAACACGACCTCCACATCCTCGTCGGGGAGGTGGAGGCGCCAGTCCACGGGCGCCGGAACGCTCAGCTCGGTCTACACGTGGAATCGGTCATATTCCGGTATGTTGATTTTATTTATATAGTGATTCATTTTCAAAAGTAGGCTACTGTAAAATATATGTGAATACATTGTATTGCATGTCTGCATTTTCAACTTGAATATATCATTCTTTGCACCAATTTCTTCGGAAGAAAATTCAATTGAGCAAAGAATGATATAAACAATCAAATGAAAATGCAGTTATACAATACAATGTATTTACATATATTTCACTGTACCGGTACTTTTAAAATTGCGTTTTAATAAATGAATACGGACTTTTTTAGCGATATCGGTAGCGTTATCGATTCACCGCCCTCTGAACGGAGGTTATAAGCGTGTTATGAAGTTAACTACATAAAACATAATCCTTTACAAGGAATACCACATATAGCATATAGCAACATATAGCACATATAGCAATCTTGTTCAAGCTACATTAATTTGGGGGTTTAAATTCTTGATATTTGAAGGGACTAGGTGGAGTATTATAGGGGACTAGGGGAAATTACGTACAGTTGCTAGTTGCAGTTGCTACAGTTGCAGTTATTTAGTAACTGAAGTCACCGTTGGGCGTGGGTTCGAGTCCCCCATAAGGCATAGATTTTTGTGAACGTCCTTTCACTTACCATAACTTCATAGTTTCATTGTCACATGCACATTCGTATCCCCGTATAACCTAGCTGTTGGTGGGGTCGTTACGCTAACAATAATCATCATCAACACCATAGTATCATGAAGTCGAAAAGAAGGCCATCACTCACGGGCGTCACAGCGTCAACTCCTCCAGCGCTCTTCTCCTTATCGCCGTCTCCCTTGACCAGCTCCTCGGCGTGCTTCAGTTCGTCAGCCGCATTCTCAATACTCAAGCTGAACTTTCCCTTCTTCTCTTTAGTTTTCTTTCTGTACAGATCATTACAAAAAATCATCACCAAATGTTCAGAAATGGTATTTAAAATTCCTTCAAGACTAGATTGGGGTGGAATTCGAAGTCACTTGTATTTGTGGCTGCTCTCGTGGCTTGAAGGAACAACTTGGTTCGAAAGGCGTAGAAGATCCTCACTGACCCCGTGTGCCTTCTAATATGACACCACGAGTGGAGGATACCAAACAGAAAGATTTCGAAGTCTCTTTAGCTATTGCACAAGAAAAACTTGACCATGCTAGGCGTTTTCAACGCAGATGGAGTACTGGTGCCTTCTTTGTTTGTCTCTAATAATTAATATCATAAACCGGGATTTCTGGACAACTACTATTCCCATCATTCGTAGCTATTAATTCGGATTTCGGAAACGAGATGGAAAAGGGTTGATGTGTTTCCAGAATATTCTCAAGTATACCATGTACGACTAGAAGAATACATAATATGTTACTAGTGTTATATCTCGTGTTGTACGGTACTGTAAAAAAGAATTGAGGTTGTGCTTGTACCACAGTACGATAATTACAGGTACACTTGCGCGTAATCAATCCTAGCTGGTGTATTACTGACAGAATGATTTGAAATGAATATTTGAAATTTTAGCTGTGCAAAACAATAATGAAAAATAAACGTACTTCTCTCCTAAACCACTGGTGGATCGAGCAGACATTCTGGATTGTTTCCCCGCCAACACAGAGTCCTTGCTGCTGATCGATACCGCCTCCTTTTCGAGCCCATCCTTGCTCCTCCTTCCCTTCTTCCTGCTACTGGCACTGGCCTGGGAGGTCTCGCTCACCGCCCGAGACTCCACCGGTGGGTTCCTCTCGATCGCTCGCCGCTCGCGATCTTTCTGCAGTCTGGCCGCGATCTGCGCACCGAGGACAGTGACGTCGTCTTCTTCGACGAGGGGGAGCTGCTCGGCGGGGGCGGGCTGTACAAGGTCGAGAGAGGCAATTCTGTCGGTGGAGGAGGCTGGCTCCTGGGGTTTGGTGAGAATGGGTCGCATGCAGGGCGTACCCTCCCAACTGCGAAAGAGAGTAATAATATTCCGAGCGGAGAATTGAGACGTGTAAGTTATTGGGTAGGTTGACGCGTACTCGAAAATTGTAATCAAGTGGCGAGATCAATGTTGGGTCAGAGAAATGACGAATCATAAATCTGTCATCATCATCTGTCATAAAATCCGTCACGAAATGTACAATTCTGCTTTACGTTGCAAACGTATACATACGTTTTTTTAGTATTCTTTTAATAGGGTTACAAGGTTGTGTAATATGAACAGGGCAGTTGAAGGAAAGGATGGCTGGAAGGAATTTAACAGTAAACTTATTAAAGCGAGTTATATTGGAAGATGAGATCATACATTCAAGACGGAGTGTTCAAAAGGACGAATAAATGTTGGACATCACTCTTTCATCAACCGTTCAATTAGAGAGTGGAACAAACTGAATAGAACAGTATTTAAAGGGGAGAGAGTGTCAAATAAAATGTTCAGAAAGAGAATCCAGGCAGAAGAGAGTTAATGAAATAGTGCTGTTTATTGTTTTATGTCAAGTCTACATGTACATTCATAATATCCTGAGTGTTTTCGATTTCGCAGACTTGTTTCTCATATGAATGTACGCAGTTAGTTAGGGCCATCACCACCACATCATACTGTATGCATTTGTGATCAATATTGAATAAATGAAACAACACCAACAGCGTGGTCATTTCGTCACCTATTTTCCAAGTTTATGCTACATGATTAGGTGTATGTAATGAGAAGAGTCCATCATATTTTATGCAATACATCAGTCATAGTCAGGAATTTGAGAAGTTTGTCAATACAGTTCGAATCATCCGACAATATTTTATTTAAAGATGTAGGCCTATCGATGGACAACTGACGTCTGATAGATGAGTATTTATTACAATCAATGAGAATGTGTTTCACAGTGAGAATCTCATTGCATGTATCGCATTGAAGTTTAATTTGTTCTAATATAAATAAAATATGAGCTTGAGTTTATATACATACACACATATCATACTACGAAGCCTACCATTCTTGTTCAACATACCTCTGTACAATCTCTTTGATAAGTGCATTCCGCATGATGAAGACGACTTCGTCTTCAATGCTGGGTGTGATACGCTGATCTGCCAACACGACATCCAGCTCCTCTGTCGGCGCAGGCACTTCATCCTCCTCAACCACCTAGAAACAGTAGCTGTTATTGCGCATGCGCAGCACAACGTAATGGGATACACCACTACACATATCAGAAAGTGTTTTGTAACAATAAACGCCTGCAGTATCCAGTTTAACCAAAAATGATCATCATTTTCAAATCTTTTGTTGACTCAAAATTACATTAGAGTTCTGTGATTGCCAGCTTACTTCAATGCTGGGTCTAATCTCTTCATCAGGCACCTCCTGAACACTTTCTTCCTCAATTATGACTTCTTGGACTGGATCCTTTGGCTCTGGAGTGGCAACTTTCTTCTTATGAGCTTGCTTCATGTTTCTTTTTATGCTAATTTTCTATTTAAAGAATGAAATAAGGTATTGAATCAAATTATATAATTAATCATTACACATAATTGATGACAATCTGACAGTTCATTTAAAATACTCACCGCCTTCCAGACCTTTTTTTGAGAAAGCGGTGGTGAGAGATTTTAATGTCACTGTCTTCTTGACTCCGAGAGTAATTTTTAAAAAACAAGGTATGTTAATATTATATTGGTGATCAACTGGATTACCTCTAGTATTTGCATTTTTGATGATTATAATGTAAAACCCCAAACTTGGACCCAATTGTCAAGTTTAGTTTAGTGTTAGGGTTTCAAGGCGCGTCGACAGCGAGGTCATTTTACATTTCCATGCACTTTGCCTGCCACAGCTGTCAACGTTTGAGGATGTTTCAAGCATATGGACGGAGCGGGATAGAAAGAGCTATAAAAAAGTAAGATAAGATAATAGAAAAGAAAAGAAGACGATAGATGAAGACAAAAGTAACAAGAGAACGAAATGAAATAAAAATACAAACGCAAGGTTCAGTCAGAACTCTCTCCATACACTCCGGTCACCAAAAGGCTTCCATTCGACCGACGGGGTCCGAACTTGGTCTGGACCCTCACTCCACACCTTATCACCATGGGTGCCCCTTTTGGGAGCAAATAAATTGCTCCCGGCGACAGCTCTAGAGGGAAACGCAAGCCCCCACATCACGTCAAGGAGTCCGGATCCTTCGAGATCGGTTAGTTCTAGTGAAATGTGAGTCTGTGCCCCGACAGAAAATCACAGAAAACGAACAAAAATTATGTAATATGGAACATTGCATGCGGCGCACAGCAAGAAGCCGTGGATCCCTCGAGAATACCAACATAGATGAAACGAGGAGTGACCCTTGTAAAAAAATGAAGCAACCACGGATCTTCAGAAGAGGATCAATGCAATTGTTGGTGAAAGCTGTTCACTGGGGACCCAAATGGGGTCCAAGAAGTGGGGTTTCCTGTAAGTTATGGCTATTGGAAGGATATTAAAAAATGGTAATACGTAGCGTATTACCAAACGTATACGTATTGACCATCAGATATTTTCAAGACAGTTTTCTTGAAAAATCCTACTTCTTGGCACAAAAATGTTGAACGTCCCTAAGCCTCGCTGCCTTCTACCTCTCGACGGTGAAAGCCGTGGATTATTTTATCATTATTTTATCATTAATTTATCATCATCATCTCCAAAATATTGAAAGACCGGAAGTGGGAGCTTCTATCTTCACGTCGACACAAGACCACCATCCGCTACCTCTACAAAGCGCTGTTGGGTTATCCCGCATGGCTCGACCTAAAATCGTTGATCGAAACCCCAAAATTCATCGGTCGAAATGATTATGTTGGAAAAGTAAACCTCAAGCGGTACAATTCCAACATTGGCAGGTACTCCCATTTTGGGTCGAGCCATACGCCATACGCCTTCCACGGGCGCAGATGACGTCTATCCCAACTATGGGACAACTCAACGTCTTCCTTTCAACACTCGTAGTATAATTGAATTGAATTTTCTTATCCTTTTTTACTAATTCAATTTTTTGTTATCTTTTTTATACTTAGGTTATTAGGTTATATTTAGGTTAGATCATCATTCAACCACCGGAAATATTAGTCTCTGTAAAAACACTGGTATTTCCCAAGTTGGTAATAAAAATACAATACAATACAAATCAAGGTGGAATTGTTGTAGGGGACAACTTTCTATCGGCTCGCCGTCTCGTGACGAAGGCTGAAAGACATGGTGCTGTCCAACGTCTGCCCCGTTATCCGTCACAATGTGATTGAGACGGCTGGCTACGGTCCTTGAACTTGTTTCTCCAATGACTTTCATCAGTCTTGGCATCAAGGACACTGAAGATGACAAATCTTTGTCTTACGAGACGAGGATCGTATTCTCGTCGACTCAATAATGATGAGTTCGAGGGAGAACAATACCGGACATACCTTTCTTTCGATGACCTGCAGTGCTTTAAATGTAGTGTTTCTGGACACATTGCCCGGAACTGCCCCAGGAACAAGGCTGAGCCATTTCCAGCGAAAGCTGACGACAATTATTTCCCACCCATTGTCAGTGGCGTTGATAAGCGCAAGAGCTCACCGGCAACGTCTACTAGTGAGAGCGCTTCTGACGCCATCATTGAAAAAATGCTTCGCTCAAATCCTGATGTCCAAATTGTGAAGCCCGTCGTGGAAGTTTCCTCGAACATCATGGAGGTTGCCGTGTCTGAGCAAGAGGAGGCTGGTAAAGTAGACACCTGTAACTTGTACCAGCTCAATTTTTCCAGCAGACTATATCTTTACTCTCGTCCCGAAGAGACGAAAGACTCACTCAGCACTTTCAAATGCAGAACTGTTCTCTCTCACTCGCCGTGACTCAGTATTGGAAATTTTAGAGAGAAGACCATGGATGGATGGATGCACAAATCCACGAGTGGATTTTTACTGTTTCTTGCTGATGTCGAAGGAAATGACCAGGGAATGACTCGAATGAGTCGAGGGAATGACTCGTCTCGAATCGTTTTACCGAAAACACCGGCTCTCAGTGAGATGTTGGAGGCGGTGAGATGTTGAAGGCGGTGAAATCCGGCCTGATGAAGCACCGTTCCATACGCGAGCGTAAAAGCATGCTGATTAAGAATCTCAGCAAGGCTCATGCTTTCTTTAAGGCAATTGGTGCCGGTGATGATGTCTCACTCGCCAGTTCCCTCTCTAATTAATGAAAACGTGAGTGGTGAGATACTCCAATATAAGTATCATCCCGGAATTCCTTGTGGAAGAGCTCACTATAGTCAGCTTGAATGCCAAAGCGTTCGTAGCGAGTACAAGTGGATGCAAATTTCATCATTTTTAGATAGACATCGACCACAACGCGCGGCCGGGTGGACCAGCCGCTAGTGCACTAAACCGTCATTCGGAATATCGAGGTTTGATAACAGTAATGATGGGTAATCCTGACGAAGAGATTTTTGAGGTTTCCCTGTCGTTACGTTGATTACTTGAACGGTTCTCAATCAACAAGCAGGTAACGACTGCTAACTTGACTACCATCTAAAACACCTGATAATAATTATAACATGTTATCTCTTCTCGTCATAATCGCCTTCATCATTGCAGATGTCAGATAACTCTCAGTTAGAATTGGTATTCATCTTGAACCAAAAGTAAAAGTACTTTTCTACCTGGCTAAATAAACCAGTCGACCTTATGATATTGCATAGGATTCAACAAGTATCAGACAAACATAAATGGTCTGGACTGGACTGTTACATATAAAACCATAATTAAATCACTTCGAAGCTAGTATCAAGAATTCCATAAGTGCCTCCGACCTTGCAAGTCTTTGATCACCGTTAGTACTGGAATGTTGATAGCTACAATTAAATAAATACTCAATAAACAAGGTATCAAGTCACACATCGTTAACTAATCAATGCAAATAATGACGGTAATAATAAAGAGTGCAGTATGTCGATCCCGGTATCACGGAATGTCGAACATTTCTACAACAAAGTTATTAAATCGTGTTGAATAAATTGTTTCATTTTCTATTTCCATCATTCAGGGAAGTGTCGGTGCGAGAGTGAAAATAAGCAATTAAGCGAAGAAGTAACGATGTAATGTAGAAAATGAACGAGTAATACTAACAAGAAACAATTAGAAATGTGCAGGACCAACCTTGAAATAGCAATAATAATCGCTTCGGTTTCATTTGTTATTGGTAAGTATAATAATGGAATAATGTTGGTCAAATTATATTGATGATTTTATTTTCAGTTAGAGTCTACAGTTGGTAGTGTTATTAGTCAATTAGTTTTTTGTAGGTCATTTTCTGCCTATGTTCATGTCCGTGTACTTTGCCATAGTTGTCCACGTGAGTGGATGTTTCAAACATATGGAGGGACCGGGATAGAAGGAGATAGAAAAGTAAGATAAGATAATATAAAATTAAATAAGAGAAGACGATGGATGAAGAGAAAAGTGTCAAGAAAACGAAATAAAATAAAAATACAAAAGCCAGATTCAGTACTCCCTCCATACACTCTGGTCACCAAAAGGCTTCCACTCGACGGTTCGAACTTAGCCTGGACCCTCACTCCAGACCTTATCGCCATGCGTGACCCTTTTGGGAGCAAATAAATTGCACCCGGCGATAGCTTTGGAGATCAAGGAGTCACGCAAGCCCCCA